>CAWUFW010012257.1:0-554262 GCA_963921515.1 Calotriton arnoldi
TAGTATTCGTTCAGTTACGCTGCAAAAAGGTGAAGGCAAGAGAAGAGCAGAAAGAAGCAACAGAAATGCAGAAAGACACAAGAAAGGTACAGAATGAGGCAAGAGAGGTGCTGAAAGAGGCAAGAGAGGTGCAGACATAGGGAACAGAGGTGCAGTAAGAGGCATGAGGGGTACAGGAAGAAGAAAGAGAGGTACAGAAAGAAGCAGGAGAAGTGCAGTAAGAGGCAACAGAGGTGCAGAAAGAGGCAAGAGAGGCGCAGAAACAGGCAGGAGAGGTGCACAAATAGGGACCAGTGGTGTAGAAATGTGAAGCAGACGTGTAGAAAGAAGCAAGAGAAGTGCAGAAAGAGGGAAGACGAGTGTAGAAAGTGGCAAGAGAAGTGCAGAAAGAGGTGAGAGGTACAGAAAGAGGCAAGAGATGTGCAGAAAGAAGCAAGAGAAGTACAGAAAGAAGCAACAGAGGTGCAGAAAGAGGCAAGAGGGGTACAGAAAGAGGCAAGAGAAGTGCAGAAAGAAGCAACAGAGGTGCAGAAAGAGGCAATAGAGGTACAGAAACAGACAGGAGTGGTACAGAAAGAGGAACCAGTGGTGCAGAAAGAGGCAAGAGTAGTGCAGAAAGAGGCAAGAGGTACAGAAAGAGGCAAGAAAGGTAAAGAAAGAGGGAAAAGGGGTGCAGAAAGAGGAAACAGGGGTGCGGAAAGAGGCTATATGGGGCAAAAAGAGGCAAGAGAAGTGCAGAAAGAAGTAACAGAGGAGCAGAAGGAGGCAAGAGAACTGCAGAAAGAGGCAAGAGAGGTGCAGAAAGAGGCAAGAGAGGTTCAGAAAGAGGCAAGAGGGGTGCAGAAAGAGGCAAAAGCAGTGCAGAAAGAAGCATCAGAAGTGCAGAAAGCGGCAAGAGAGGTACAGAAACAGGCAGGAGATGTGCACACAGAGGGACCAGTAGTGCAGAAAGACGCAACAGAGGTGTAGAAAGAAGAAAGAGAAGTGCAGAAAGAGGCAAGAGAGGTGCAGAAAATGCAAGTGAGGTGCGAAAAGACGCAAGAGACGGGCAGAAAGAGGCAAGTGAGGTGCAGAAACAGGCAAGAGGAATGCAGAAAGAAGCAAGAGAAATGCAGAAAGAAGCAACAAAGGTACAGAAGGAGGCAAGAGAACTACAGAAAGGAGCAAGAGAGTTGCAGAAACAGGCAAGAGAGGTGCAGAAAGAGGAGAGAGGAGTGCAGAAAGAGGCAAGAGGGGGCAGAAACAAGCAAGAGAGCTGCAGAAAAAAGCAAGAGGAGTGCAGAAAGAAACAACATAGGTGCAGAAAAAGGCAAGAGAACTGCAGAAAGAGGCAAGAGAGGTGCAGAAAGAGGCAAGAGAGGTGCAGAAAGAGGGAAGAGGGCTGCAGAAAAGGGCAGGAGGGGTTCAGAAAGAAGCAATAGAGGTGCAGAAAGAAGCAATAGAGGTGCAGAAAGAAGCAAGAGAATTGCAGAAAGAAGCAACAGAGGTGCAGAAAGAGGCAAGAAGGGTGCAGAAAGAGGCAAGAGAAGTGCAGAAAGAAGCAACAGAAATGCAGAAGGACACAAGAAAGATACAGAACGAGGCAAGAGAGGTGCAGAAAGAGGCAAGAGCGGTGCAGACATAGGGAAGAGAGGTACAGTAAGAGGCATTAGTGGTACAGGAAGAAGCAAGAGAGGTACAGAAAGAAGCAGGAGAAGTGCAGTAAGAAGCAACAGATGCGCAGAAAGAGGCAAGAGAGGTGCAGAAACAGGCAGGAGAGGTGCACAAATAGGGACCAGTGGTGCATAAAGATGCAAAAGAGGAGTAGAAAAAAGCAAGAGAAGTGCAGAGAGAGGGAAGACGAGTGCAGAAAGTGGCAAGAGAAGTGCAGAAAGAGGCTAGAGGTACAGAAAGAGGCAAGAGAGGTAAAGAAAGAGGGAAGAGGGGTGCAGATGGAGGCAACAGGGGTGCGGAAAGAGGCTAGATGGGGGCAGAAAGAGGCAAAAGAAGTGCAGAAAGAAGCAACAGAGGTGCAGAAGGAGGCAAGAGAACTTCAGAAAGAGGCAAGAGAGATGCAGAAACAAGCAAAAGAGGTGCAGAAGCAAGAGATGTTCAGAAAAAAGCAAGAGAAGTGCAGAAAGAAGCAACAGAGGTGCAGAAAGAGGCAAGAAGGGTGCAGAAAGAGGCAAGAGAAGTGCAGAAAGTAGCAACAGAGGTGCATAAAGAGGCAAGAGAGGTACAGAAACAGGTAGGAGAGGTGCACAAAGAGGGACCAGTGGTGCAGAAAGATGCAACAGAGGTGCTGAAAGAATCAAGAGAAGTGCAGAAAGAAGCAACAGAGGTGCAGAAAGAGGCAAGAGAAGTGTAGAAAGAGGCGAGAGGTACAGAAAGAGGCAAGAGAGGTAAAGAAAGAGGGGTACATAAAGAGGCAACAGAGGTGCAGAAAGAGGCTAGATGGGGCAGAAAGAGGCAAGAGAAGCACAGAAAGAAGCAACAGAGGTGCAGAAGGAGGCAAGAGAGCTACAGAAAGAGGAAAAAGTTGCAGAAACAAGCAAAAGAGGTGAAGAAGCAAGATAAGTGCAGAAAGAAGCAAGAGAAGTGAAGAAAGAAGCAATAGAGGTGCAGAAAGGGGCAAGAGGGGTACAGAAAGAGGCAAGAGAAGTACAGAAAGAAGCAACAGAGGTGCAGAAAGAGGCAAGAGAGGTACAGAAACAGGCAGGAGAGGTGCACAAAGAGGCAAAAGAAGTTCAGAAAGAAGCAACAGAGGTGCAGAAGGAGGCAAGAGAACTTCAGAAAGAGGCAAGAGAGATGCAGAAACAAGCAAAAGAGGTGCAGAAGCAAGAGATGTTCAGAAAAAAGCAAGAGAAGTGCAGAAAGAAGCAACAGAGGTGCAGAAAGAGGCAAGAAGGGTGCATAAAGAGGCAAGAGAAGTGCTGAAAGAAGCAACAGAGGTGCAGAAAGAGGCAAGAGAGGTACAGAAACAGGTAGGAGAGGAGCACAAAGAGGGACCAGTGGTGCAGAAAGATGCAACAGAGGTGATGAAAAGAAGCAAGAGAAGTGCATAAAGAAGCAACAGAGGTGCAGAAAGAGGCAAGAGAAGTGCAGAAAGAGGCAAGTGGTACAGAAAGAGGCAAGAGAGGTAAAGAAAGAGGGAAGATGGGTACAGAAGGAGGCAACAGGGGTGCAGAAAGAGGCTAGATGGGGCACAAAGAGGCAAGAGAAGAGCAGAAAGAAGCAACAGAGGTGCAGAAGGAGGCAAGAGAGCTACAGAAAGAGGAAAAAGAGGTGCAGAAATAAGCAAAAGAGGTGAAGAAGCAAGATAAGTGCAGAAAGAAGCAAGAGAAGTGCAGAAAGAAGCAACAGAGGTGCAGAAAGGGGCAAGAGGGGTACAGAAAGAGGCAAGAGAAGTGCAGAAAGAAGCAACAGAGGTGCAGAAAGAGGCAAGAGAGGTACAGAAACAGGCAGGAGAGGTGCACAAAGAGGGACCAGTGGTGCAGAAAGAGGCAAGAGAAGTGCAGAAAGAGGAGAGAGGTACAGAAAGAGGCAAGAGAGGTAATGAGAGAGGGAAGAGGGGTACAGAAAGAGGCAATAGGGGTGCAGAAAGAGGCTAGATGGGGCAGAAAGAGGCAAGAGTAGTGAAGAAATGTAGGAGAGTAGGATCTGCCTCTTATGTTGCCCCCACTTTTTTCCTGTGTTTACACTGGTTTCTGGCTATAGTCTGGCTGGGACCCTGCCAATCAGGGCCCCAGCCTCTCTGTTCTCTCTAAACGATTTGGAGTGCACTCTAGGTGCACTAGTGATTGGATACTGTGGTACCTTATGAGTCCCTAGTATATGGTACCTTAGGTACCAAGGACATAGGTACTTCACAGGCCTACCAGGGGCTGCAGCATGTATTATGCCACCCCTGGGAAGCAGCCTAAATCTGACACCACAGGCCTGCTACTGCAGCCTGGGTGAGGAAGTGCTAGCACCCCTCACTGAGATATAGGTTCCATATATCTCTCCTACACACACATATAACCCTATAAGTCACCCCTAAGGCAGGCCCTATCAATCCTGAGGGCAGGGTGCTTGGCTTCTATGTGAGGGGGTGCCTCTGCCTGAGTAGGGCCCCTCTGCAGCTCTCAGAGTCCATTCTCTGGTGCTGTTTGTGGATGCGGTTAAACCATATACTTTTAAGTGCATTATATCCTCGCGGTAAAATGCTAACTTTGGAATGGCTGCATCGAAACATGTCGTGTTTGGTGTCAAACATCTTGGAATACTACCCCCCCGCCAGTCCTGGTGGCGGGGGTAGCATTCCACCCTTCTAGAGGGATAGACATGTACCTACTGTGGAAACACGGTAGAATCCTGCAGAGCCCTGGCATCACAAAATGGATGCCACCAGTCACAGACACTGGGCTGCCCTCCTGCTGATGACCAACACTCGCAGTGGAGGAAGCCCAACAATAGATATCCTGTCCCAAGGGGGTGTGACCGCCTTCCAGATAGGGTTTAGTGTATTGGGGCTGGGTGGGTGCACTCTTAGAGTGCTTTGAAGTCCTGCACTTGGGGAGCAGAAGGCTCCTCTGTGCATATGCCAGTTCAAACCGGCTCAGGGGCTACCTGCCCCTGCTCTGGTGCGAAACTGGACAAAGGGAAGTGGGTGTAGCCACCCACTCCCCTGACCCTCCCATAGGTAGGGTCATAGAGCTAGTCCCTCCCTTTATTTTAGTATAAGAGGGGTAACCTGTGCATTGCCCCATAGATTTTCCCTGGACGATGCTCTGAAGACGAATCCCGGACCTTCGACATTCCACTACCTTTGGAAGACTGAAGAATCTCCCTTGGAGTCAAGGAGTGACTCCCCTGCTTGGCAGGCACCAAAAACTACAAACGACGATCGCAAACTATGCTGCTCCCGCCGGAGTCCGAAGTCCCTGCAGCCCAAGAGGTGGATTTCCTGACTTCTCAAAGGCCATTGTGAGTGCCCAGTGAAGCTGAGGCCAGTGGACCCCAAGAGTGATGAGGAACCGTGACCCCTGGGTACTGTGCACTATTGTCGAGTGCAACCCCTTCACAACGTTCCACAAACTTGTGCTTTGGACCACGTGTGGTCCTAGCCTCCAGCAGGAATCCCTCCGAAGATCAGAGGACTACCACATCCTGAGTGACCGTGGGCCCCTGTGAGCGAATCCTTCTGAAGCGTCTTTGCGATCCCTTGCCAGCCGGCTTGTGAGTCCCCAGAAGACTTTCTAAAGAAACCAAAGGGCTCCCCTGGTTGCTCTAGGCCTGTCCTGACTTACTTTCGCTGGGTGAGTCCCCAGACCTTGCTAGTCTGCACCATTGCCTCTTCACACTTTTCCCAAGACTTGCTGTTACCAAGGCTTTTTGGCTCCGATTGAGTCGCCAACACCGCAGTAAGCTGAAGACATTGTGGCACACGCCGAATCCAGCTCCTGGTTGTCGTCGACGCCTCCTGGACCTCGTGGCTGAAGAGTCAAGGCACCCACGAACGACCTGAATCTTGCAACGACGGTGGGCATCCATCTTCCTTGCCCCGAGTCACAGCCAAGTGACTTTGAACACTGTCCCCTTTGCTTTCAGGTCTTCCATCTTCTGAATCCAGGCTTGGATTCCACCGGACACTTCTTCGGACTTCACAAGCAGCAAGTCTTCATTGTCCTCCATTGAAAACGATGCCGCGACCCGACACCAAAGGACACCTATGCACCCGGCTTCCCTGGGTGAGGTAACTCCAGCACTACAGTGCTCCTGTGGGTGTGGGCCCTAGAACTACTTACCCTGTAAGTGACTTGCTTGTAGGTTCTCCCGAAGTATCCTAAAACTCTTAATTTCCAACCGCGACTTGCCCCATTGAAGTCAACGGCGATTCGCGCCTGTGTATCCACACTGCACGCGTCCCCTGTGGGTCCTTTACTTACCTGCCTTGGGTGGTTTCGTGAGGCCCCAGCACTTCTGAAGGCCCTAGGTCTTTGCAAGTCGTTGCTTCTAAGTCTCTTTTTTAGTATATGGTCTGGTACGCCCCTAGGGCCCCAGCCATATTTGTGCTTAACTTATTGTGAAACGTAGATTTGTGCTTATGTCCTTGTGCTTATATCCTTGTCTTCTAATCTCATAAAGAGATTAGTAGAGAGTTGTTAATAATAAATACATATATATTTGATATATCTACCTGTGTGGTGTCTTTTCATTTGGTGATTCAAGAGATTGTGTGGTAAAACAAGCTGCTTTACATTCCTTCAAGACTTAGCCTGAAGGCTGCTCTCCACAGCTACCACTAGGATAGCTTTCTATAAAGGTTGTCTTAAACCTATCTACCATAAGAGTCGAATTGTACTGGTGCAAGGGGTCCACTTTAATTAGTGAACAGCATATACCAGGCCAACTTCTCACATTGGTGGGCAGCGTGTGGGATTCCAGCTTGCTATTGTTTTACCAGAAAATCTCTATTTGAATTACTAACTGAAAACCACTATAGGTACTCAAGGTACATATAAAGTCAAGCTTAGTATCAATAAGTTCTACTGAACTTAGAGCTGTGTGCCAAGGGATAGCACACCCTTTCTACAGCTCAAGCTAGTATCAGTAGGCCACAAACTAGTGTAGGTAGTACAACACTGCACAACACTAGAATGTCCTTAAAGGGTGGAGCCAGTGGATCCACTCAGCCTCAGTATAAGGACATGGCTTTCTCTGACTTGAGAGCCATGTGTGTTGAAAGACACCTGAAGCTAGGACAGAGTCCCTCCACACTACACCTGATAGATCTGCTGACAGCAGATGATCTTAGATTGGCTCTAGGAGCTAATGGGTCTGAATCAGGGGTGGGTCAATTACAGTGTCAGGGTCAGATGATGAAAATCAGAATGACCAAGACTCTGTGATTGAAGGGCCAGGCTCCAAGGGGCCTGAAAAGGACAGAGGAATTCTCCCTGAGAGAACTGACAGAGTGGATGAGAGGCATAGGTCCCCTTCCAGGGAATCTGAGCACTCTTATCACTCTGGCAGAGACTTTGTCCACCAGAGGAACTCATACTTTCCCATAAGAGAGACCTCCTCTGAAAGAATGTGCAAACTGCTGCAGTATGAGGAAGCAAGAGTTGCCCTCAGAACCAAGCAGTTGGCACTGGATAGAGAAGCCCTGGAGATCCAGAGAGCTTCTAGAAGAGAGGGGTTAGAACCCCTTGGTGGCAGCAACAGTGTCCCTAGAGGCAGAGAATCTATTCCAGACCATAGGAACCTGAGCAAGGTTGTTCCTCCCTACCAGAGTGGGGATGATATCCACAAGTGGATAACTGCTATGGAGAGGGCCTGTAGAGTACAGCAGGTCCCCCAAAAGCAGTGGGCAGCAATCTTGTGGCTCTCCTTTTCAGACAAAGGTAGAGACAAGCTCCTCACTGTTAGAGAAGAGGATGCTGATGATTATGAAGTCCTGAAGAGTGCACTGATAGATGGGTTTGGCTTAACCACTGAACAGTACAGGTTGAAGTTCAGAGACACCCAGAAGGCACAGACTCAGGACTGGACTGACTTTGTAGATTGTGCAACCAAGGCTCTGGAGGGTTGGCTGGTTGGCAGTAGGGTTACTGATTTCAAGGGATTGTATAATCTGATGATGAGAGAACAGATCCTTCATAATTGCCAGAACCAGTTGTTGCATCAATACCCGGTGGACTCAGATCTGACCTCTCCCCAAGAATTGGGAAAGAAGGCAGACAAATGGGTCAGAACCAGGGTAAGGCAGAAACCCCAGAACCAAGGGGGTGACACCAAGAAGCAGGATCCTAAGGGCTCTGAGAAAGGTGGGGATAAGTCAAAAGACCAGAAGTCTTCACAAGGGCCCCAAAAATCTGCATCTGGTGGGGAGTCATAATCCAACAAGGGAAAAGGCCAAAAGAAGCCCTGGTGCAAATTCTGTAAACAGAAAGGGCACTGGACTTCTGATTGTAACAAGTCCAAAGACCAAACCACCACCACTCCTGCCCCTAAGGCAACTGTTCCCCCTAGCTCAGCTACTGGTGGAGGTGGTACTCAGAATAAGGGTGTAGTAGGGTTGACCCTGGGTTCTGAAGTGGACTCTGACCTAGTCAGAGTACCCACTCAGGCAATGCTGATTTGTGAGGGAGACCTTAATATGTCCTTCCTAGTAAGCCCTAGTAATCTGGGCAAATACAAACAGCTGCCTGTAATAAATGGCAAACAGGCTTTGGCATTTAGGGACACAGGTGCTAGTGTCACCATGGTGGCAGAGGATCTTGTGGACCCTGGAGAGATCATCCTGGGCGAAAAATACCAGGTGACCAATGCAAGCAATGTCAGGACCAACCATAGTCTGGCAGTTGTGAATTTCTCCTGGGGAGGGGTAACTGGCCTCAAGAAGGTTGTAGTCAGTGCAGACCTCCCTGTAGAATGTCTATTGGGCAATGATCTAGAGACTTCAGCCTGGTCTGAAGTAGAGTTATGGACTCATGCTGAGATGTTGGGCATCCCTACAGAGGTATTTGCTGTGACCAGGTCACAAGCAAGAATGCATGACACTGAACCAGCTCTGGATCCTGGAACAATGGACCAGATGCTTCCCAAGAGGAGGAGCAGTAGGGTAAAGGCAGTGCCTTCCCCTCTGTCTCAGATCACAGATTCACCCCCAGAGGGAGGTGAAGCAGATCCTGAAGAAGGAACTGCCCCAGAGGGACTTGAGCCTGATCAGGTTGAGTTCTTGGGGGCAGGGGGCCCTTCTAGGGAAGATCTGAGTAAGGAGCAACAGTGCTGCCCCTCTCTTGAACCCCTCAGACAGCAGGCTGCTGCTGAGGCTGCTGGGAGTGCTAGTGGGTCCCATAAAGTTTATTGGGATGAGGGACTCCTATATTCTGAGGGTAGAGATCCAGCCCCTGGAGCCACCAGGAGGTTGGTAATACCTCAGAAGTTTAGGGGTTCCTCTTGACCCTAGCACATGACATCCCTTTAGCAGGTCACTTGGGCCAAAACAAGACCTGGGACAGGCTTGTTCCACATTTTCATTGGCCACATATGTCAGAGGACACAAAGGAGTTTTGTCGCTCCTGTGTCACATGCCAAGCCAGTGGTAAGGCAGGTGGCACAACAAAGGCCCCCTGATACCACTACCTGTGGTGGGGGTACCCTTTGAAAGGGTAGGGATTGACATTGTTGGTCCCCTTGACCCTCAAACTGCATCTGGGCACATGTTTATCCTGGTGGTAGTGGATCATGCCACCAGGTACCCAGAAGCAATTCCTCTGAGGACCACCACAGCCCCTGTGGTGGCAAGAGCCCTCATTGGAGTTTTCTCCAGAGTGGGTTTCCCAAAGGAGATCATCTCTGACAGAGGTACTAAGTTCATGTCAGGATATCTAAAAGCAATGTGGAAGGAGTGTGGTGTGACTTATAAGTTCACCACTCCCTATCACCCACAATGCAATGGTTTAGTTGAACGCTTCAACAAAACCTTGAAGGGAATGATTAAAGGACTCCCAGAGAAGCTTAGGCGGAAATGGGACCTTCTTCTTCCTTGCCTGTTGTTTGCATACAGAGAAGTTCCACAGAAGGGGGTTGGTTACAGCCCATTTGAGCTTCTGTTTGGGCATCCTGTGAGAGGTCCATTGTGTTTGGTAAAAGAGGGCTGGGAGTTACCTCTCAAGCCCCCAAACAAGATGTGATGGACTATGTACTTGGTCTCCGCTCCCGGATGGCTGAGTACATGAAAAAGGCAACCAAAACCTGGAGGCCAGCCAAGAATTACAAAAAGCTTGGCATGACCAAAGGCTGTACTGACTGTATACCAGCCAGGACAGAAAGTGTGGGTGTTGGAGCCTGTGGCCCCAGCAGCCCTCCAAGACAAGTGGAGTGGCCCCCATACCATAGTTGAACAGAAGGGAGAAGTCACCTATCTGGTGAATCTTGGAACTCCCAGGAGCCCCTGAGGGTGCTCCATGTCAACAGATTAAAGCCATATGTTGACAGGGCTGACATGGGCTTGCTCATGGCAACTGATGAGGACCAGGAGGAGGAGAGTGACCCTCTCCCTGACCTGCTCTCTCAGAACCCTGATGATGGGTCAGTAGATGGTGTTGTTTTGGCAAGCAGCCTCACTGACCATCAGCAAACTGAGTGCAGACAAGTGCTGCAACAGTACGGACATATGTTTAGCCTGACCCCTAGTCAGACTTCCTGGTGCACCCATGAGGTGGACACTGGAGACAGTCTGCCTGTCAAGAATAAAATCTACAGGCAACCTGACCATGTCAGGGACTGTATCAGGACTGAAGTCCAGAAAATGTTGGAGCTAGGTGTAATTGAGCCTTCAGATAGCCCTTGGACTAGCCCAGTAGTCCTGGTACCCAAGCCTCATACCCAGGGTGGTAAGAAAGAAATGAGGTTTTGTGTAGACTACAGAGGCCTCAATGCAGTCACTAGGACTGATGCCTATCCCATACCCAGGGCAGATGAGCTGATTGATACTTTGGCCTCAGCCAAGTATCTAAGCACGTTTGACCTAACAGCTGGCTACTGGCAGATCAGATTAGCTGATTATGCAAAAGCCAAGACAGCATTTTCGAACCCTGGTGGGCACTACCACTTTGTGGTGATGCCCTTTGGATTGAAAAATGCACCTGCCACTTTTCAGAGGTTGGTGAATAAAGTTCTGACAGGGATGGAAACTTATTGCTCAGCCTATCTAGATGATATTGCTGTCTTTAGTTCCTCCTGGCAGGATCACCTGGTCCACCTCAGGAATGTGTTGGAGGCTCTGCAGAAAGCAGGCCTCACTATCAAGGCCACTAAGTGCCAGATAGGACAGAGTCAGGTTGTGTACCTGGGCCACCTTGTGGGTGGAGGCCAGGTTCAGCCTTTACAGAGCAAGATCCAAACCATAATGGAATGGGCTGCTCCAATCACCCAGACACAGGTGAGAGCCTTCTTAGGCCTGACTGGGCACTATAGGAGGTTTGTGAAGGGATATGGATCTATAGTGACCCCCTTGAATGATCTAACCTCAAAGAAAATGCCAAAAAGGTTTAGTGGACAGCTAGATGTCAGAAGGCATTTGAAGACCTAAAGCAGGCCATGTGCACTGCCCCCATCTTACAGAGTCCAGACTACACCAAAAAGTTCATTGTCCAAACAGATGCTTCTGAGCTGGGTGTGGGAGCTGTACTGTCTCAACTGAATGATGAAGGTCAAGACCAGCCAGTAGCTTTTATTAGCAGAAGGCTGACCCCTAGAGAGAAACGTTGGTCAGCTATAGAGAGGGAGGCCTTTGCTGTGGTGTGGGCCCTGAAGAAGCTGAGGCCATACTTGTTTGGCACTCACTTCATAGTTCAGACTGACCACAAGCCCCTCCTATGGCTTAAGCAGATGAAAGGTGAAAACCCAAAACTTTTGAGGTGGTCCATTTCCCTACAGGGGATGGACTATACAGTGGAACATAAACCTGGGACCCAACATGCCAATGCAGATGGACTCTCAAGGTATTTCCACTTTGAACACGAAGACTCAACTGGTCAAGGTTAGTTTAGTGTCCCTGCGTTTGGGGGGGGGTGTTGTGTAGGAGAGTAGGATCTGCCTCTTATGTTGCCCCCACTTTTTTTCTGGTGTTTACACTGGTTTCTGGCTATAGTCTGGCTGGGACCCTGCCAATCAGGGCCCCAGCCTCTCTGTTCTCTCTAAACGATTTGGAGTGCACTCTAGGTGCACTAGTGATTGGATACTGTGGTACCTTATGAGTCCCTAGTATATGGTACCTTAGGTACCAAGGGCATAGGTACTTCACAGGCCTACCAGGGGCTGCAGCATGTATTATGCCACCCCTGGGAAGCAGCCTAAATCTGACACCACAGGCCTGCTACTGCAGCCTGGGTGAGGTAGTGCTAGCACTCCTCACTGAGATATAGGTTCCCTATATCTCTCCTACACACACATATAACCCTATCAGTCACCCCTAAGGCAGGCCCTATCAATCCTGAGGGCAGGGTGCTTGGCTTCTATGTGAGAGGGTGCCTCTGCCTGAGCAGGGCCCCTCTGCAGCTCTCAGAGTCCATTCTCTGGTGCTGTTTGTGGATGCGGTTAAACCATATACTTTTAAGTGCATTATATCCTCGCGGTAAAATGCTAACTTTGGAATGGCTGCATCGAAACATGTCGTGTTTGGTGTCAAACATCTTGGAATACTACCCCCCCGCCAGGCTCCTCTGTGCATATGCCAGTTCAAACCGGCTCAGGGGCTACCTGCCCCTGCTCTGGCGCGAAACTGGACAAAGGGAAGTGGGTGTAGCCACCCACTTCCCTGACCCTCCCATAGGTAGGGTCATAGAGCTAGTCCCTCCCTTTCTTTTAGTATAAGAGGGGGAACCAGTGCATTGCCCCCTAGATTTTCCCTGGACGACGCTCTGAAGACGAATCCCAGACCTTTGACGTTCCACTACCTTTGGAACACTGAAGAATCTCCCTTGGAGTCAAGGAGTGACTCCCCTGCTTGGCAGGCACCAAAAACTACAAACGACAGTCGCAAACTATGCCGCTCCTGCCGGAGTCCGAAGTCCCTGCAGCCCAAGAAGTGGATTTCCTGACTTCTCAAAGGCCATCGTGAGACTCTAGCAAAGCTGAGGCCAGTGGACCCCAAGAGTGACGAGGAACCGTGACCCCTGGGTACTGTGCACTATTGTCAAGTGCAACCCCTTCACAATGTTCCACGAACTTTTGCTTTGGAACACGTGTGGTCCTAGCCTCCAGCAGGAAACCCTCTGAAGATCAGAGGCCTACCACATTTCGAGTGACCGTGGGCCCCTGTGAGCGAATCCTTCCAAGGCGTCTTTGCGATCCCTTGCCATCCGGCTTGTGGGTCCCCAGAAGACTTTCTAAAGAAACCAAAGGGCTCTCCTGGTTGCTCCAGGCCTGCCCTGACTTACTCTCGCTGGGTGAGTCCCCCAGACCTTGCTGGTCTGCGCCATTTCCTCTTCACACTTTCCCCGAGACTTGCTGTTACCAAGGATTGTTGGCTCCGATCGAGTCGCCAACACCGCAGTAAGCTGCAGACATCGTGGGACACGCAGAATCCAGCTCCTGGTCATCGTCGACACCTCCTGGACCTCGTGGCTGAAGAGTCAAGGCACCAGCGAACTACCTGAATCTTGCAACGACGGTGGGCATCCATCTTCCTTGCCCCGAGTCACTGCCAAGTGACTTTGAACACTGTCCCCTCTGCTTTAAGGTCTTCCATCTTCTGAATCCAGGCTTGGATTCCACCGGACACTTCTTCGGACTTCACAAACAGCAAGTCTTCATTGTCCTCCATTGAAAACGACGCCGCGACCCGACACCAAAGGACACCTATGCACCCGGCTTCCCTGGGTGAGGTAACTCCAGCACTACGGTGCTCCTGTGGGTGTGGGCCCTAGAACTACTTACCCTGTAAGTGACTTGCTGTAGGTTCTCCCGAAATATCCTAAAACTCTTAATTTCCAACCGCGACTTGCCCCATTGAAGTCAACGGCGATTCGCGCCTGTGTATCCACACAGCACGCGTCCCCCGTGGGTCCTTTACTTACCTGCCTTGGGTGGTTTCGTGAGGCCCCAGCACTTCTGAAGGCCCTAGGCCTTGTCTCTTTGCAAGTCGTTGCTTCTAAGTCTCTTTTTTAGTATATGGTCTGGTACGCCCCTAGGGCCCCAGCCATATTTGTGCTTAACTTATTGTGAAACGTTGATTTGTGCATATGTCCTTGTCTTCTAATCTCATAAAGAGATTAGTAGAGAGTTGTTAATAATAAATACATATATATTTGATATTTCTACCTGTGTGGTGTCTTTTCATTTGGTGATTCAAGAGATTGTGTGGTAAAACAAGCTGCTTTACATTCCTTCAAGACTTAGCCTGAAGGCTGCTCTCCACAGCTACCACTAGGATAGCTTTCTATAAAGGTTGTCTTAAACCTATCTACCATAAGAGTCGAATTGTACTGGTGCAAGGTGTGAGAAGTTGGCCTGGCATATGCTGTCCACTAATTATAGTGGGCACCTTGCACCAGTCCAAACAACCCCTTATTGGAGATAGGTTAAAGACAACCTTTATTGAAAGCTATCCTAGTGGTAGCTATGGAGAGCAGCCTTCAGGCTAAGTCTTGAAGGAATGTAAAGCAGCTTGTTTTACCAGTCTATAATCTTTTGAGTGACCAAATGAAAGAGGACCACACCAGGTATATATTCAAAATATATGTATTTATTACTAAACACACCCCTCTAGTCTCTTTATGAGGCTAGAGTTCAAGTACATACGTTATAAGTTAGTTATCTACAGTAATAGCACAAATACACGTTAGAGCCGCAGGGGCGTACCAAACCATATACCAATAAAGTGGTATAAGAACCACGACTGAGCTAGACACAAGGCCTAGAGCCTGTAGAAGTGCTTGGACCACAAGGAACCACCCAAGGCAGTGACACAGGGGACCCACGGGGGGACGCGTGCAGTGTATGAACACAGCCGCGAACCACCGTTAACTTCTATGGGGAAAGTCGCAATTAGAATTTAAAAGAAAAGGGACACTTAGAGGAGGACTTGGAGCAAATCCTTTGAGAACTAGGCTGTTCTAGTGTCAATACCCATGGGAGCACCGGAGTACTCGAGTTACCTCACCCAGGGGAGCCGGGTGCATAGGTGTCTTTCGGGGTCGGGTTTCGTCGTCGCTTTCAATGGCGATCTGCTGCAAAGTGCTGCTGGCGGCCAAGTCGAAAGTGTTCGGGTGGATCCAAAGGTGGATCAAAGATCTGAAGAACCTGAAAGCAGAGGGGACAGAGTCTGGGTCACTAGCCAGTGACCAGGAAGGCGATGAGCAGATGCCCACCGATGTCGAGTGCTTCAGGTAGGTTGACGGTCATCTTGACTCTTCAGCCACGAGGTCCAGGAGGAATCGACGACAACCAGGAGCTGGATTCGAGCTGTCCCACAATGTTTGTCGATTGCAGGGGTGTCGGCGTCCGGATTGGACCCAACAAGCCTTGGCAACGGCAAGTCTCGTGGAAATCGAAGAAGGACGATGTTGCAGACCAGCAAGGTCTGGGGAACTCACCCAGTGAGGATAAGTCAGGGCATACCTGGAGCAACCAGGGAGCCCAAGCAGAAAAAGATTGGCCTTCGGGAGGGCCTACTAGCCAACAGACTAGCAACCACGAAGGAGCCTCGAGACGGTGCACGTGGAGCTGACTCACAGGACACTCGTGGAGTGGAGGCCAGTGATCTTCAGTGCAGTTGGTGCTGGAGGCTAGGGCTACTAGGAGCCCAAAGCACGACTTCGTGGGAGACCCAGAAGAGGATGCACTTGCAAATGCGTTCGGTGTCCAGGGGTCACGGTTCCACGTTACCCACGACAGCTACGGGCCTCAGCTTTGCTGGGGACTCAGGGCAGCCTCGGGGAAGTTTGGAAATCCACCTCTGGTGATGCAAAGACTTTGACGTCCAACGGGAGCTTCAGCGATGCAGACCGGACAATTGCTTCTTTGGTGCCTGCCAAGCAGGGGAGTCACTCCTTGACCCCAAGGGAGATTCTTCAGTCCTCTAATCTTGAAGTAGAGCATCGAAAGTCCAGGATTCTGTGTCAGAGTTTCGTCCAGGTAAATCTAAAGTCCTAAGGACTGGGGTCCCCTACTTATACTAAGGTAGGGGGTTGGACATACTCTGTGGCCCCACCTATGGGAGGGTCAGGGCAGAGGGGTGGCTACACCCCTTTCCCTTTGTCCAGTTTCGCGCCAGAGCAGGGGCTGGAAGCCCCTGAGCCGGTTTGAACTGGGGTATGCACAGGGACACCAAGTGTGCCCCCAGTGCAGGACTTCAAAGCACCCGAGAGTGCTCCCGCCAGCCCCAATACACACTATCCTGTCTGGGGAGGTGGTCACACCTCCCTGGGACACGAAACCTATTGTCCAGGCCTCCCCTGCCGGAGTTTCGGTCAGCAGCAGGAGGCCAGACTCGTGTCTGTGGCAGCGGCATCCATTTTGGATGCCAGGGCTCTGGAAAGTCAGTACCGGGTATACCGGTGTGTACATGTCTTTCCCTCTAGAAGGGTGGAATGCTACCCCAGCCACCAGAACTGGTGGGGGTAGTATTCCAAGATGTTTGACACCAAACACGACATGTTTCCGTGCAGCCATCCCAAAGTTAGCATTTAACGCGAGGTTATAATGCGCTTAAGAGTATATGGTCAGGCTGCACTACAAACAGCATCAGAGAAGGGTCTCCGAACACTGCAGAGGGGCCCTGCTCATGCAGGGGCACCCTCTCACATAGGAACCACGCACTCTGCCTTCAGGATTGATAAGGCCTGCCATAGGAGTGACTTATAGGTTTATATGTGTGTATGTATATAGTGATATAGGTAGCCTATATCACAGTAAGGGGTGCAGGCACCACCTTACCCAGGCTGCAGTAGCAGACCTGTGGTGTCAGTTTGGATGGCCTTCAAGGGGTGGCACAATACATGCTGCAGCCCCTGGTAGGCCTCTGAGGTACCTATGCCCTGGGTACATAGTATACCATATACTAGGGACTTATAAGGGCACTCCAGATTCCAATCAGAGATGTGCCTAAGGCACATGGAAACCATTTTAAAGAGGAAGCAGCTTGGCTGGGGTTCTTATTAGCAGGGCCCCAGCCAGACTAAGGTCGAAAAACAGTGAAGCATCAGCAAAAAGTGGGGGTACCCATGTGAAGCAGATCCTACTCTCCTACACCCCCCCAAACGTAGGGACATTAAACTAACCTTGCCCAGTTAAGTCTTCATGTTCTAAGTGGAAGTACCTAGAGAGTCCATCTGCATTGGCATGGTTACTCCCAGGTCTATGTTCCACTGTGAAGTCCATCCCCTGTAGGGAAATGGACCACCTAAGCAGTTTGGGGTTTTCACCCTTCATTTGTTTTAGCCATAAGAGGGGCTTATGGTCTGTTTGAACAAGGAAGTGAGTACCAAACAAGTATGGCCTCAACTTCTTCAGAGCCCAGACCACAGCAAAGGCCTCCCTCTCAATGGCTGACCAACGTTTCTCTCTAGGGGTCAGCCTTCTGCTAATGAAAGCTACTGGCTGATCCTGACCTTCATCATTCAATTGTGACAGTACAGCCCCTACCCCCAATTCAGATGCATCAGTTTGAACAATGAACTTCTTGGAGTAATCAGGACTCTGTAGAATGGGAGCAGTGCACATGGCCTGCTTCAGGTCATCAAATCCCTTTTGACAGCTAACTGTCCACTGAACCTTTTGGGCATTTTCTTGGAAGTTAAGTCATTCAGGGGTGTCACTATTGATCCATACCCCTTGACAAATGTCCTATAGTACCCAGTCAGGCCTAAGAAGGCTCTCACCTGAGTCTGGGTAGTTGGAGCAGTCCAGTCCATGATGGTCTGGATCTTGCTCTGCAGTGGTTGAACCTGGCCTCCACCCACAAGGTGGCCCAGGTACACAACCTGACTCTGCCCTATCTGGCACTTGGTGGCCTTGATAGTCAGGCCTGCTTTCTGCAGGGCCTGTAAAACATTTCTGAGGTGGACCAGGTGATCCTCCCAGGTGGAGCTAAAGACAGCAATATCATCTAGATATGCTGCAATGTAGGCTTCCAGACCTTTAAGGACTGTATTCACCAACCTCTGAAAAGTGGCAGGTGCATTCTTCAGACCAAAGGGCATCACCACAAATTGATAATGCCCACTAGGGGTTGAGAATGCTGTCTTTGGCTTTGCATCATCAGCTAGTCTGATTTGCCAGTAGCCAGCTGTCAGGTCAAATGTGCTTAGATACTTGGCTGAGGCCAAAGTGTCTATTAGCTCATCTGCCCTTGGTATTGGATGGGCATCAGTCCTAGTGACTGCATTGAGACCCCTGTAGTCCACACAAAACATCATCTCTCTTTCCCACCATTGGTGTGAGGTTTTGGCACAAGGACCACTGGACTAGCCCAAGGGCTATCTGAGGGTTCAATAACTCCCAAATCCAACATCTTCTGGACTTCTGTCCTGATACAGTCCCTGACATGGTCAGGTTGCCTATAAATCTTATTTTTAATAGGCAGACTGTCCCCAGTGTCCACTTCATGAGTGCACCAGGTAGTGTGACTGGGTGTCAGTGAGAATATGTGTCTGAACTGATTGAGCACCTGTCTGCAATCAGTCTGCTGCTGGGTAGTGAGGCTGCCTGCCAAGGCTACACCATCCACTGACCCATCACCAGGGTTCTGTGAGAGCAGGTCAGGGAGTGGGTCACTCTCTTCCTCCTGTCCTTCATCAGTAGCCATGAGCAAGCCCATGTCTGCCCTGCCCACATATGGTTTTAACCTGTTGACATGGAGAACCCTGTGGGGACTCCTGGGTGTTCCTAGGTCTACTAAGTAGGTAACCTCACCCTTCTGTTCAACAATGGTATGGGGTCCACTCCATTTGTCTTGGAGAGCTGCTGGGGCCACTGGCTCCAACACCCACACCTTCTGTCCTGGCTGGTAAACAGTCAGTACAGCCTTTGGTCATGCCAGGCCTTTTGAAGTTCCTGGCTAGCCTCAAGGTTTTTAGTTGCCTTTTTCATATACTCAGCCATCCGGGAGCGGAGACCAAGTACGTAGTCCACTATGTCTTGCTTTGGGGGCTTGAGAGGTAACTCCCATCCTTCCTTCACCAAGCACAGTGGACCCCTGACAGGGTGACCAAACAAAAGTTCAAAAGGCCTGTAGCCAACCCCTTTTGAGGCACCTCCCTGTACGCAAATAAAAGGCAGGGCAAGAGTATGTCCCATCTTCGCCTAAGCTTTTCTGGGAGCCCTTTAATCATGCCCTTCAAGGTTTTGTTGAATCTCTCAACCAAACCATTGCATTGTGGGTGATAGGGTGTGGTTAACTTGTAAGTCACTCCACACTCCTTCCACATTGCTTTTAAGTATCCAGACATAAAGTTTGCACCCCTGTCTGATACATCCTCCTTAGGGAAGCCCACTCTTGAGAAAATTCCCAGGAGGGCCCTTGCCACCACAGGTGCTGTAGTGGTCCTAAGGGGAATAGCCTCTGGGTACCTGGTGGCATGATCCACTACCACCAGGATAAACCTGTGCCCAGATGCTGTTTGGGGATCCATGGGACCAACAATGTCAATCCCCACCCTTTCAAAGGGAACCCCACCACAGGTAGTGGTATCAGGGGGCCTTTGTAGTGCCACCTGCCTTGTCACTGGCCTGGCAGGTTACACAGGAGCGACAAAACTCCTTGGTGTCTTCAGACATGTGGGGCCAGTGAAATTGAGGGACAATTCTGTCCCAAGTCTTGTTCTGGCCCACGTGACCTGCTAAGGGAATATCATGGGCTAGGGTCAATAGGAAGCCCCTGAACTTCAGAGGTATAACCAACCTCCTGGTAGCACCAGGCTTGGGGTCTCTACTCTCTGAGTACAAGAGTCCATCATCCCAGTACACAGTATGGGGACCACTAGCTTTCCCAGCAGCCTCAGCAGCAGCTTGCTGTCTGAGGGGTTCAAGAGAGGGGCAGCTCTGCTGCTCCTGGCTCAGATCTGCCCTGGAAGGTCCCCCTGTCCCCAAGAACTCAACCTGGTCAGGTTCAAGCTCCTCTGGGACAGTTCCTACCTCAGGACTGAGATCATCCCCTCAGGGGACTGATCTTCCTTCTGAGCCAAGGGGGAAGGCACTGCCTTTACCCTACTACTCCTCTTCTTGGAAGGCACTTGGTCCATTATTCCAGAATCCAAGGCCTGTTCAGTGCTAGACATTTTGGCTTGTGACCTGGTCACAGCAAACACATCTGCAGGGATCCCCAGCATTTCTGCATGGGTCCTGAGCTCCACTTCTGCCCAAGCTGAAGTTTCTAAGTCATTGCCAAGCAAGCATTCAACGGGTAGGTCTGCACTTACCACAACCTTCTTAAGGCCAGTTACCCCTCCCCAGGAGAAGTTAACAACTGCCAGAGTATGGTCTGTTCTGACGTTGCTAGCATTGGTCACTTGGTACATTTTGTGAGAAGTTGGCCTGGCATATGCTGTCCACTAATTATAGTGGGCACCTTGCACCAGTCCAAACAACCCCTTATTGGAGATAGGTTAAAGACAACCTTTATTGAAAGGTATCCTAGTGGTAGCTATGGAGAGCAGCCTTCAGGCTAAGTCTTGAAGGAATGTAAAGCAGCCTGTTTTACCAGTCTATAATCTCTTGAGTGACCAAATGAAAGAGGACCACACCAGGTATATATTCAAAATATATGTATTTATTACTAAACACACCCCTCTAGTCTCTTTATGAGGTTAGAGTTCGAAGTACATACGTTACGAGTTAGTTATCTACAGTAATAGCACAAATACACGTTTGAGCCCCAGGGGCGTACCAAACCATATACCAATAAAGTGGTATAAGAACCACGACTGAGCTAGACACAAGGCCTAGAGCCTGTAGAAGTGCTTGGACCACAAGGAACCACCCAAGGCAGTGACACAGGGGACCCACGGGGACGCATGCAGTGTATGAACACAACCGCGAACCACCGTTAACTTCTATGGGGAAAGTCGCGATTAGAATTTAAAAGAAAAGGGACACTTAGAGGAGGACTTGGAGCAAACCCTTTGAGAACTAGGCTGTTCTAGTGTCAATACCCACAGGAGCACCGGAGTACTCGAGTTACCTCACCCAGGGAAGCTGGGTGCATAGGTGTCTTTCGGGGTCAGGTTTCGTCGTCGCTTTCAATGGCGATCTGCTGCAAAGTGCTGCTGGCGGCCAAGTCGAAAGTGTTCGGGTGGATCCAAAGGTGGATCAAAGATCTGAAGAATCTGAAAGCAGAGGGGACAGAGTCTGGGTCACTAGTCAGTGACCAGGAAGGCGATGAGCAGATGCCCACCGATGTCGAGTGCTTCAGGTAGGTTGACGGTCATCTTGACTCTTCAGCCACGAGGTCCAGGAGGTGTCGATGACAACCAGGAGCTGGATTCGAGCTGTGCCATGACGTCTGTCGATTGCAGGGGTGTCGGCGACCGGATTGGACCCAACAAGCCTTGGCAACGGCAAGTCTTGTGGAAATCAAAGAAGGACGATGTTGCAGACCTGCAAGGTCTGGGGGACTCACCCAGCAAGGATAAGTCAGGGCACACCTAGAGCAACCAGAGAGCCCAAGCAGAAAAAGATTGGCCTTCGGGAGGGCCTACTAGCCAATGGACTAGCGACCGCAAAGGAGCCTCGAGACTGTGCACGTGGAGCTGGCTCACAGGACACTCGTGGAGTGGAGGCCAGTGATCTTCGGTGCAGTTGGTGCTGGAGGCTGGGGCTACTCGGAGCCCAAAGCATGACTTCGTGGGAGACCCAGAAGAGGATGCACTTTCAAATGTGTTCAGTGTCCAGGGGTCACGGTTCCACATTACACACGACAGCTATGGGCCTCAGCTCTGCTGGGGACTCAGGGAAGCCTCGGGGGAAGTCTGGAAATCTACCTCTGGTGATGCAAAGACTTCGGCGTCCGACGGGAGCTTCAGCGATGCAGACCGGACAATTGCTTCTTTGGTGCCTGCCAAGCAGGGAGTCACTCCTTGACCCCAAGGGAGATTCTTCAGTCCTCTAATCTTAAAGTAGAGCGTCGAAGGTCCAGGATTCTGTATCAGAGTTTCGTCCAGGTAAATCTAAAGTCCTAAGGACTGGGTTCCCCTACTTATACTAAGGTAGGAGGTTGGACATACTCTGTGGCCCCACCTATGGGAGGGTCAGGGCAGAGGGGTGGTTACACCCCTTTCCCTTTGTCCAGTTTCACGCCAGAGCAGGGGCTGGAAGCCCCTGAGCAGGTTTGAACTGGGGTATGCACAGGGACACCAAATGTGCCCCCAGTGCAGGACTTCAAAGCACCAGAGAGTGCTCCCGCCCAGCCCCAATACACACTATCCTGTCTGGGGAGGTGGTCACACCTCCCTGGGACACGAAACCTATTGTCCAGGCCTCCCCTGCCGGAGTTTCGGTCAGCAGAAGGAGGCCAGACTCGTGTCTGTGGCAGCGGCATCCATTTTGTGATGCCAGGGCTCTGGAAAGTCAGTACCTGGCATACCGGTGTGTACATGTCTTTACCTCTAGAAGGGTGGAATGCTACCCCCGCCGCCAGAACTGGCGGGGGGGTAGTATTCCAAGATGTTTGACACCAAACACGACATGTTTCCGTGCAGCCATCCCAAAGTTAGCATTTAACGCGAAGTTATAATGCGCTTAAGAGTATATGGTCAGGCTGCACTACAAACAGCATCAGAGAAGGGTCTCCGAACGCTGCAGAGGGGCCCTGCTCATGCAGGGGCACCCTCTCACATAGGAACCACGCACTCTGCCTTCAGGATTGATAAGGCCTGCCATAGGAGTGACTTATAGGTTTATATGTGTGTATGTGTATGGTGATATAGGTAGCCTATATCACAGTGAGGGGTGCATGCACCACCTTACCCAGGCTGCAGTAGCAGACCTGTGGTGTCAGTTTGGATGGCCTCCCAGGGGTGGCACAATACATGCTGCAGCCCCTGGTAGGCCTCTGAGGTACCTATGCCCTGGTTACATAGTATACCATATACTAGGGACTTATAAGGGCACTCCAGATTCCAATTAGAGATGTGCCTAAGGCACATGGAAACCATTTTAAAGAGGAAGCAGCTAGGCTGGGTTTCTGATTAGCAGGGCCCCAGCCAGACTAAGGTCGAAAAACAGTGAAGCATCAGCAAAAAGTGGGGGTACCCATGTGAAGCAGATCCTACTCTCCTACACAAGGTGTCCACTTTAATTAGTGAACAGCATATACCAGGCCAACTTCTCACAAGAAAGTTGCAACAGAGGTGCAGAAGGAGGCAAGAGAACTGCAGAAAGAGGCAAATGAGGTGCAGAAACAAGCAAAAGAGATGCAGAACCAAGAGATGTGCAGAAAGAAGCAAGAGAAGTGCAGAAAGAAGCAACAGAGGAGCAGAAAGAGGCAAGAGGGGTGCAGAAAGAGGCACGAGAAGTGCAGAAAAAAGCAACAGAGGTGCAGAAAGAGGCAATAGAGGTACAGAAACATGCAGGAGTGGTGCACAAAGAGGGAACCGTGGTGCAGAAAGATGCAACAGGGGTGTTGAAAGAAGCAAGAGAAGTGCAGAAAGAGGGAAGACGAGTGTAGAAAGTGGCAAGAGTAATGCAGAAAGATTCGAGAGGTACAGAAAGAGGCACGAGATGTGCAGAAAGAAGCAAGAGAAGTGCAGAAAGAAGCAACAGAGGTGCAGAAAGAGGCAAGAGGGGTGCAGAAAGAGGCAAGAGAAGTGCGGAAAGAAGCAACAGAGGTGCAGAAAGAGTCAAAAGAGGTACAGAAAGAGGCAGGAGAGTTGCAGAAAGAGGAACCAGTGGTGCAGAAAGAGACAAGAGAAGTGCAGAAAGAAGCACCAGAAATGCAGAAAGACACAAGAAAGGTACAGAACGAGGCAAGAGAGGTACAGAAAGAGGCAAGAGAGGTAAAGAAAGAGGGAAGAGGGGTGCAGAAAGAGGAAACAGGGGTGCAGAAAGAGGCTAGAAGGGGCAGAAAGAGGCAAGAGAAGTGCAGAAAGAAGCAACAGAGGAGCAGAAGGAGGCAAGAGAACTACAGAAAGAGGAAAAAGAGGTGCAGAAATAAGCAAAAGAGATGAAGAAGCAAGATAAGTGCAGAAAGAAGCAAGAGAAGTGCAGAAAGATGCAACAGAGGTGCAGAAAGGGGCAAGAGGGGTACAGAAAGAGGCAAGAGATGTGCAGAAAGAAGCAACAGAGGTGCAGAAAGAGGCAAGAGAGTTACAGAAACAGGCAGGAGGGGTGCACAAAGAGGGACCAGTGGTGCAGAAAGAGGCAAGAGAAGTGCAGAAAGAGGCGAGAGGTACAGTAAGAGGCAAGAAAGGTAATGAGAGAGGGAAGAGAGGTACAGAAAGAGGCAACAGGGGTGCAGAAAGAGGCTATATGGGGTAGAAAGAAGCAAGAGAAGTGCAGAAAGAAGCAACAGAGGAGCAGAAAGAGGCAAGAGGGGTGCAGAAAGAGGCAAGAGAAGTGCAGAAAGAAGCAACAGAGGTGCAGAAAGAGGCAAGAGAGGTACAGAAACATGCAGGAGAGGTGCACAAAGAGGGACCCGTGGTGCAGAAAGAGGCAACAGAGGTGTAGAAAGAAGCAAGAGAAGTGCAGAAAGAGGGAAGACGAGTGTAGAAAGTGGCAAGAGAAGTGCAGAAAGAGTCGAGAGGTACAGAAAGAGGCAAGAGATGTGCAGAAAGAAGCAAGAGAAGTGCAGAAAGAAGCAACAGAGGTGCAGAAAGAGGCAAGAGGGGTGCAGAAAGAGGCAAGAGAAGTGCAGAAAGAAGCAACAGAGGTGCAGAAAGAGGCAAAAGAGGTACAGAAACAGGCAGGAGAGGTGCAGAAAGAGGAACCAGTGGTGCAGAAAGAGACAAGAGAAGTGCAGAAAGAAGCAACAGAAATGCAGAAAGACACAAGAAAGGTACAGAACGAGGCAAGAGAGGTACCGAAAGAGGCAAGAGATGTAAAGAAAGAGGGAAGAGGGGTGCAGAAAGAAGCAACAGAGGAGCAGAAGGAGGCAAGAGAACTGCAGAAAGAGGCAATAGAGGTGCAGAAAGAGGCAAGAGAGGTACAGAAAGAGGGAAGAGGGGTGCAGAAAAGGGCAAGATGGGTTCAGAAAGAAACAGTAGAGGTGCAGAAAGAAGCAATAGAGGTGCAGAAAGAAGCAAGAGAATTGCAGAAAGAAGAAACAGAGGTGCAGAAAGAGGCAAGAAGGATGCAGAAAGAGGCAAGAGAAGTGCAGAGAGAAGCAACAGAAATGCAGAAAAACACAAGAAAGGTAAAGAACGAGGCAAGAGAGGTTCACAAAGAGGCAAGAGAGGTGCAAACATAGGGAAGAGAGGTGCAGTAAGAGGCATTAGGGGTACAGAAAGAAGCAAGAGAGGTACAGAAAAAAGCAGGAGAAGTGCAGTAAGAAGCAACAGAGGTGCAGAAAAGGCAAGAGAGGTGCAGAAACAGGCAGGAGAGATGCACAAAGAGGGACCAGTGGTGCAGAAAGAGGCAACAGAGGTGAAGTAAGAAGCAAGAGAAGTGCAGAAAGAGGGAAGACAAGTGCAGAAAGTGGCAAAAGTGGTGCAGAAAGAGGCAAGAGAAGTGCAGAAAAAGGCAAGAGGTACAGAAAGAGGTAAGAGAGGTAAAGAAAGAGGGAAGAGGGGTGCAGAAAGAGGAAACAGGGGTGCGGAAAGAGGCTATATGGGGCAAAAAGAGTCAAGAGAAGTGCAGAAAGAAGCAACAGAAATGCAGAAAGACACAAGAAAGGTACAGAACGAGGCAAGAGAGGTACAGAAAGAGGCAAGAGAGGTGCAGACATAGGGAAGAGAGGTGCAGTAAGAGGCATGAGGGGTACAGGAAGAAGCAAGAGAGGTACAGAAAGAAGCAGGAGAAGTGCAGTAAGAAGCAACAGAGGTGCAGAAAGAGGCAAGAGAGGCACAGAAACAGGCAAGAGAGGTGCACAAATAGGGACCAGTGGTGCAGAAAGAGGCAACAGAGGTGAAGAAAGAAGCAAGAGAAGTGCAGAAAGAGGGAAGACGAGTGCAGAAAGTGGCAAAAGTGGTGCAGAAAGAGGGAAGAGAAGTGCAGAAAAAGGCAAGAGGTACAGAAAGAGGCAAGAGAGGTAAAGAAAGTGGGAAGAGGGGTGCAGAAAGAGGAAACAGGGGTGCGGAAAGATGCTATATGAGGCAAAAAGAGGCAAAAGAAGTGCAGAAAGAAGCAACAGAAATGCAGAAATACACAAGAAAGGTACAGAACGAGGCAAGAGAGGTACAGAAAGATGCAAGAGAGGTGCAGACATAGGGAAGAGAGGTGCAGTAAGAGGCATGAGGGGTACAGGAAGAAGCAAGAGAGGTACAGAAAGAAGCAGGAGAAGTGCAGTAAGAAGCAACAGAGGTGCAGAAAGAGGCAAGAAAGGCACAGAAACAGGCAAGAGAGGTGCACAAAAAGGGACCAGTGCTGCAGAAAGATGCAACAGAGGTGTAGAAAGAAGCAAGAGAAGTGCAGAAAGAGGGAAGACGAGTGTAGAAAGTGGCAAGAGAAGTGTAGAAAGAGTCGAGAGGTACAGAAAGAGGCAATAGATGTGCAGAAAGAAGCAAGAGAAGTACAGAAAGAAGCAACAGAGGTGCAGAAAGAGGCAAGAGGGGTACATAAAGGGGCAAGAGAAGTGCAGAAAGAAGCAACAGAGGTGCAGAAAGAGGCAAAAGAGGTACAGAAACAGGTAGGAGAGGTGCAGAAAGGAACCAGTGGTGCAGAAAGAGGCAAGAGAAGTGCAGAAAGAGGCAAGAGGTACAGAAAGAGGCAAGAGAGGTAAAGAAAGAGGGAAGAGGTGTACATAAAGAGGCAACAGGGGTGCAGAAAGAGGCAAGAGAGGTGCAGAAGCAAAAGATGTGCAGAAAGAAGCAAGAGAAGTGCAGAAAGAAGCAACAGAGGTGCAGAAAGAGGCAAGAGGGGTGCAGAAAGAGGCAAGAGCAGTGCAGAAAGAAGCATCAGAAGTGCAGAAAGCGGCAAGAGAGGTACAGAAACAGGCAGGAGATGTGCACACAGAGGGACCAGTAGTGCAGAAAGACGCAACAGAGGTGTAGAAAGAAGAAAGAGAAGTGCAGAAAGAGGCAAGAGAGGTGCAGAAAATGCAATTGAAGTGCGAAAAGACGCAAGAGACGGGCAGAAAGAGGCAAGTGAGGTGCAGAAACAGGCAAGAGGAATGCAGAAAGAAGCAAGAGAAATGCATATAGAAGCAACTAAGGTACAGAAGGAGGCAAGAGAACTACAGAAAGAAGTAATAGAGTTGCAGAAACAGGGAAGAGAGGTGCAGAAAGAGGAGAGAGGAGTGCAGAAATTGGCAAGAGGGGGCAGAAACAAGCAAGAGAGCTGCAGAAAAAAGCAAGAGGAGTGCAGAAAGAAACAACATAGGTGCAGAAAAAGGCAAGATTACTGCAGAAAGAGGCAAAAGAGGTGCAGAAAGAGGCAAGAGAGGTGCAGAAAAGGGAAGAGGGCTGCAGAAAAGGGCATGAGTGGTTCAGAAAGAAGCAATAGAGGTGCAGAAAGAAGCAATAGAGGTGCAGAAAGAAACAAGAGAATTGCCGAAAGAAGCAACAGAGGTACAGAAAGAGGCAAGAAGGGTGCAGAAAGAGGCAAGAGAAGTGCAGAAAGAAGCAACAGATATGGAGAAAGACACAAGAAAGGTACAGAACGAGGCAAGAGAGGTGCAGAAAGAGGCAAGAGAGAGGTGCAGACATAGGGAAGAGAGGTACAGTAAGAGGCATGAGGGGTACAGGAAGAAGCAAGAGAGGTACAGAAAGAAGCAGGAGAAGTGCAGTAAGAAGCAACATATGTGCAGAAAGAGGCAATAGAGGCGCAGAAACAGGCAGGAGAGGTGCACAAATAGGGACCAGTGGTGCGGAAAGATGCAATAGAGGTGTAGAAAGAAGCAAGAGAAGTGCAGAGAGAGGGAAGACGAGTGCAGAAAGTGGCAAGAGAAGTGCAGAAAGAGGTGAGAGGTACAGAAAGAGGCAAGAGAGGTAAAGAAAGAGGGAAGAGGGGTGCAGAAAGAGGCAACAGGGGTGCGGAAAGAGGCTAGATGGGGCAGAAAGTGGCAAAAGAAGTGCAGAAAGAAGCAACAGAGGTGCAGAAGGAGGCAAGAGAACTGCAGAAAGAGGCAAGAGAGGTGCAGAAACAAGCAAAAGAGGTGCAGAAGCAAGAGATGTTCAGAAAAAAGCAAGAGAAGAGCAGAAAGAAGCAACAGAGGTGCGGAAAGAGGCAAGAAGGGTGCAGAAAGAGGCAAGAGAAGTGCAGAAAGAAGCAACAGAGGCACAGAAAGAGGCAAGAGAGATGCAGACACAGGTAGGGACCAGTCATGCAGAAAGATGAAACAGAGGTGCTGAAAGAAGCAAGAGAAGTGCAGAAAGAAGCAACAGAGGTGCAGAAAGAGGCAAGAGAAGTGCAGAAAGAGGCGAGAGGTACAGAAAGAGGCAAGAGAGGTAAAGAAAGAGGGAAGAGGGGTGCAGAAGGAGTTAACAGGGGTGCGGAAAGAGGCTAGATGGGGCACAAAGAAGCAAGAGAAGTGCAGAAAGAAGCAACAGAGGTGCAGAAGGAGGCAAGAGAACTGCAGCAAGAGGTGCAGAAACAAGCAAAAGAGGTGAAGAAGCAAGAGATGTGCATAAAGAAGCAAGAGATGTGCAGAAAGAAGCAACAGAGTTGCAGAAAGGGGCAAGAGGGGTGCAGAAAGAGGCAAGAGAAGAGCAGAAAGAAGCAACAGAGGTGCAGAAAGAGGCAAGAGAGGTACAGAGACAGGCAGGAGAGGTGCACAAAGAGGGACCAGTGGTGCAGAAAGAGGCAAGAGAAGTGCAGAAAGAGGCGAGAGGTACAGAAAGAGGCAAGAGAGGTAATGAGAGAGGGAAGAGGGGTACAGAAAGAGGCAACAGGGGTGCAGAAAGAGGCTAATGGGGGCAGAAAGAGGCAAGAGTAGTGCAGAAAGAAGCAACAGAGGTGCAGAAGGAGGCAAGAGGACTGCAGAAAGAGGCAAATGAGGTGCAGAAAGAAGCAAAAGAGATGCAGAACCAAGAGATGTTCAGAAAGAAGCAAGAGAAGTGCAGAAAGAAGCAACGAAGAAGCAGAAAGAGGCAAGAGGGGTGCAGAAAGAGGCAAGAGCAGAGCAGAAAGAAGCATCAGAAGTGCAGAAATAGGCAAGAGAGGTACAGAAACAGGCAGGAGAGGTGCACACAGAGGGACCAGTGGTGCAGAAAGAGGCAACAGAAGTGTAGAAAGAAGCAAGAGAAGTGCAGAAAGAGGCAAGAGAGGTGCAGAAAGATGCAGGTGAGGTGCGAAAACAGGCAAGAGGAATGCAGAAAGAAGCAAGAGAAATGGAGAAAGAAGCAACAAAGGTACAGAAGGAGGCAAGAGAACTACAGAAGGAGGCAAGAGAGGTGCAGAAAGAGGCAAGAGAGGTGCAGAAAGAAGCAAAAGAGACGCAGAACCAAGAGATGTTCAGAAAGAGGCAAGAAAAGTGCAGAAAGAAGCAACGAAGAAGCAGAAAGAGGCATGAGGGGTGCAGAAAGAGGCAAGAGAAGTGCAGAAAGAAGCAACAGAGGTGCAGAAAGAGGCAAGAGAGGTACAGAAACAGGCAGGAGACGTGCACAAAGAGGGACCCATGGTGCAGAAAGAGGCAACAGAAGTGTAGAAAGAAGCAAGAGAAGTGCAGAAAGAGGCAAGAGAGGTGCAGAAAGATACAGGTGAGGTGCGAAAACAGGCAAGAGGAATGCAGAAAGAAGCAAGAGAAATGGAGAAAGAAGCAACAAAGGTACAGAAGGAGGCAAGAGAACTACAGAAGGAGGCAAGAGAGGTGCAGAAAGAGGCAAGAGAGGTGCAGAAAGAGGGGAGTGGATTTCAGAAAAGGGCAAGAGGGATTCAGAAAGAAGCAATAGAGGTGCAGAAAGAAGCAATAGAGGTGCAGAAAGAAGCCAGAGTATTGCAGAAAGAAGCAACAGAGGTGCAGAAAGAGGCAAGAAGGGTGCAGAAAGAGTCAAGAAGGGTGCAGAAAGAGGCAAGAGAAGTGCAGAAAGAAGCAACAGAAATGCAGAAAGACACAAGAAAGAAAGGTGCAGAATGAGGAAAGAGAAGTGTAGAAAGAGGCAAGAGAGGTTCAGACATAGGGAAGAGAGGTGCAGTAAGAGGCATGAGGGGTACAGAAAGAAGCAAGAGGGGTACAAAAAGAAGCAGGATAAGTGCAGTAAGAAGCAACAGATGTGCAGAAAGAGGCAAGAGAGGTGCAGAAAGAGGCAGGAGAGATGCACAAAGAGGGACCAGTGGTGCAGAAATAGGCAACAGAGGTGTAGAAAGAAGCAAAAGAAGTGCAGAAAGAGGAAAGAGAGGTGCAGAAAGATGCAAGAGAGGTACAGAAAGATGCAAGAGACATACAGAAAGAGGCAAGTGAGGTGCAGAAACAGGCAAGAGGAATGCATAAAGAGGCAAGAGAAATGCAGAAAGAAGCAACAGAGGTACAGAAGGAGGCAAGAGAACTACAGAAAAAGTCAATAGAGTTGCAGAAACAGGCAAGAGAGGTGTAGAAAGCGGAGAGAGGGGTGCAGAAAGAGGCAAGAGAATTACAGAAACAGGCAGGAGAGGTGCACAAAGAGGGACCAGTGGTGCAGAAAGAGGCAACAGAGGTGTAGAAAGAAGCAAGAGAATTGCAGAAAGAGGCAAGAGAGGTGCAGAAAGATGCAAGTGAGGTGTGAAAAGACACAAGAGACGTGCAGAAAGAGGCAAGTGAGGTGCAGAAACATGGAAAAGGAATGCAGAAAGAAGCAAAAGAAATGCAGAAATAAGCAACAAAGGTACAGAAGGAGGCAAGAGAACTACAGAAAGAGGCAATAGAGTTGCAGAAACAGGCAAGCGAGGTGCAGAAAGAGGAGAGAGGAGTGCAGAAAGAGGCAAGAGGGGGGCTTAAGCAAGCAAGAGAGCTGCAGACAAAAGCAAGAGAAGTGCAGAAAGAAACAACATAGGTGCAGAAAAAGGCAAACGAACTGCAGAAAGAGGCAAGAGAGGTGCAGAAAGAGGCAAGAGAGGTGCAGAAAGAGAGGAGAGGTGTGCAGAACAGGGCAATAAGGTTTCAGAAAGAAGCAATAGAGGTGCAGAAAGAAGCAAGAGAATTGCAGAAAGAAGAAACAGAGGTTCAGAAAGAAGCAACAGAGGTTCAGAAAGAGGCAAGAAGGGTGCAGAAAGAGGCAAGAGAATTGCAGAAAGAAGCAACAGAAATGCAGAAAGACACAAGAAAGATGCAGAACGAGGCAAGAGAAGTGCAGAAAGAGTCAAGATAGGTGCAGACATAGGGAAGAGAGGTGCAGTAAGAGGCATGAGGGGTACAGAAAGAAGCAAGAGAGGTACAGAAAGAAGCCGGAGAAGTGCAGTAAGAAGCAACAGAGGTGCAGAAAGAGGCAAGAGAGGTGCAGAAACAGGCAGGAGAGGCACACAAAGAGGGACCAGTGGTGCGGAATGAGGCAACAGAGGTGTAGAAAGAAGCAAGAGAAGTGCAGAAAGAAGGAAGACGAGTGCAGAAAGTGGCAACAGTGGTGCAGAAGAGGCAAGAGAAGTGCAGAAAGAGGTGAGAGGTACAGAAAGAGGCAAGAGAGGTAAATAAAGAGGGACGAGGGGTGCAGAAAGAGGCAACAGGGGTGTGGAAAGATGCTAGATGTGGCAGAAAGAGGCAAGAGAAGTGCAGAAAGAAGCAACAGAGGTGCAGAAGGAGGCAAGAGAACTGCAGAAAGAGGCAAAAGAGGTGCAGAAACAAGCAAAAGAGGTGCAGAAGCAAGAGATGTGTAGAAAGAAGCAAGAGAAGTATGGAAAGAAGGAACAGAGGTGCAGAAAGAGGCAAGAGGGTGCAGAAAGAGGCAAGAGAAGTGCAGAAAGAAGCAACAGAGGTGCAGAAGGAGGCAAGAGAACTGCAGAAAGAGGCAAAAGAGGTGCAGAAACAAGCAAAAGAGGTGCAGAAGCAAGAGATGTGTAGAAAGAAGCAAGAGAAGTATGGAAAGAAGGAACAGAGGTGCAGAAAGAGGCAAGAGGGTGCAGAAAGAGGCAAGAGAAGTGCAGAAAGAAGCATCAGAGGTGCAGAAGGAGGCAAGAGAACTGCAGAAAGAGGCAAGAGAGGTGCAGAAACAAGCAAAAGAGGTGCAGAAGCAAGAGATGTTCAGAAAAAAGCAAGAGAAGTGCAGAAAGAAGCAACAGAGGTGCAGAAAGAGGCAAGAAGGGTGCAGAAAGAGGCAAGAGAAGTGCAGAAAGAAGCAACATAGGCACAGAAAGAGGCAAGAGAGGTGCAGAGACAGGTCAGAGAGGTGCACAAAGAGGGACCAGTGGTGCAGAAAGATGAAACAGAGGTGCTGAAAGAAGCAAGAGAAGTGCATAAAGAAGCAACAGAGGTGCAGAAAGAGGCAAGAGAAGTGCAGAAAGAGGCAAGAGGTACAGAAAGAGGCAAGAGAGGTAAATAAAGAGGGAAGAGGGGTGCAGAAGCAGGCAACAGGGGTGCGGAAAGAGGCTAGATGGGGCACAAAGAGGCAATAGAAGTGCAGAAAGAAGCAACAGAGGTGCAGAAGGAGGCAAGAGAACTGCAGCAAGAGGAAAAAGAGGTGCAGAAACAAGCAAAAGAGGTGAAGAAGCAAGAGATGTGCAGAAAGAAGCAAGAGATGTGCAGAAAGAAGCAACAGAGTTGCAGAAAGGGGCAAGAGGGGTGCAGAAATAGGCAAGAGAAGTGCAGAAAGAAGCAACAGAGGTGCAGAAAGAGGCAAGAGAGGTACAAAAACAGGCAGGAGAGGTGCACAAAGAGGGACCAGTGGTGCAGAAAGAGGCAAGAGAAGTGCAGAAAGAGGCGAGAGGTACAGAAAGAGGCAAGAGAGGTAATGAGAGAGGGAAGAGGGGTACAGAAAGAGGCAACAGGGGTGCAGAAAGAGGCTAGATGGGGGCAGAAAGAGGCAAAAGTAGTGCAGAAAGAAGCAACAGAGGTGCAGAAGGAGGCAATAGAAATGCAGAAAGAGGCAAATGAGGTGCAGAAACAAGCAAAAGAGATGCAGAACCAAGAGATGTGCAGAAAGAAGCAAGAGAAGTGTAGAAAGAAGCAACGAAGGAGCAGAAAGAGGCAAGAGGGGTGCAGAAAGAGGCAAGAGAAGTGCATAAAGAAGCAACAGAGGTGCAGAAAGAGGCAAGAGAGGTACAGAAACAGGCAGGAGAGGTGCACAAAGAGGGACCCGTGGTGCAGAAAGAGGCAACAGAAGTGTAGAAAGAAGCAAGAGAAGTGCAGAAAGAGGCAAGAGAGGTGCAGAAAGATGCAGGTGAGGTGCGAAAAGACACCAGAGACGTGCAGAAAGAGGCAATTGAGGTGCAAAAACAGGCAAGAGGAATGCAGAAAGAAGCAAGAGAAATGCAGAAAGAAGCAACAAAGGTACAGAAGGAGGCAAGAGAACTACAGAAAGTGGCAAGAGAGGTGCAGAAAGAGGCAAGAGAGGTGCAGAAAGAGGGGAGTGGATTTCAGAAAAGGGCAAGAGGGGTTCAGAAAGAAGCAATAGAGGTGCAGAAAGAGGCAAGAAGGGTGCAGAAAGAGGCAAGAGAAGTGCAGAAAGAAGCAACAGAAATGCAGAAAGACACAAGAAAGAAAGGTGCAGAATGAGGAAAGAGAGGTGTAGAAAGAGGAAAGAGAGGTGCAGACATAGGGAAGAGAGGTGCAGTAAGAGGTATGAGGGGTACAGAAAGAAGCAAGAGGGGTACAAAAAGAAGCAGGATAAGTGCAGTAAGAAGCAACAGATGTGCAGAAAGAGGCAAGAGAGGTGCAGAAAGAGGCAGGAGAGATGCACAAAGAGGGACCAGTGGTGCAGAAATAGGCAACAGAGGTGTAGAAAGAAGCAAAAGAAGTGCAGAAAGAGGAAAGAGAGGTGCAGAAAGATGCAAGAGAGGTACAGAAAGATGCAAGAGACATACAGAAAGAGGCAAGTGAGGTGGAGAAACAGGCAAGAGGAATGCATAAAGAGGCAAGAGAAATGCAGAAAGAAGCAACAGAGGTACAGAAGGAGGCAAGAGAACTACAGAAAGAGTCAATAGAGTTGCAGAAACAGGCAAGAGAGGTGTAGAAAGAGGAGAGAGGGGTGCAGAAAGAGGCAAGAGAATTACAGAAACAGGCAGGAGAGGTGCACAAAGAGGGACCAGTGGTGCCGAAAGAGGCAAGAGAGGTGTAGAAAGAAGCAAGAGAATTGCAGAAAGAGGCAAGAGAGGTGCAGAAAGATGCAAGTGAGGTGTGAAAAGACGCAAGAGACGTGCAGAAAGAGGCAAGTGAGGTGCAGAAACATGGAAAAGGAATGCAGAAAGAAGCAAAAGAAATGCAGAAATAAGCAACAAAGGTACAGAAGGAGGCAAGAGAATTACAGAAAGAGGCAATAGAGTTGCAGAAACAGGCAAGAGAGGTGCAGAAAGAGGAGAGAGCAGTGCAGAAAGAGGCAAGAGGGGGCCTTAAGCAAGCAAGAGAGCTGCAGACAAAAGCAAGAGAAGTGCAGAAAGAAACAACATAGGTGCAGAAAAAGGCAAGAGAGGTGCAGAAAGAGGCAAGAGAGGTGCAGAAAGAGGCAAGAGAGGTGCAGAAAGAGAGGAGAGGTGTGCAGAACAGGGCAATAGGGTTTCAGAAAGAAGCAATGGAGGTGCAGAAAGAAGCAGGAGAATTGCAGAAAGAAGAAACAGAGGTTCAGAAAGAAGCAACAGAGGTTCAGAAAGAGGCAAGAAGGGTGCAGAAAGAGGCAAGAGAATTGCAGAAAGAAGCAACAGAAATGCAGAAAGACACAAGAAAGACGCAGAACGAGGCAAGAGAAGTTTAGAAAGAGTCAAGATAGGTGCAGACATAGGGAAGAGAGGTGCAGTAAGAGGCATGAGGGGTACAGAAAGAAGCAAGAGAGGTACAGAAAGAAGCCGGAGAAGTGCAGTAAGAAGCAACAGAGGTGCAGAAAGAGGCAAGAGAGGTGCAGAAACAGGCAGGAGAGGCGCACAAAGAGGGACCAGTGGTGCGGAATGAGGCAACAGAGGTGTAGAAAGAAGCAAGAGAAGTGCAGAAAGAAGGAAGACGAGTGCAGAAAGTGGCAACAGTGGTGCAGAAGAGGCAAGAGAAGTGCAGAAAGAGGCGAGAGGTACAGAAAGAGGCAAGAGAGGTAAATAAAGAGGGAAGAGGGGTGCAGAAAGAGGCAACAGGGGTGCAGAAAGAGGCTAGATGGGGCAGAAAGAGGCAAGAGAAGCACAGAAAGAAGCAACAGAGGTGCAGAATTAGGCAAGAGAACTGCAGAAAGAGGCAAAAGAGGTGCAGAAACAAACAAAAGAGGTGCAGAAGCAAAAGATGTGCAGAAAGAAGCAAGAGAAGTGCAGAAAGAAGCAACAGAGGTGCAAAAAGAGGTAAGAGAGGTATAGAAACAGGCAGGAAAAGTGCACAAAGAGGGACCAGTGGTGCAGAAAGAGGCAAGAGTAGTTCATAAAGAGGAAATAGGTACATAAAGAGGCAAGAGATGTGAAGAAATAGGGAAGAGGGGTGCAGAAAGAAGCAACAGAGGTGCAGAAAGAGGCTAGATGGGGCAGAAAGAGGCAAGCGAAGCGCATAAAGAAGCAACAGAGGTGCAGAATTATGCAAGAGAACTGCAGAAAGAGGCAAAAGAGGTGCAGAAAGAGCAAAAGAGGTGCAGAAGCAAGAGATGTGCAGAAAGAAGCAAGAGAAGTATGGAAAGAAGGAACAAAGGTGCAGAAAGAGGCAAGAGGGGTGCAGAAAGAGTCAAGAGAAGTGCAGAAAGAAGCATCAGAGGTGCAGAAAGAGGCAAGAGAGGTACAGAAACAGGCAGGCGAGGTGCACAAAGAGGGACCAGTGGTGCAGAAAGAGACAACAGAGGTGTAGAAAGATGCAAGAGAAGTGCAGAAAGAGGCAAGAGAGGTGCAGAAAGATGCAAGTGAGGTGCGAAAAGATGCAAGTGAGGTGCAGAAACAGGCAAGAGGAATGCAGAAAGAAGCAAGAGAAATGCAGAAAGAGGCAACAAAGGTACAGAAGGAGGCAAGAGAACTACAGAAAGAGGTAATAGGGTTGCAGAAACAGGCAAGAGAGGTGCAGAGAGAGGGGTGCAGAAAGAGGCAAGAGGGGGGCAGAAACAAGCAAGAGAGCTGCAGAAAAAAGCAAGAGAAGTACAGAAAGAAACAACGTAGGTACAGAAAAAGGCAAGAGAACTGCAGAAAGAGGCAAGAGAGGTTCAGAAAGTGGCAAAAGAGGTGCAGAAAGATGGAAGAGGGGTGCAGAAAGATGCAAGAGATGTGCAGAAAGATGCAAGGGACGTACAGTAAGAGGCAAGTGAGGTGCAGAAGCAGGCAAGAGGAATGCAGAAAGAGGCAAGAGAAATGCAGAAAGAAGCAACAGAGGTACAGAAGGAGGCAAGATAACTACAGAAAGAGGCAATAGAGTTGCAGAAACAGGCAAGAGAGGTGCAAAAAGAGGAGACAGGGGTGCAGAAAGACGCAAGAGGGGGGGGCAGAAACAAGCAAGAGAGCTGCAGAAAAAAGCAAGAGAAGTGCAGAAAGAAACAACATAGGTGCAGAAAAAGGCAAGAGTACTGCAGAAGGAGGCAAGAGAGGTGCAGAAAGAGGGAAGAGGGGTCCAGAAGATGTCAAGAGGGGCTCAGAAACAAGCACTAGAGGTGCAGAAAGAAGCAATAGAGGTGCAGAAAGATGCAAGAGATTTGCAGAACGAAGCAACAGAGGTGCAGAAAGAGGCAAGAGGGGTGCAGAAAGAGGCAAGAGAAGTGCAGAAAGAAGCAACATAAATGCAGAAAGGCACAAGAGAGGTGCAGAACAAGGCAAGAGAGGTGCAGAAAGAGGCAAGAGAGGTGCAGACATAGGGAAGAGAGATGCAGTAAGAGGCATGAGGGGTACAGAAAGAAGCAAGAGAGGTATAGAAAGAAGCTAGAGAAGTGCAGAAAGAAACAACAGAGGTGCAGATAGAGGCAATAGGGTGCATAAATAGAAAAGAGAAGTGCAGAAAGAAGCACCAGAGGTGCAAAAAGATGCAAGAGAGGTACAGAGAGAGGCAAGAGAGGTGCATAAAGAGGGAAGAGGGTACAGAAAGAGGCAAGAGAAGTGCAGAAAGAAGCAACAGAGATGCAGAAAGAGGCCCTGCTCATACCTCTAACTAGGTCCAGAAGTGCTCCTCAGTGGTTCCTTCTTTTTTGTCTCATTGAGTTTATAGTTTAGCTTCTATGGAAATGAGGAAGACTAAACCTGAGGTTACCACTCCACAACACAGACTACCATACCACATAATTACTCTCCATAAGACATAATCCCACTCTACATAATTCCTATACACTAAATAACACCTTCTTTCTATCCACATAATTTCACTGCAGAACATACCACATAATTCCACTACACCCAACGTACATCCACTTCACTCCAAAAAAACATTAGTAAAAAACTTTCACATTTACAACGCCAATAGCTCAAACTTTCACAAATGTGAGACCTATTACATTGCAAACGCTTATTTAACTAGTAGTCGCATTTACAGAGTGGTGGAGAAAGGGGGCTGGGCCTCCGACCAACGCTCAGGAATTCTGCTGTGTAGGACTTACAGGAGGTACCAGGAGGGCTTCTTGGCCCCCAAAGTAGTGTGCCAGGAGGCATGTTTGCAGAGTGGTGGAGAAAGGGAGGCATGGCCTCCGTAGACCTCTTACCAATCCCACTGTATGGGACTTACTGGAGGTAACAGGAGAGGTAGTAGGCCCCCAAGGTCATCCTTGATGGATCTTCATAAAATGTTCAAAATTAGTACAACAATCGGTCCAGCTGCTGTGCTGAAAGTTTCAGGGTGATTCATCAAGAAGGAGCGGAGAAAAATGGGGGTCCCAAAATGCATTTTCCCAATGCAATGTCCCATAGGGATTTTAGACAGAATGACAGCCTTAACCGCTTAACGGAATCGCACCAAATTTAGCAGAACCCTAGATCTTGGTCCAGGAAGAGTGCTTTTTTGTAATTTGGTGTAAAACTGTTCAGTAGTTCAAACCCAAATTTGTGGATATCGGAATATGGATCCTCCGGTGAACCAACAGTCTGCGTGCTGCTATCTGATTAGCTGCACACTTCAACCAGGAAGTGTTGGCAGTCCCAAACATAAAAGAAGAAAAGGGGGTAGGGTAGGAATGCAAAAGAGTCCCGCATCTGTGACAAAAAAACAAGCACGTATCCACCACTTGATTTCAGTATAGCCCCAGGTGCATCAGGTAGGCTAGGTCCCAGGGGCATGTGGGCACATACTAACAAAATGGGGGCACACTGGACCCTCTCTTATGGCTCATTTGAGCCCCAAGGACCACCACCTCCATACAGCTTGTGATGTAATATGGAGTGGAGCTGTGCAGACAATCCTTCTGTGGCTTTTTAAAGCCTAGGGGACCATCACTACCCTGGGGCTCAAAAACTCTAATTTAGCAAGGGCTACACGGAACCCATGAGACACGGGAACCACAACTTCCTTGGGACAAATGATTAAAATAGATGTGGGAGAGGAAGCATGTGGTCCCCCTCCTGAGCAATATAAGACCCCAGGGACCACCACCTCCCTGGGGCTGGGCTGTGAAAATGAAAGGAGGAGTACCAAATGTCCCCGCTTCCCAAAGCCATTAATGGCCCTGGTCACTGCCATCCCACCCAGGGCCAGCTCCTGCTATCACCTAGGTGGCCACCCTCAGGAGATAGCTGTTTCCTTTTGCTTGGCTGGAGCTGTGACAACTCCCACCAAGCGAGAGCAGCAAGCACTAACTTGCTCCCAGCAAGTGGGAGCTATCAAACTGCTCCAGCTTACTGGGAGCTGAATGTTCATATGTTTCCCTGCTTGCTGTCATGCAGAAAGGAAAACAGATGCAAGATTTCTCCCACAGGCAGAATGGTGCATATTTAGCAGCTCCTTGCATGTGGAAACAATACTGGCTTCTGCAGGAGGTTGGGAGCTGATGGGACCACGGGGTCCTTGAGGATCCTCCCGCAATCCTCAATGATACACACTTGGTGCCCTGGCTGGGGTCAGGTCACCCAGGTAGACATGGCCGGGCCTTGCGGAATGGGTGATGGGGTCCTGGGTTCTGAAATCTGTCCGGGATGGGGGTGCGTGGTCCCCCCATTGAATTGTGGCCAGGACCGGGGGATAAGGTCCCCAGGGCTGAAATCGGCCCAGTGAGGTGTACCACACAGCCCCCCTCCTCAGTTGCCCAGAAAGCAAAACAGAGGGTAGAAAAACAAGCAGAAATGCAAAATACAGCAGAAGAGGGTAAGCCAAAGGGCAGAAAAATTAGCAGACGAAGATAAAACAGGGGTAAAAAAACAAGCAGAAAAGGCAAAACAGAAGAGAGCAGGAAAGACAAAACAAAGGGCAGAAAAGGCAAAACAGAGCAGAAGATGACAAAACAGGGGGAACTCACACACCCACTCAGAGACTAAATGCACCCTATCACAGACCAAGTGAGACACTCATACATCTACTCACAAATGTACTCAGAGACCCATGCACCCACTCACAGACCCACTCAGACACTAATGCACCCACTCACGGACCCACTCACTCATGTACCCACTTACAGAACCACTCAGAGACTCACACACCCACTCACCGACCTACTCAAATACTCATCTGCCCACTCACAGACCTATTCAGAGACCCATTCACTCACTCTCAGACCCACTCAGAGGCTCAGGTACTCACTTGCAGACCCACTCATAGACTCACACACCTACTCATAGACCTACTCAGAGACTAATGCAGCCACTCACAGACACACTCAGATACTCATAAACTCATTCACAGACTGACACACTTACATGGAGACACTTGCAAACCCACTCAGATCCTCTGACACCCACTCACTGACCTACTCAGACACTCATGTACCCACTCAGACACCCACTCGAACATCACACACCTACTCACAAACCCACTCAGATACTCACTCACCTGCTCATATACGCAGTGAGATACTTATGCTGCCACTCCCAGTCCCACTGAGAAACTCACACACCCATTGAGACACTCATGCACTCACTCACAAACTCATTCTCAAATGTTACAGGCTACAATTAGGAAGTACAATTAAAAAAACCCTCAGAGATTCAGTTAAAAAACAAAGGTTACAGGGATGATATGGTTAGGAAATAACATTAGAAAAACCTTAAGAATTAACTGAAAAATCAAAGGTTACATGGAAGTTATAGTTAGGCACAGATTTCCCTAATACAAAACCATTGAAATTCAGCAGTTATAGTTACTTGAGCTAACTATAACTTATGCCCCCGCAATGCACTGCTTATGACCTCACATATTATATCACTCATGACATGGTCAGTTACATCACTGATGGTATTGCAAATGACATCACTGATGACATCATCTACAGAACCACTCACACACCCATTCACACCCCTATACATCCCCTTATATGCCCACTCACCTACCCACACAACCACTCACAAACCCATTCACAGACCCATGCAAGTACTCACACAACCACTCACTCATCCATATAGCCACTCACACACACTCACCCACTCACTCACTAATATAGCCACTCACACAACCACTTATTCATCCACACAGCTACTCACACAACCAGTCACTTACCCATACAGCCACTCACACAGCCATACACTCACCGATATAGCTACTCACAAACACACTCATTCACCTATACAGCCACTCACACAGCCACTCGCTCATCCATACAAGCACTCACACACCCATACAAGCACTTACATACCCATTTGCACATCCATAGAAGCACTCCCACACAAGCTCACTCACTCATATAGGCATTTACACAGACACTCACTCTTCAATACAATCTTTCATACACCAACTCATGTAACCACATACCCACTCAAACAGACACTCACTCACCCATGTAGTCACTTACACACTCAGTCACTCTTCCATACAGCCATTCAGACACCAAGTCACCCACCCATATCAAACATCCACTCATTCACCGATACAGCCATCAACACATGTCCTCACTCACCAACACAGTCAATCACAGAGCCACTCACTCATCCACACACCTACTCACCTACCCACTCACACACGGATACATAGAGCCACGCAGCCACTCATATAATATATCTTAGAAGTAGTATCACTCATTAGTAGTACATCTAGTATACTAATTTAACTTTTGTCGTAGCTTAGTATATAACTTTAACAAGCATAAACTCTTAGCAAATACTTACTGGATGATGTCATCAGTGGTGTCATTTGAGATGTCATCAATGAGCCATCAGTGATGTCACTGATATTGTCATGAGTTATGAAATATGTCAGGTCATAAGCAGTGCATTGTAAAGTGTAACTTATAGTTAGCTCAGGTAACCATAACTGCTGTATTTCAATGGTATTGTATGGGTGAAATCTGAGCTTAACCATAACGTCCGTTACCTTTCATTTTTAATGAATATATACGTGTGTGTGTGTATTTTTATATATATATATATATATATATATATATATATATATATATTTATATTTATATATATATATATATTCACTGAAGAAAACAAAAGTTAAAGTTAGGAATTGTAAGAATATCTAAGTTTATAAAGTTTGAAGGAATGTTATAGTTAGGTGAAAATGTCACGTAAAACATACCATTGGAGACGAACAAAACAACTGACATTCACCAATTAAAGTTATCTCAAGTAACTATAACTTGCACCCTCACCATGCACTGCTTTTGCCTTCGCATATTAAACCACTCATGACATATTTATTGACTACATATATAACATCCCTAATCACATCTTAAATGCCATCATTGTTGATAATACTGTGGATGGTGGTGGCTATAGTACAATATATTTTACAAATATAGTGTACTACAGTGTATTCTTTATTTTTAACATGTTTAAATATGCACAAACAAATTTACAGAGTGCCGCAGTAATACCCACAAAGTACCACACTAGTTAAAGAAAATGCGCAGTTCTCCCTAAACTGCTGTAAAAAATAAATAGACATTTATAAATAAAAATATCTACCTATTACCAGTTTAGTAAAGTGGTAATAGGTAGTGAACTATAATAAAACCTACTATTTACCTATATCTAAGACCATAGCCCAGAAAACAGCGAAACACAGAACACAGCCAAACTGCTAAAACCTACATGTCTGCCTTTTACCTTTGGTAAACACAGCCATTAGACAATTACACACTGACTTCTCATCCACATGTATTGTAGTATACCGCAAACTTACTGTGGTATATCACTGCACAATATATAACAACGTTTTTCTAAACTTTTAACTTTAACACTATTTACGTATACTATAAAAAATTATCATAAACACCACTCATAATGTATTTTCCTAACACATTACATCTACATCCGTTCACACACTTTTACTCTATGTCTGTTTCAATTACCAGTCACCATTCTACGCCACTTAATTCAATACCACTCCACTCTATGCCACTACAATCTACACTAATACATTCTACGCCACTACACTCTATGTCACTCCACTACATAACATGTCACTCTACGCTAATCCACTGTATGCCACTCCACTCTACTCCACTTCAGTCTATGCCACACCATACCACTCCAATTTATGCTATTACTCTCTACGCCATTCCATTCTATGATACTCCAATCTATGCCACTCTACTGTGCGCAGCTACTATCTATGCTATTGTACTGTATGCCCCTCCACTGTATGTCACTTTAGTGTACATCACTACACTGTATGCTATCCTAGTATATACCACTCAACTCTACGCCACTCCACTAGACACCACTCCACAATACGGTACTCCACTCTATGACAATTCACTGTATACTATTAAACTATACACTACTCTGTTCAATGCCACTTCACTCTAAGCCACTCCACTCTATGCCACTCCAATCTATGTCACTACACTGTACGCTATTCCGCTGCATGAACCTCCACTGTATGTCATTACACTGTAAGCTAGTAAACTAAACATCATTCCACTCTACACCACTCCACTGTATGGTACTCCACAGTATGGCACTCCACTCTATGCCACTGCACTCCACACTATTCCACTGTACACCACTCCACTCTACAATATATCATTCTACGCCACTCAACAGTATGCTATTACACTGTACGCCACTACAGTCTACCACGTTCCGCTTTACAACACTCACTCACTCTATGGTATTCCACTCTACAACACTTCACTCTACACCACTCCAGTCTACATTGTTGCACTGTACGCCACTACAATGCATCTAAGTCCACTCTACGCCACTCCACTCTACGCTACTCCAGTGTACGCCATTCCACTCTATGCTAGTCCACTCTACACCACTCCACTCTACCACACTCCAATGTACGCAATTACAATGTACGCCACTCTACTGTATCCTACTCAACACTGCGCCACTGCCCTCTACACTATTCGACTGTATGCTACTACTCTATATCTCACTCCACTCTACGCCAGTCCACTCTAAACCGATACACTCTACTCCACTCCACTGTATGCTACTCCACTGTAATCTATTCCACTATTTGCTAGTCCATTTTGCCACACTCCATGCTAAGAAACTGTATTGCACAACACTCCACTGTATACTATTCACCGTATGGTGCTCCAATATAAGACATAACTATAACTCACCCTTTCTCCATACACTTGTTATACCCTTACAGTTTATATAGCTTATAGCATATGAAATCATAGCAGTCATAATAAGACTTAACATCTGAAATTATATAATTTCTTAGACACAGTGCCTGGCAGAGTGGTGAGTTATAATTAAAGAAGTCTGTAAATTGATGTGAGAAGAATGTGCATGGATGTGCATGACGTATAGTAAATTGAAGAACGTGCTTAAATATAAATGTAAGTTATAACTAGTGGTGAGTAAATTAGACATTTAAGTTATAACTATAACTCTATAATTTCTCCAGTAGGTTTTATTGTTTAAGTTGGGTTTGTATATTGTAGGAAAGTGCTTCTTTAACATGGTTAGCCCCCACTTTTGGCCTGGAACATGGTGTGATTTCAAATGAAAGGGCACTTGGTCCCTGCTAACAAGGTTCTCAGTGCCAGAGCTGTTTTCTAAACCTGTACCATGATCGGCACAGCTTCAGCAACCCCTGTAAGTCCCTAGGAAATGGTACCCCTGGTACTAAGGGCACTGGGACTGAAGAAAGTCCACTAGGGCTGCAGCACAAATTGTGCTCTCCAGGGACCCCTCATCCAGACCCAGCAAACTGCAAATCCAAGCTGAGTGTCTTGATACAGAGAGAACTAAAGAGTTGACATGGCACACATCCCTGTGTGCCATGCCCATAGACACTGCATGTTGTATAAGTAAATCACCACTACTGCAGGCCTTACAGCTCTAAGGCAGGGTGCACTATTTCACATGTGGGTTCATATCTACATGAGCGAATATGACCCTAGAATATTTAAGTCCATTCTTGGGTATTGTAAGTGAACAGGTAAGCCATAGAGTGTACATGAGCTGGACACCCATCATTATGAGTTCCCCAGCACCATGATGGCTTTGCTGTACCCAGGGATGTTGTGTATCAAACATCTCATCTTAATAAATCCACACTGATGCCAGTATCAGATTTTTAAATAAATTTACACAGAGGGCACCTTGGAGGTGCCCCTTGAAAACCTACCAAACACTGGTGTGGTCTCTGATTAGGCTCAGTCAGCCTGTCACCACCAAACATGTTTCTGACCTCATAGGGTGAGAGCCTTTGCTCTCAGAGGCCAGGAACAATACCAGCTCTGGGCGGAGGTGCATCACACCTCCTCCACACTGGAATGGCATTCCAAGCTGGGAAGCTTTAAAGGCAAAGCCCCCCTTTGAAATGTAACCCTGGCATGCCCAGCTAGTGGAGGATGCTACCCCCGTCCTGCTCCACTTTTGGTGGGAGGATAGGTTGGAAAATTAGTTAGATTAGGCGGTGTGCCCACCTTCAACCATCACCACCCCTAAGGTGGGGCAGGTAATGTGGACCCCTCTTTTCAAATTCCTCCATCTTGTCTCAGAGAGAATTAGCCAATCAGGTTCAGGGTTATGCCTGCATCCCAACAGAATTGTTTATATGAGTGTGTCATCACCCTAAAGGTAGGTAGCCCATTGGCTACTACCTGGCACTCCCTCTAACGCCTCTAAATTCAGTATTTAGGTGCCAACCCTGAGCCAGCAACCCAGATCCTGCCAACCTAAGAAGAAAATGGACACCGAAGAGCTTCAAAGAGCAAGGAGATGAGGATGTGTGACTGACTTGGTGCCAAACCTGCCGGCCTGTCTGCTGACTCTGATCCCTGCACCAAAGTCTTCTCTTTCCGCAGCTATTCTCTAAAATCCCAGAAGGCTTTCCTGCCTTTTACAAAGAACCTGGAGGTCCCTTGGATTGGTGGGACCAATTCCATCACACCACAGGTCAAACCGACAGGTGAAGCAATGACTGAACTGCTCGCCGCTGTGATCATCGAAGTGGTGGTCCCCCAGGGAAGTGGCTAGAGCACCCCAAAAGTGGTAGCTGGCTCTCATCGAAGTTCTGCACCCCTACTGCCCACCCAAGGACCTCCAGTTCAGGATGTTCATCTATTCAACCTTTGTCACAATCAAGGATTATCTGTAGCCAATCCAGCTACCGACTCCTTCAATCTTCACTCTAACAAGAAGGCACACCACAGCCTCTGCGACCGAAGTCAAAAATGACTCTGCACCTGTGTTTTTCATCTCCTGTATGGTGGCATCAACTATGTGGCAGAAACCACCTTGGCATGACCTCCAGTCTGCTGATGAATCGATCTAGGCGAATCTTAGGCACACCAGCTCCCAGTGACAGACATTTCCATGAGTCCTTGCATCCAGTGTCCCTGGGCAAGGTAATCGAGAACTGCCTGTCCCACTTGGGTCCTGGTACCCCAAAGACCTCTGCAGACCAAATCTAACTCCAACTGCCCGTTGGCACAAGTGTTGAAAAAGCCCTAGTGCTGTAACCCTGACCGCAACAGTTTTTGATTGACAGTCCTGCTCATCCTCTGTTTTTCATTTACTTGAAATAGATAAATTTGTTTGACGTTAACGCGTGTTACCGCCGTGTACTCCACTTGACTGTCCAGCCTGTCTCCCATTGCCTGCAACTATAAAACTGTGTGACGGCAATGAAGGTTATCACCATGTATTCTACATCAACAATCATGGTAATACTTTACGGTGTTTAAAGTATTTTCTTCTGCAACTGTGTTACAACTGTATTTTCAAAACTTGCCTAATTGGAGCCATATATAAAAATAAGAGTTATTTTTGAAAATTGGTCTTGGATTTATTCTTGAGTGTGTCTCTCATTTACTGCCTCTGCGAGTATAACAGATGCTTGGCACTACCCTCTAATAAGCCCAACTGCTCGCCCACACTACCACAAATAAAGTGTTAGTATTATCTGCTTTTGCCTCTTTATAACAATAAGGTACCCACTGGACTCTCTACAGTCATTTTAGTACACTATACAGAGATCCAGTTTCCTTATTTGGTGGACCAGCGGTGGGGTCTACGCCTTTGCATTCGCTGATACCGTTATGTCAATAAATGACCACACAAACAAATCCAAAAATTGTCTATAGGTAGTTGTATTTTTTCGATTGGCCTATTTTTCAAAATTCTGAAATTAACTATCAGTGCCTTAGTTAAGTCCCTAAAACATGTTATTAGATGTTAAAAGACTACTTTAGTTAGGACAAAAAAGTGTTAATGTTTTTAATTTTCCAAAAAGGTGCCAACTTTAGTGCAAAAATGAATAACCCACAGGAGCGGGTCAGGAACTCGACCTGACACCTTACCTGGAGATGACCTACTCCCAGTTAGGGGCTCTATGTAAAGGGTACGGTATCAAAACTGGCTTACATGCTACAATTGAAAACCTTAGAAGGCTGATGGCAGTATATGAACGAGTCATTCCAATCACAGGGGCGTGTTCGCACCCCTATCCGGACGCACAGCATTGATTTGTGCATAACAATGATGCCAAGATTAGTCCATTTCATCAGACAATTTTTATTCCAAATTAATCCACTTTTTTTGTTTTTAGTTCATGTTAATCCATCACATGTAAGACACTTATGAATACATAATTTCCTTTAAACGCTGTAGGTATGCACGTAGCCTTGTCCTAAAGCACGGAATATAACATAAATATTCCTCTAAAGATAATCTTTATCACCCAATGCATTTCAAGCCCCTCTCTGCTCTTCGTCAGGGGTTTATCTGCAAGTTTTAAAACATATCTGTTAGACTATGCGTTCACAAATTGTTGCCAGTTAACTATTATCCAAAGATAAAACAAAGATAAAGATAAAACAAATGCGATTAATATATACGTGCAACTTTCGTTCTTCCCGCCTTCAACGTTTTGCCCACTGAATTCAATTACCACTGAATAAATGCTGGTTCCAACTTTTCCCGATTCCCTTAAGAGAATCTACTTCTAAACTCAACCACGAGCTTGTACCTTAAATAAAACGTTCTGGTTCCTGCTCTCCATCCTATCGAGACCCATACTGTGTTCATTGCTGTCTTACTCCATTTTAAACACCTGTGCGATGGTCCCACCCCTTTCATTTATACTTCCAATTACTTCCCACTGATACATCAAACTACAGGCAAAAAGCCATTTAGCTGGTCTCATATAAATATTTTTCCACCTGTTATTCAAACTGCGTGTTTCAAGTTGCTCTGTCATTAGTATATGAACGAGATCATCCAGTGATTGAAGATGGTTCGCAGGAGGAACAAACTGAGAATGATAATAAAAATGAGGAGGTCGCCGAGGCCCCTATTCAGAAGATGGAGCTCCTTCAGAGGAGGATCTTGCTCTAGAAAGATTGGCCTGGAGGGCAGCTAAAGAAGTTCAACCGCTAGACATAGAGAAGCAAAGAAGTGAGTTGGGCGTATGACCAATCTCTGGTGGCAACAACTTTATAAATAGGGAATGGGAGGAATTCTTTGACCCTAAAATTCTCAAAAGGATTGCCCCCAAATATATAAATGGGGATGATATCACCACATGGTTTACTGCATTCGAGAGAGCTTGTATCCGTAGAAGGGCAAACAAGAAGCAATGTGCTTCTCTCTTGTGGGATCTGTTCTCAAGTAAATAAAGGGATAGACTCCTGACATTAAATGAGACAGATGCTGAGTGCTATGACCTCATGAAGTGTACCCTGATTTAGGGCTTTGGACTCACCACTAAAGAATATAGAATCAAATTCAAGGAAAACTCCAAAAACCCACAGTCAGTCCTGAGCTGATTTTGTAGACTTTTCAGTTAAGACACTAGCAGGCACATGCATCAACCATTTTTGCGAGCGCAAACAATGCAATTCGCAAAAATCGGCCGTTTGCGCCCGCAAAAATGGCATTTGCGATGCATCAAGGTTCAAGGCACTCGCAATTTGAGAATTCGCAATTAATTGCGAGTTCTCAAATTGCGATAGCATTTAAGGAATCGCATTTTGCGATTCCTTAAATGCAATGCAAGAACCACTTTGAAGTAGCGATTTCGCTACTAGGGGCGCAAATTACCATGAAGTTGAACTTGATGGTAATTTGCAAAAACTTTGAAAAATGCACTAAAGTGCATTTTTCAAAGTTGTAGGTTACACACACACATGTCCTTGGGACATGTGTGTGCGCAACATTTGTGCACATCACAATTTCAGGGGTGCAACATGGTGTCCTTTTGACACCCTTGCAACCTTGAAATTGCATTCTCAATTTGTGATTCTCTAATTGCTAATCGCAAATTGAGAATGTCTTCCCATTCATCCCTATGGGCCTCTAGGCCCATAGGAATGTATGGGGAGGTATTCCTTATTTGCGACTCGCAATTTGCGAGTCGCAAATACGGAATGTGTAGGAATCGCTATTTTTATAGCGATTCCTACATGCATAGGCTTTTGCGAGTCATTAATTGCGATTCCTTAATAATCGCAATTAAGGACTCGCAAAATCCTACCTTGATGCATGTGCCTGTAGGTGTCTGGTTGAAAGGTAACAATGTGCATGACTATAATGTGCTTTACAAGTGAATAATAAAAGAGCGTCTGTTGAGTAATTGTTATCAAGAGTAATGACATCAGTTCCTGGTAGACCTATGTCTACTTTCTCCTCAAGAGTTGGGGAAGAAGGCAGACCACTGGGTCAAAATAAGGGTGAATAAAACTACCAATGTTGGCGTGACCAAAATAAAGAGGACAGAAAGCCTCTCCAAGGGAAAGATGGTGACCAAAACGGGAAAAACAAAAATGAGTTTCTTCAGGCCCCAAAATATCTATTCAGGAGGGTGGGCCCAGAAACTCATCATAGCCCAAGGGAAGGTACCAGGGTAAGAATTGGAATCTCAAAAAGACTTGGGGGCATATGTACAAGAACTGCCGCTAACTAACGCTAACACTAGTTAGCGGCAGTTTTCTTAACGCGGCCTATCACAAAAAGCTATCGCCCTGTTAGCAATGTATTTACAATACGTTGCTACATGGCGATAGTCTCAAGTAGCTGCGGTGAAAACTGCCGGTAACACTAGCATGAAGGCGATACAAATTCTGGCGTTAGCGGGTGAAAACTGACGAAAGGTCCATTAGCGGCAAAAACCTCACGTTAGTCAGCCCAACGTGACTTTTTTTGCCTCTAGAGGCAAAAATAGCCTATAAGTCCACCTCCAATGAAAAATAGGAAATAAAACCGATGGAATGCAGAATGGAGCAGCCAGGGCAAAGTGCAGCACAGATCAACACCCCCCTTAGCCCCCAAACAGCCAGGTTGATCAGCCAGAGTCCCACTGGAAGAGGAAATTCAGGGCTACATCTACGAAAAGAGGCGCATCGCTGTGCCAAACCAGTGATGCATCACTTTTCATTGCGCACTCCTTGCAACACCATGGCATCCAAAACCTTGAAAGCGCAGACAGTCCCCGGGGCCCGGAGACCTTGCTGGGGCTGCGTCTGGGACCCGGTGTGGGATGCGGAGTCGCTGCGGAGGCACTGGGCCGTGGCGGTAGACATTGAGGTACAGCGATCGCCCTTACCTGGTGGTGACATCTGGCAGGTTGCATGGAGACACGTTGATGACCTGTGTGAGAAGACTGCCTGGTGCCCCTTGGAGCTGTGAACGGCAGAGGCGCTCCTGTGCACCAACGAAGCGAGGTCTGCATCGCATACTACGATCCACCACTACCCCAGGATGCAAGGAGGAGATCATCAATGGTGTGCCGTGCCTCTCTGCATCACATGCCGTAGGATGTTGTGCTGGCCGGACGCTGTGGAGGGTGAGACCCCTGAGCTGTACCAAACTTGTGTGGTGGGAGCGCTGCAACTTCCCGCCTAAGGGGGCCCTGTTGCCCCACCTGCATCAGGAGGTTACCCAGCAGACTTGGCGGCAACTGCTGTACCCAGGCTTGTGAAATCCCACCTGGCTGAGGCTCCTGCTGGCTGAGTCACAGATTTGGAGAGAGTGCAGTGCATTGAGCCCCGGTGTCAATGTCCAGGTGAGGAGAAGGTGGGACGCATAGCAGAGGAGGCCTGGGGGTGAGTTGGGCCCAGGCCTAGCACCTGTTGTTGATACACACCGTGCCATGAGCAATCCCTGCACTGCGGCTGACCTACATCACTGAGGGCACCAGAAAAGACTGGTGGGGACTCCACTAACTCACTAAATTCCCTGAGAACGGCCATTGGTGGCAGTGGGTGCCAGGGGCACGGGGGCCTGTTCTGGCCCAGGCCCTTGGGTATGCAGCTTGATCCACTGTTACTCGCTGGGGAACTGGGGAACACAGAATCTGGTCACCACTGTCAGATCGGAAGAGGCAACCCGGTGCTGCTGCCTTTCCTTGCCCCCTGTTCGTTTGCATTTGGGTGAACGGGGGACTAACCCTCAGTGGACTTCCTCTTTCCATAGTGCTGCGCCGTCTGGTTGCTGCTGCTGCTGTCCCCATCTGCTGCTGCTTGTTCCTCTAACACAGAGGTCAGGTGTTTGAGTCCCTCCTCCACCCGCAGGCTCCTGCCTGCGCCTCATCCCTGGTGGTACAGTGGTATAGTGTCACTGCTCTGCAGCTTGACTGCCCTCTTGTCCCTCTCATCTGCTGTTCCTGTTCATCTTTCTGCTCTTCTTCGTTGCTTTCCAACCTTTTACTTTATTTGTTAATCTTTGCTGTGTTTAGCTTTGTTTTTCCTGTGCTTTTTTGCAGTTGATTTTTCCATATCCTCTCCCTCGTTGCTGCTGCGATCACCTGTTTCCCCACCTCCTCCAGTGTCCTTTCCCGTGTCTCCCGCCTCACAGCTGTCTATCCCCCCTGCAGCACTACTTAATGGTGGATGCTGTGTGGCCATACGCAGTGGGCATGCCACTGGTGTGCCGAAGTGAAGCCAAAGGCAAGCCCGTCTGTGTCGGTCCGGTCCTGTACCGTACCCAGCACGATGGACCCTGCCTCTCGGACACTCCACCGCTACAACGCCAGCACCCTCCTTGCCCTCAACCCTGGACACCCCACCACCTGCCCTCTAGCATCACCGAAGAATACCCTTGCACCCTGCACCTGTAGGAACTGCAAACGCACCTTCTGCCACATCAGCGCACCAGCACCTCTTGCCGCCCAGCCTACCAACAGCTTACCCAACCGGCTCAACTCCCTCCTCCTCAATGTGCGGTCCCTCCACAAATATGCAAACACAAGGAGATGATGGACGGAGTGCTGAAACTTTTCAAACACTCACCCCCAGTCACAGATCTGGGTTGAATCCATCATCATTCTTTAGCTCACTTTGCCACCTCAGTTCAGACACAGCTATATGCAAATCAGTTTTGACCCTGTGCCTCATGGGAACAGTCCAGCCCGAACTGCCAAGCCATGTCTTCCCTGGACGGGAAGCAAGCATCCTGGGACCGGTTTCGGGCTAACAGCCCTCATCAGCCAGGCTAGCTTGAATCCAGTGGCAAAGTGAGTAAGGGACCCACGTCTGGGCATACCCTGCCAACTTAGGGCGAACAAAGCAAACACAAGGAGATGATGGACGGAGTGCTGAAACTTTTCAAACACTCACCCCCAGTCACAGATCTGGGTTGAATCCATCATCATTCTTTAGCTCACTTTGCCACCCCAGTTCAAACACAGCTATATGCAAATTAGTCTTGACCCTGTGCCTCATGGGAACAGTCCAGCCCGAACTGCCAAGCCATGTCTTCCCTGGACCGGAAACAAGCATCCTGGGACCTGTTTCGGGCTAACAGCCCTCATCAGCCAGGCTAGCTTGAATCCAGTGGCAAAGTGAGCAAGGGACCCACGTCGGGGCATACCCTGCCAACTTGGGGCGAACAAAGAAAACACAAGGAGATGATGGACGGGGTGCTGAAACTTTTCAAACACTCACCCCCAGTCACAGATCTGGGTTGAATCCATCATCATTCTTTAGCTCACTTTGCCACCCCAGTTTAGACACAGCTATATGCAAATCAGTCTTGACCTTGTGCCTCATGGGAACAGTCCAGCCCGAACTGCCAAGCCATGTCTTCCCTGGACCGGAAACAAGCATCCTGGGACCGGTTTCGGGCTAACAGCCCTCATCAGCCAGGCTAGCTTGAATCCAGTGGCAAAGTGAGCAAGGGACCCACGTCTGGGCATACCCTGCCAACTTAGGGCGAACAAAGCAAACACAAGGAGATGATGGACGGAGTGCTGAAACTATTAAAACACTCACCCCCAGTCACAGATCTGGGTTGAATCCATCATCATTCTTTAGCTCACTTTGCCACCCCAGTTCAGACACAGCTATATGCAAATCCGTCTTGACCCTGTGCCTCATGGGAACAGTCCAGCCCAAAATGCCAAACCATGTCTTCCCTGGACCGGAAACAAGCATCCTGGGACCAGTTTCGGGCTAACAGCCCTCATTAGCCAGGCTAGCTTGAATCCAGTGGCAAAGTGAGCAAGGGACCCACGTCTGGGCATACCCTGCCAACTTAGGGCGAACAAAGCAAACACAAGGAGATGATGGACAGAGTGCTGAAACTTTTCAAACACTCACCCCCAGTCACAGATCTGGGTTGAATCCATCATCATTCTTTAGCTCACTTTGCCACCCCAGTTCAGGCACATCAGTCTTGACCCTGTGCCTCATGGGAACAGTCCAGCCGGAACTGCCAAGCCATGTCTTCCCTGGACCGGAAACAAGCATCCTGGGACCGGTTTCTGACTAACAGCCCTCATCAGCCAGGCTAGCTTGAATCCAGTGGCAAAGTGAGCAAGGGACCCACGTCTGGACATACCCTGCCAACTTATACCACAGACATCTGGGACATCCTCAACGTCACCTCTTCAGACATCGCCTTCTTCACGGAAACCTGGACTAAGCTCTGCTCCAGACCGGACATCGTCATCGCCATCCCTGATGACTACTAAATTACCCGCAAGGACCACCCTGACCGTCCAGAGGAGGCATTGCCATTGTCTACAAAAGCACACTCCAACTGATCACGTACTCTAATGACCCAGCAGTGACCATGGAACACCTGCACTTCAGATCTGGACCAACCCCAACAGCATCCTCTGTGGCACCCTCATCTACAGGCCCCACGGGCCCTGGACCCCCATTCACCAATGCCATTGTAGACCTCATTGCACCCCAGGTTCTCCCATCCACCGACTACATCCTACTCGGAGACCTCAAGTTCCACCTGGATATCCCCAGTGACCAGTTCCTGGGGAACCTCGCCAACATTGGACTCAATGAGCTAGTCACCGCACCAACCCCCATAGCCAGACACACGCTCAAGCACATCTTCTCCGCCAGTGGGAAGTTGAACTACAGCCACACCACCGGACTCTCCTGGAAAGACCATCATTGTATGCATCATGTCTTCACCATGCCCACCGTACACCACCACCATCATCGCCCCCCCTTAAAGCTGGATCAAGGCCACCGAAGAACTTCTCTTCAAATCCCTCAGCACCACCACTCCGCTAATGCTTACAGATGACAACACTGCAGCGTGCAACCTCCACCTATGGATCTCCAACTGCGCTGACACCCTGGCACCCCTCAAGAAAAGGTCAGGCAAACCACTCCAAGAAGGCCAACTGGTTCACTCCCACCCTCCACTAGTCCAGACGCACCTGCAGATGTCTCGAGAAGTGATGGAGTCACAACATCAATCAACTCCGCAACACAGTCACCCTTGCTCCATGGCGCAAGGGTGCCTACGTTGTCGCATGGCAGCCATTGTGCACCAGGACAGGGGAAAAATACAGGGGAGCTTATTCATGAGCCTCTTCTGACAGTTTCACCCCACCAGTACGTCATTTTCTTGACGTCCTTGTAGCGTGATTCTTGCACCACGTTGCGCCGTATTTGCAAAGTGAAGAATCTAGGCATATGCATGACCTTATGAAGCCCTGTGCCACATTATACCTGCATCATGTATGATGTATGCAGGGTGGGCGTTCCCACGCAACAAAGCCTCATAGGAGTGGCGCAGTGAAATCCATCAGATTTCACTGCAACAATTTTAGGATGCCACTTCGTCAGTACCTGCCTCATGGCAGGTGTAAGGGGGATGCAGTGCCACAGGGATAGGCTGGGCCCATGCATTGCAGGAGTTGCGTCATGCTTGTGACACAACTGAAGCAATGCGTGAATTTAGAGCTGACAGATATGTCAGGATTCCAGACGTATCTTTCATTAATTGCGACATGGAGCGCCATACAGTGAATACAGCACATCCATGGTGTCAGCACATCCATGGTGTCGCAAATAGGGCACAGTGAAAAGTGTTGCAATGCTGTTTTGTCGCAGCGATGCAACACTTTTCCTGAATGAGGCCCAGGAATGCACCCTATCCTATTGCTGGTGTGCATTCCTGCCCTGTAGTTTTGTCGCAGGGCAGCGCAGCAACATTCCTTGCAGTGCTGTCCAGCGCCAAAACCTTCTGAAATGAGGCCCCAGGTGTTTGCACCATTTTTAAGACCAGCTATTTTCTGGTCTTAAAAAACTGCATCTACCTGCAGTTAGAGGCAGTTTTTTGGGTTTTGCACCATACAAGGAATTCCTTGTATATATCGCAAAGTGGGGTTAGCGGCAGTTTTTGCACGGGAACGCCTACTTTGCATCTCATTTTCGTTAACTCCCGCTAACAGAAGTGGCGATCTTAAAAATGCATGTTTTCACCAGAATACTGCCGCTAACTGAGGTTAGCGGCAACTTGTAAATACATCGATAAAAAAATGCCGCCGGACATCAAAATATTGACGCTACGACGGCGTTAACTCCTTGTACATATGCCCCTTGGTGTCATGACTGTCAGGCTCTTGGACACGAACTGCAGCCCCTAGCTGTAAAAATAACAACAATGTCTCTAGTGCACCTGCATCAAATGCAATAGTAAATCTTCAGATGAGATCACAGGTGGGCACTGACTATGTCAAGGTGCTCACTAAGGGAACTCTAGTCACAGAGGGTAGGGTGGATGTAGCTACCCTGGCTTTCTGGCCCAGTAATCTGGAGAAATACAGACAACAGCTACATATTCATGGGTATAGAGATGATGCTCTGAGACATTCTGGTTCCAGTGTCACCATAGTGACTGAGCAACAGGTGTCCTCAAATCAGTACTTGCATATAGAGACCTATACAGTCCTCAATGCTGAAAATCAGGCTAAGGCACATCCTATGGCGTTGATGTCCCTAAAATGGGGAGGGGTTACTGGCTACAAAAGAGTGGTGGTATCTTCTACAATCCCTTTACAGTGTCTTCTTGGCAATGATTTGGTGTCCTCAGCATGGGCTGAGGTAGAGAGAAAACCCCATGCAGACATGCTGGGTATACCTGAGCATGTGTAAAAACAAGAGCACAGATTAGAACCCAGGGTGAAAAAGAAGTGTTGGAGCCTGAAATTATGGCCCAACCTAGTAAGAGAAAAGGCAAGGAAACTGGGGAACCACCTTCCCCAAAAACCCTGGACCAGGTCCCCTCTCCTCAGGGAGAAGATCTGGAAGCCCCAGTGGGTACTGAGCCCCAGGAGCTTGGGCCCTACACAGCAGAGCTTTTGGGCCCAGTGATACCCTCTAGGTAAGATCTGTGCTAGGGGCAGATAATCTGTCCCACCCTTGAAGGCCTGAGACAGCAAACTGCTGATCAGAAAAGGGGAGATGTCACTGGCTTCCACAGGACCTATTGGGAGGAGGGACTCCTTTACACTGAGGCCAGAGACCCAGACCCTGGTACCACTAGGACAGTGGTAGTGCCTGAGCAGTTTAGAGTATTTCTCCTCACATTGGCCCATTACATCCCCCTAGCTGGGCATCTTGGCCAGACCAAAACATAGAGTAGGTTTGTGAACTACTTCTACTGGCCAGGTATGTCCCAGAAGGTGAAGGAATTTTTTTCTCCTGTGCCTCCTGTCAGGTCAGTGGCAAGACAGGTGGCCACCAAGAGGCCCTTTCAATTCCACTTCCAGTAGCTGGGGTTCGCTTTGAAATGATAGGGATTGCCATTGTAGGTCCCCTTGACCCTCAAACATCATCAGGAAACACAGTCATACTGGTAGTAGTGGATCATGCTACCAGGTATCCTGAGGCTAAACCCCTTAGAACTGCCACTGCCCCTGCTGTGGCTATGACTCTCATTGGTATCTTTACCAGGGGGGTTTTCCTAAGGAACTGGTATGAGACAGAGGTACAAACTTTATGTCTGCTTACCTAAAACACATGTGGGCTTAATGTGGAGTGACTTACAAGTTCACTACTCATATCATTCGCGGACCAATGGGCTTGTTGAAAGGTTAATTAAGACCATGAAAGGTATGATTGGTGGACTTCCTGAAAATTCAGAAAGAGATGGGATGTCTTACTGCCGTGCCTGCTTTTTACCTACAGAGAGATGCCACAGAAGGGTGTGGGGGTTTCTCCCTTTGAAATTCTGTTTGGTCATCTGGTAAGGGGACCATTGTTGCTTGTGAGGGAAGGATGGGAGAAGTCTATCAAAGAGCGGAAACAAAATATTGTGGATTACATCCTCTGTCTTTGTTCCAGAGAGGCTGAGTACATGAGAAAAAAAACAAAAACCTGGAAGCCTGCCAAGAGCTCTAGAAGCTCTGGTATGATCAAAAGACTGGCATGATGGAGTTCTAACCAGGCTTTGTGGCTTCTAGGGCATTCAAGAAACATTTACTTGGCCCTACCCTATCCTTGAAAGAAGTCAGACATTTGACTATGCCCCATTGGTCCATCGCAATAATCATGCATTTAACAGTTGCATCACCTCTTTGCATGACATTCTCATTGATAGGCCAGTACTGCTCAAACAGGCGTTCAAGCATGTAAAAAGTCGAGTTCCAGTGTGTTGGCACCTCCTGTATGAGTGCTTTAACAGGCATTCAATTATCATGCTGAATGACCCTCAGCTGTTTCAGGCTTTAAATGAATGGCTGAGATGAGTGCAGATTCTTCTGCAGGTGGACAGCAAGTTGCTTACTTGGTCTTTATTTTTGAGAAAGTCCTGTACATTGATGTTGATTCAGTGCACCAAACACAGGACCCTGAAATAACCACCATCGGCCATGCCATTAACTATATAACTTCCATTCTTTAGCCCCCACAAAAGAGAACCAGTGTGCAGTGATGCACATGTAATTTGTCACCTGCCCACTGGTCTACATGTCTGTTGTCAGGTGGATCCTGTGAACAGCAGTCTGCTGCTAAGCCCAAGCAATTCTAGCACATCATGATGTAGCGTTGGAACAGCAACTCCAGCGAAATAGGGCTACTGGAAACCTTCCATTTCAGGCAGATAGCTGCCACAAATTCAAGAAAACACACCCCTTCAACAAAAGAAAAAGGAAGGAGGTCCAGTGCTAACATTTTAGCCAGCTTCGGGTTGTACAAATGTGCCTTTGGGTGGTTGCATTCATACTGCCCCTCTTGCTTAATAATGATAGAAATAGTAGCTTGAACTTTTTTCCTCTTGAGAGCATGCAGTGGTAGGCTCAATGTCCTTTTCAGCGGGGCAGCCACTGTCCTCTGTTGACTTGGTGTCTCGACCTGAGTCTTGTGCCATTGCAATGATGCTGATGTGGGCAATACTACTGCACTGCTGGGAAGAGAAGCTGCTTTGCATAATGAAGATGTATTCCTCCTCTTCACTTTCCACTGTGATCGGATCGGATTCGGATTTCCTGCTCAGCTGGCTTTCACTACCTTCACTAACAACACTTGCAGTTTTTGGCCACTATGGTGCGCCTCCCAACGGATTGTATGGTGCTTTCTCAAATGGGTTGTTTGGCTCCCGGTACCATAGTTTGTACCAAGCTTACCCCGACTAACATTTGCTCTGCAAAGGGAGAATATGGCAATGTTTGTCTCCTTCTGGCTAACTAAAGAGAAGTACCAAACAGAGGTGCTCAAGTTTCTGATGCTGGGGCCACTGCCAATGTCGGATGAACTGGTGGTAGGTGGGCGTTTTGACGTTTGACTCTCTGCAGTACCTACTTCTACTGAGGTGGCTGGGGATGTAGGTCTCTGCCGCGACTTTGCAAATATGGCAGATGGTGGTGGTTGGATCTGTGGTGCCACTGCCACATCCCCCATGGGAAGTTGGGATGGGGTAACGTCGGTCTCCACTGGAGCTGGGCTAACATCCATGGTGACTGGCTCGTTGTCATCCTCCTCTTCTATATCTGCCTCCATAACTCTAAGGCTTATTGGGACCTTCCTTGTCCCTAGCCTCGTCTGACTCGCCTCATGCCTGTCTCACTCCCAGAGTGAGGCAGGACCCAAGTGGTGTCTAGATCATCAGAAGGGGGGCTTGAAGGGGCGTGGCCTAGGAGCCGAACATGGCGGACGCGTCTCCGTAGAGCTCCGCAGTTCGCTCCTTCCAGGGACATCCTCCGCCATTATCCTGGTCCCCGACACTTGGGCTTGTGCGAGCGGACTGCTCACGGGCCTGCGGCAATCGCGCTGAGATACCTTGGAGGCGGCAGGGAGCCCAATTCGGCTGCCGCGGCCGCGGCTTGCCGGACCGGCGGAGACCACGCACGCATCGGCGGGCGGCTGCGGCTGAGCTGCGGCGGCCGCGATTCACTGGTGGCGCGGCTGGGGCTGCTATTGTCCTGCCCGGCGGCCCCCCCGGAAAGCTGCTGATCGGGCCCCGGTCCTGAGGGGCAGCAGGGAGTGCACTACGATCACGGTGCCCCTCTGCCAGCTGCGCCTACCTCCGGTCCCCTGCAGTAGGGGCTTTGGATCTGTGAGGCCTACACTGGGCCTGGATTTTGCCGGTGGGGCCCGGCGGGCCCCTGGACAGCCATAGACTGCCGCCCTGCCTGAAGACTCCGGTGCCATACGGAATTGCGGTGAGCTGGGCGGGGGACCTGTCGGGCTGGACTCTGCTGCTGCCCACACGCCTGACCCACTGGCGGAGGGCTCCGCCGGTCCCTCCCCCCGGCCTGCCCGGGGCGGCCACACGGACAGTCCTGACTGCCCCGTATATTGGAGACCCCGGGGGCTCTTGACGGAGATACCTGTCGGCGCCGCCTGGGATCGGGCGCCTGCGCTGGGGACGCGGTCGTAGTGATCCGCCCCGCCCTGAGGTGGGTGGTGTACTCTACCGCTCCCCCTTCTATCACTCTCTCTGGCTGTGGCACTGACTGCTCTGGAGCGGACCCTCCACGCCATCATGGGTAAGGGCAACCCCGGTGCGGCGGCACCCAAACAACCTACCATTGACCAATACACCACAGCCACCCCAGCGAATAAAGGTGCCGCAGAGGGCGTCTCATCAGATACGGCGACACTCCTGGAGGCCATCAATCAATCACGAACCGCCCTTGAAGCCCAGATCGGTGCGGTGGGGTCCGAAGTGTCGTTCCTCCGCCAGGACCTTCGGAAGGCAGTCAACCGAATCACCAAGGCTGAGACGAGGGTCTCCGCGGTTGAGGATACTGTCTCCACCCTCCAGAAGAAGGTCGATAAGCTGGCCATGGTATCTAAAGAGCTGGAGGCAAGGGCCGAAGACACGGAGGGGCGGGCCCGCCGCAACAACATCCGCCTGGTGGGTTTTCCAGAGGGTTGTGAGGGATCCTCGATGGGTGGCTTCCTCTCAGAATGGCTCAAGGCGCGGCTACCCGCAGATGACATCTCTTCCTGCTTCATGATCGAGAGGGCCCATCGCGCCCTGACCAAGAAGCCGCCGCCGGGGGAGCGCCCACGCCCGGTTATTGCTCGCCTTCTAAATTATGCTGACCGCGATGCCATTCTTCGCTTTGCCAGGACACATAAGGATGAAATGATCTTTGAGTCCCATCCCATCATGGCCTTCCCGGACTACACCCGGACGGTTCAGCAGCAACGCCAATCCTTTGTTGCGGCCAAGCGGCGGCTGCGGGATCTGAACCTATCCTATGCGCTCATGTTCCCGGCCCGTCTGAAGGTCATTTATGATTCAAAAACATATTTCTTTGATACTCCAGAGGAAGTATTTGCGTGGACAGATGGGCGACGCCACCTGAAGCCGCATTCCCCACCCCCTTTAGACTCTGACTCTTCTCAAAGCTCGCATCGGGGTGGACGGCAGGGAGGCGACGCTACTCATCGACGACATCGATCCCGCTCAAACTGGCGCTCCCAGAACAAGAAGGACTCTGCAGACTGAGGCAGCCCGAGGCTGGGACATACGCTGGTGTATTGACTCTTCCCGGTCTCATGCGACTGCGGAGCCCGTTGGCTGCTGCTACTGGCCGGGATATCCTGCCACTAAGTGCCAGGGACTTTTGCTCTTTCCCTGGAGGGAGTGGGTTCTACACGCCTTCCCTGTTTTGAGTTTTCATGGGTAATGTTGGGTGGGGGGATCCTTTGGAGGGTCCGCCGGGGCCTCCACGTTTGGGGGCCAGGACGAGATTCCGCCGCGACAGGTACTCCGTGTTCTAGGATGTATAGGGGTTGGGGGGCGGTGGGAGGGGTTGGGAGGGCGATTTGTTGTTAGTTATACAGTTGTTTTTTACGATACACGCACCACGATGTCCCATATGTCCACAATGTCCGCTGCTCTACACCCTACCGATAGCTCATGACACATACAGCTAATGGCACTCCCCTAGGAGATCTCAATATCGTGTCTTGGAATGTACGGGGCCTGTTGAATAAGATTAAAAGAGGGGCTGTACTACACCTGGCAAAACGCTACTCAGCAGATGTCTTGCTGCTGCAAGAAACTCACATGCTAGGCAACAAGGCCCCGTGTCTTTCTCGCTATGGATATGCCACGGTGTACCATTCTGGCTTCTCAAGGGGGGCACGGGGTACAGCCATCCTTATTCACCGCAAGGTCCCATTTCAAGTTACTCAGCATTGGTTCGACCCGGGTGGCCGTTTTACGCCCGTTTCCGGCACCCTGGCTGGGGAACAGATTACAATTGGGAGCATATACGCCCCACCTCCTCTTGGTCGGACGTTCATTGACAGACTGACGCAACTCTGGGGGAATTCCTGACGGCTTGACTATCCTGGGTGGGGACTGGAACGACGTAATGGCTCCCCCGGATAGGTGGCGGGCACGACCGCCGACCACCCCTCCTCCTAGGTCTAAACTCAACATCTTGGCCCATACATTGGGTTGGGCGGACACATGGCGGGCTTATCGTCCTTCTGAAACTGGATTTACATATGCATCATCCGTACACCCCACCCTCTCACGTCTGGATTACATGTTCCTCCCAGGCAGCTACCTGCATCGGGTGTCACATACCTCTATCCTCCCACGTGGCCAGTCTGATCACTCACCCATTCAGCTCAAACTCCGTCTGCAGACCAGTCGTCCCTCCTATCACTGGCGCATGTCTCATTGGTTGCTTAGAGATCCCGGATATCGGGAGATGCTCCATCGAGCCACGGCAGATTATTTTGCTTTCAACACCGGGTCCACTCAATCCCAGATAATATTGTGGGAGGCCTTTAAGCCGACAATTCGGGGGGCTGATATTAGCTATCGCACTGGGGAAAAGCGACGCCGCCTGGCACAGATCCAAGATCTAGAAGATAGACAGCTCGTTCTCCAGGCCTCGTTAGTGGAAAGCTCCGACGCCGGTGCCCGCCGTAACCTGCTCCATGTCCAACAGCAGCTGCACCAGCTGCTCACGGACAATGCCAGGGATGCCTGGCTGGCGACCCAGCACCGGATATATCACTGGGGCGATAAGTCTAGCCAGATGCTCCACCGCCTATGTCAGGCAAGGGCCTCCCCGACGCAAGTCCCTCTATTGAGGTCCCCTGCCGGTGACATGTGCGTCTCCCCGGGGGCGGTGGTGCAGGCCTTTGCCGATTTTTATACGGCCCTGTACTGTGATCATGAGGAACTCGCTGCACCGCTTATTGATGCCTTTCTTGTAGATATCCCTCCGAAACGCCTCTCTGATGTGCAGCGAGCTGTTCTCGACAAGCCTATCTTGGTGGAGGAGCTGCAGGCGGCCCTCACCAATACCCACCCAGGCCGTGCACCGGGCCCCAACGGGTTCCCCTGTGACTTTTTGCGCCCCCATATGGGGACCGTTGGTCCCCACCTTCTTGGCGCGCTGCACCAGGCGTTGGAGCAGAAGATCTTACCCCTGGACTGGCGCCATGCCGAAATTGTGGTTTTTCTCAAACCGGGCTGCCCTCCGGAGGCCCCGGGCTCATACCGTCCCATATCCCTATTAAACTTCGAGCCGAAACTACTGGGGAAGGTGTTGGCTGAACGCCTCCGCACCTGCATTCTGGACCTCGTCCACCCGGACCAGTCAGGCTTTATGCCCCAACGCTCCACTAGGCATAACATACGGCGAGCGCACAACGCTGTTGCCGAGGCCCACCGTCTGGGACGCCCTGCGGCTGTCCTGCTAGCTGACATCCACAAGGCGTTCGACTCCTTGAGCTGGACCTACCTTTTTAAACTTTTGGAAGCTGTCAACCTGGGGCCCCGGTTCCGCGCGTATGTTAAATTGCTGTACACAGATCTTACGGCCTCGATCCGTGTGGCTGGCCACCGTTCTCCCTCCTTCCCCATCCGCAGAGGGACCAGACAGGGTTGCCCCCTCTCTCCGCTTCTGTTCGCTTTAGCAATAGAGCCACTGGCTGAGTGGGTACGCAGGGATGCGGTTTACCGGGGACTGGTATGGTCACCCGAGTGTTCGGACAGGATAGCACTATATGCTGATGACGCGCTATTTTTCTTTTCTGACCCTTGGGTCACCGGACCGAGGGTGCTCCAGATCTTGCGGGTGTTCGGTGAGACGACAGGACTACATGCCAACCCGTCCAAGTCGATCCTCTTTCCCATATGCGGCGCACAGGGAAGTCAAACCTGGGCCTCACAGCTGGTCATTGCGGACGAGGGTTTAGATACCTCGGCGTCCATATCACTAGATGCCCCGTCATGGCGTGGTCGCGCAACATAGCCCCCCTGCTTCCGGCGGTACGTGAGGAGACGACGGTATGGTCCCACCTTCCCTTATCCTTATACGGCCGGTCTGCAATATTCAAAATGGTATCACTGCCACGCTTGCTTTATAGGTTGCAGAATTTCCCGTTCCCGATCCCTCCGTCGTGGTTTCTTCAAATCAATGCGCTCCTAAAGAGATTCCTCTGGGGGAGGGGGCGGTCCGGGTGGCTCTTGCGACCTGTATCCAATCCACCTATTGCGGTGGCATTGCAGCGGCAGACGTACAGGCGTATTATTGGGCGTCCCAGCTCTTAGTCATCAATGAATGGTGGTACAATCCTCAGACTGATCCGGCCTATGCGGTGGACCGGCTCTTCCTGGCGGAACATCCACTATTAGATCTCTTATACAGCAATTCGTCCTTGGAGGCTCTTCCCCCGCCTGCAGTACCGTAGTCCAGATCTGGAGACGAGTATCCCGGTCCATGGGTTGGTGGGATACGCTGACAGGCGCGACTCCCCTTTGGCGAGGCACGCGCCTCGGCCCGTCTCCACTCTAACCGGGTTCCGGGGATGGGATACTATTGGAATCTCTACATTGGGTGATGTGATGCGAGGGACCACGCTTAAATCCTTTCAGAGGCTGCAGGAGGAGTTTGATCTACACAAGTCCCAGTTCCACAGGTATCTTCAGCTTCGCCATGCCCTGTCCCCCCTGATAAAGCACCTAACGTCCTTACCCGGATTCCACCCACTAGAGGGCAGACTGTTGATGGGGGATCTGGGAGGGCACAAAATCCGTCAAATATATCAGACCCTGACAACGCACTCCAAGACACGCATACACCGGACTAGGGCAGCTTGGGAGGCGGATTTACCGGCCCTCACGGACGATGATTGGACTGAGGCCCTTGCCAGCCCCAGGTATGCCGCCGTCTCCTCTAGGTACAGGTTGATACAGTTTAAGTACCTTCACAGGGTATATTATACCCGCCTTCGCCTTTGGAAGATGGGGGCTATTCAGTCCCCAACCTGCCTCCGTTGTAATTCTGACGACGGGTCCTTCCTCCACACGGTCTGGAGTTGCACGGCACTACAACACTTTTGGTCGGGGGTGCTGTCCTGTCTGGGGCGGGTGTTATGCTGGGACCTCCCGGAGGATCCTCGATTGATACTTCTTCATGGCACGGAGGACATCGGGGAAACAGATATAAGAGGCACCTTCTATTCCTCGGTCTCACCTTAGCCAAGCGTGATATAGCGCCGCATTGGAAGTCTCCCTCTCCCCCCGGGGTGGCGGCCTGGAAGACAGCCCTAGATACATGTATGTCGGCGGAAGTGGCGGTGTTTTAGGCATGGGGTTGCCCGCAGAAACATGGGAAGATCTGGTCCAAGTGGGCTGAATACCGGGGCATTGACCTATCTATCCATACACAGTCAGCGAATCCTGACCCTATTGCAAGGCTCATCATCAATGATTCCCCAATCTAATGTGCTCATTGGCTGGGGCATTGGACACAGTGTTATGATCATGTACGTCTTTCTCATTTCAGGTGGGAAGAGTGGTGCTGGGGTGGGGGGAGGGGGAGGGGTGGGATGTTGGACTGCATGTTTCGCAGATCCTTTGGTGAAACCCTCGTAGGTATCTGTTGTATATGCATATTGATATGTGTCTCTATACTGACTACAGGGGTTCGCCCACTGGGTGTTGTAAACTCAATAAAATTTGTTGTTAAAAAAAAAAAAGAAGGGGGCTTGAAGAAGAAGATGATGCAGCACTAACCCTCCTTTTTCTAGCTGGAGATCTGGAAGACATTGGATCTTCTGGAGTAGATTGCTATACTGCCTCGGCATGAATCTCAATCTATTGAACTGCTGCTACTTCGGGAGGAACTACTACTGGCGGTTGTGGCTGTTGTTCTTGTTGTTGTCTACTTCTCTGAGTTTCCTGCAATGATTGGGTACTACTTTGTGATAGAGATAAGTCAATGTCAACATCACTGCTCATCGTCTTTGCCATTTTTAGACTGGCTGCCTCTGTGACAGACATGGGTTTGGTCCTAGATTGAGGGGTCCACTGATTTGAGGGCGCTGCTCCCAGCTTGCTTCTTAGAGGTCGGTGCGGCAGGCACAGTTTGTTGTTTTCCCAAAAAACATCTGGGGCGACATACCAGTGGTCGTAATGGGAAGCTCCTTCTTCTTCTCAATGGCCACTTTCTTGGTAGCAGTTTTAGCACCTCTCTTTGGGGTCATCTTGAGGCTGTCAGTCAACAGTGGCACTTGTTTTCACAAGTTTAATAGATGTCTGATGTGTGGGTCACTCATACATCACGCTGTGCATAGGCCTTCTTTCTGGCAGTACTGTGGGTGATGTTTTGTCTCTTGTTGTCTTGTTGCACACCTAAAAGAAGAGAAACAAAAAGGACATAAATGAAATGTGGCGTTGTTACTGTTCAATTGGTAGTACAAACAAAAACAATCTCATTTAGTGTGGTCACTGCTGTTACTCCCTTAACCCCTTCGATACGTCGGACGGACCCCGGCCGTCCGATGTCACAGTGGGCGTGTGCGGAGGACGGCCGGGGGCCGTCCGAACCCCACCCACTCAATAAATTATAGGCAACGCGGCGGAATTCGCGCTGCGGTCAAGGTGTTAATTAACAATATGGTGTGTATCTAATTATTCATAAAATGGAAAAACATACCAACATAAGAATAAGAGAGAGAAAAAACAGATGAAACTGCTTGCTTTATGTGTGGCATATGATGTCACTCATATGTGATGTAGCACTTAGGGAGGTGCACCTGACAAATGACAATGCAAGGAATAATCTCTAGACAGTGAATCCTGTTGTGCACCTTAAGCAGACATGGGGTTGATTGATGCAAGATGTAGTGGAAAATTATACAAAAAAAAAAAATTGGAAAAAAATAAAATATAATTTACCAATTAATTAAAAAAGGCAAAAATTCTATTTAAAAAAATTAAACATAAGTGAAGTTATTCTCAAAGATATAATAATAGGTTATTATTAAACTGCTATCTCATTGCTTAAACATCTATGCAGCCTATGGCAAAGGGCTGAATTTGGATGGACGCACAAAATGGCTGCCAATCAGTGCCATATTGTTATCAACAACAACACTGAGCAGGAAGGCATTCAATGGAAACAAAGAGAAGACATGCAGGCCTATAGGGAAAGCACACTGGCTGGATCCACAAAATGGCCGCCACCCACATGGTCACAACAAGAAGCAGGAGGCCTAGAACAAAGAACGCATGCAGGCCTATGGCAAAAGCACACTAGCTACCTACAGAAAATGGCTGCCAGCCACATGGTCACAACAACAACAACCAGCAAGAAGGCATGGCCACAACAAAGAAGACATGCAGGCCTATGGCAAAAGGACACTGGCTCCCTACACAAAATGGGCATCAGCCACATGGTCACAACAAGAAGACAGAGGCGTACAACAAAGAACGCATGCAGACCTATGGCAAAAGCACACTGGCTGCCTACAAAAAATGGCTGCCAGCCACATGCACAGCAAGAAGCTGGAGGTCTGTAACATAGAAAACATGTTGGCCTATGGCAAAAGCCCACTGGCTGCATACTCAACACGGCAGGGAAGACATGGCTTGGCAGTTCTGGCTGGACTGTTCCCATGAGGCACAGGGTCAAGACTGATTTGCATATAGCTGTGTCTGAACTGGGGTGGCAAAGTGAGCTAAAGAACAATGATGGATTCAACCCAGATCTGTGACTGGCGGTGAGTGTCTGAAAAGTTTCAGCGCTCCGTCCATCATCTCCTTGTGTTTGCTTTAAAAAAACACTGCCAAATGTCAATTTGAGGAGTTTTTAACACCAAATCATCAGTTTGGGAACATTTTGATGCTTCTTGAGGAGTGAATCTTCTCCAGATTGCAGCCGTGGTAAAATCTGCGCATTTGGGATCACACATAGCAGAAAACATCCGCCGGAAGTTGCTGGAACACCCAAATGATATATTGACGACGGCAAAATCTCGCAGGAGCATGCGGGCGGCTAGAAAATCTCATGGCGTCCACTAACGGCCATACAAATCTTGTGGCCGATCGCGAGCGACGGCAAGTCACTCCTACTGGCGCAAAATGACATTTCGAGTGTGTGGACCAAAAAAAAAAACTCCGGTCCTTTGTGGATTGCAAAGTTTAACGGTAACTCTGTGTTCTCTGCGGTACACGGATTTGCTGAATTCCACAAACTTTGCGAACGGAGCAGAGTTTTACACCCGGCATAGTGGAGAGTATATAGGCCTAGTGTGCAGAAGACATTGTGACGCAAAATGGTTTAACTAGCTTAGGCATTGTTGATGAGTGAAAATGCATGCAGAAAATCCATGTACCATGTTGAGATAGCAGAGAATCTCGTGACGCTTGCTTTTGCCATTTTCAATAGACGCAACTATCTGCCAAGGCACTGTGTTTATGGACCAGGATGAGGCGTGTGGGCTGTGAGAAACAGACCGTTGAGGTTAAACTGATCTTGTACATGCCTGGGAGTAGCATAAGGTCCTGGGAGGGTCATTGACTGGTATCAGGGAAGGGAAGGTGCAAGATGCAGCTGGTATGAATCAGGAGGAATCGGGGTGAGCAAGAACAATGATAACACTGCAAGAGCAACAGGTATAGGAAAGGAAAATAATGTTGTGTAAGCCAACTTTGATTGTAAAAATGGAGGGGTGAGATCCCTCGGGGAAGTTCACAGATGGAGTGGTGCAGATCTGCTGTTGCCTGAAGCTGCTACCTCCTGTTATGCCATTCCCAGGGAGGGTGTTAGAGAGATTGGAGCAGGCTTCCCGGTGTTGTGGAATGTTAAGTCCCAGGGGGTAAATGGCCTGATTCTACTGCTCTTTCTTGCCTTTTCAGATTATTATTATTGCTAGGCCTGGGCAGTGAACTTTGCTCCGTTCGCAGAGTTTGCGGAGTTTTCTGCACTCCGCGGAGCTCGCGGAGTGCAGAAAACTCCACTTTGCAATGTGAAGCAGAGTTTTTTCCCCGCTCGCGATCGCGAACGGTAAGTTCGCAATCGCGAACGGTACGTTCGCGAGTGCGAGCTGCTGCTCGGGTAGAATTTCTACCAGAGCAGCAGGAATACCAGCACAAACTGCAGTTCGCACTGCACTCCGCCACTCACGGAACTTCGCAGAGTTTTTTGTAACTTCGCGGAGTTCCGCGTAGCAAAACTCTGCGAACTACGCCCAGGCCTATATTGCACCTTTAATTAACTGCATTGCAATTGATTCAAGACTGCGTGTTTCATAACTAGTGTACCCATGCTAATTGAAAGGTTATATTCTCCTATTCTACAGACCTACTTTGGTGCTTTTGAGTTACTGCATTGTGAGTGATTTTGACCTATTTCCTACTTGTACCATATTTGTGCTGGCATTACATTATATACATGCAACTGTTCTGCTAATGTATAAGCATCATTGCTGAGATAATTGTTTGTGCTAGTATTTCTTTAACCCATTCCGTGCGCGCGTCGGCCAATGGCCGTCGCGAGCACTACCTCGCTAGTGCTGCGCACGTCCGTTGGCCGACGCAGCCCTGCCCACTCATTAAAACTCCTGCACCGCGGCGGAATTCGTGCCGCGGTTAAGGAGTTAAAGATACATTGTATTTGCTACTGGTGTGTTGCTCCTTACTGTATGCCCTTATTGATTGATTGATTGATTGATGTTTGATTGACAATGGCTTGGGTAGGTTGCCAGCAGCCAGTCTAACCCAGCACCCTCCTTCCTGCTGATACTCCGAAGTCCCATAGCCTCCTGACTGTCTTGCAGGACACTTTGGGTGTGGCAGCTGAGTCCAGATTTTCCCCCAACTGATCATCACAAGCACAAGGAGGCTAGCACCACTAGCCAAGGAAAGACGTGGGGTCCAGCTGTAGGTGAAGTACTTAGTGCTTCAGTGGAATCAGTTGGCCTCTCCTTCCAGTTGTCCATGATTCTGGGATACTATTCTCCAGGTCCAGGGTTTTTCTCACAATCTCTCCCTTGTGCAAAAAGTTTTGTAAATGTGGTTAGAAAGTTCTAGATGCCAGGTACTGTTGTAATTTGGCAGCATTTAAGTTAAGCATTAACTGAAGACAGCCTGTATTTAGAGGCTAAATTGTCCGCTTTGTGGAATCCATTTTGTATTTCTGTCAGCCATTTTGGCTGCCATGTGCTACCATGTGCTCGCCATGTGCTCTGTCCTACCTTCCTGTCAACTGCTCTTGAAATCTGCCTAGAGACAAGTTATATTTAGTTCCTCTTGCTTTGCACATGCTCAGTTGAGCTTGCAGCTGTTCCGAGTTTATAAATGTCAGGATGTGTCTGCTAAAAGTAGAAACTGTTAGCTTCACCCACTTGTCGACTGGGCATTCTCTGTATGACCTTATATGTACCTAAAACCAGCATTTGTGTTAGTACCGCCTTCATTTGAGCCCCTGTGTGGGTATAAAAGGACCAGGATCCTGCCATTCAGGGTGCTACTTCATGCATTACTGAAGGGTGATGTGTGAATGTTAGCTCCACCTCATGAGGTTTAATAAACTCTGTCTTTTATATTTCAGTTTCTGTGCCAACTTCTTCCTAAGTGTCTGAGGACTCTGTGCAGAGAAGGGAGAACCCCTAAGCACTGGTAGGCCTTGCTGAGGCTCACTACAACAAATTGGCGCTTCCAACGTGGGACTCATCAACGACTCGGATGCCCGAAGGACTGGTCGCGACGAAGGATTGGAATCTCGCTTTTGGACGCGATCGCTGCCTGAGGAGACACCAGAGTCTTGGCACCCACGGCGTTTTCCTTTCTTTCTGATCTGACCATCCCGGCGGCGCCGGTCCTTGACTGAGATCTCTTCTGTTGATTCGCCGTGCAGTGACCATTTGGTCGATTTGAGAACTTGGCAGTTGGAACCTGGACACCATTTGATTGGTAAGAGCCGTTTTGCGGCACTTGCTGTTGGTTTGATGCCTTTGATTGGTAAGGTAGTTTTAGTAACACTTACTGTGGCTTTGTTTGTATAATTGGCCAATTTTGGAATCTGTTTTGTAATTATATATGTATTGCAATGCATATAGGCAGGTAATGAGGAGAATTTTCTCTATTTAAAATTGTTTGAACAGCGCAACGTATGAAGAGTACCTTAAGCGCTACTTTGATTATAATACTGCATATTTTGCACTATTTTTTGGCATGCCTGTTTTCAGCACACTTCGTAGGATGTGTTGCTTTTGTAGTGGTACCAATTTGAGACTTGACGAAGCACAACCAGCCCCCCGGAGGGGACGCCTAATAGGGATATGTATATTAAGTATGGTATTTCTTCTATAATGTACTGCACGTTATGGAACAAATATACTAGTAAAGATCCTGAGTTGCGTTGGCCTATGTATGGGTCATTTGATTTGCGAAAAATTCAGTATGTGGAACAATGTATGTTTAAACGAAAGACTAGGCAAGATATGTTTGATTGTGTGCGAATGTGGGAGAAAGAAGTGCGTGAGCGAATGAAGCGTGAACAAGCCTTGATTGATAAAGAACAGCGAAAGACCATTTATGCGAAAGCATTAGAGTTAAAAAACAAGGAGATGAGAGAAATTAAAGAGAGGGAAGATAGGGAACGCCATTTACAGGTAACTGGCCAATATGCTGTTAGGCAGCCCCTTTATCCTATCCTTAATAAACCGCAAGATGATTTCCTGTTATTAGATTGTTCTCCACCTCCGTATATTTTTTCTTCTGCTCCTCATGAGTCAGATGAGGACTCTTTTTCAGACCAGGACAAAGCTCGAGAAACTCGTTCCATGCTATCTGCTGAGCGTGCATCTGACATTAGATCTACTGCGCGTAAAGCCGTTCGTAGTACTACCACTGCCTCTGAACTTTTAGATAGTATAAAAGGATGGCAGGAAAGGGAGCAAATATATTTTACCGATACATTTGCTGCAGAGGTTATTGAACAATTTAGGAAGTATTCGGTAGAAGTGGAGCCCAATGATGTAGCAGCTGATTGTAAACAATTACGTGACGGTCTTTTTGTCTTCTCCCAGGTGGCTGACACGATCAGACGCTTGGTTAAACTGCGTGTTGAAGCAGCCCGTTTGCGAGAGGAGAAAAAGGCAGCAGAAACAGCTGCACTAGCATCTCAGATCAGCATGGCACGAACTTCTACTCCTGAAACAGATAAGAATGCTGTAATTCATGTGAAACCCATGCGGGAAGCCGCGCCTTTATATGTTCCTCCTAAAGGAACGGGTACAGAGGATGATAAGACTTCTCTTAATGCGAAAGGGTACTTTATTTATAATTGGGTTTACACTCCTTGGAATAGAGCAGATGTTATGGCCCTTAAAAATGCATTGCCTGACCCGCGAAAGAATCCAGCAGCCTTTTATGAGGAAGTTGAGGGTGCAATCAGCTCTTGTACTATGACTCTGTCTGATATTGATTTGTTCTTTGGATTAATATTACCGCCTGATATGTGGAGAACTGTGCGTAAAATAGATGATAATGCGACATTTGGAGCATTGTGGAAAGATTTAGAGCGGTTAGATGAAGATAGAGAACCTGCACAGAAACCGTGTCAGTTAATTTTAAATCTTCCGGCAGCTATATTAGTTAAGTTAAAGACGATCATTCCCCCTAAAAAGATAGATTGGACAGTGCTAGCGTCTTGCAAGCAAAAGGTAGATGAATCAGTTTCTGACTTCTTACACGCTTTGAAGAAGCATTTCACGATTTTAGTGGCCAGTCATTTACAGATGACACGGGTAGGCATCTGTTTGTCGATAAATATGTCGCAAACCTTTTGCCAGGAATAGCTAGTCGCTTAAAGGCCAGTGAGAGTTCATGGACTACATCTTCTCCGGTTTCTCTTTTAACTATGGCCCAGTATTATGAGCGGCAAGAATTAGAAGCCAAAGGTAATGAGGACAAAAAGTCTAAAGAGTTGAAAACAAAGGTTATGTTGGCTCAAGCTTATGGTCCGCCTTCTAGAGGTAATGATAGAGGTGGACGTGGATCTTATGGTTCGTCCTTTCCTTCCTCTGCCCGTTCGAATTTGTCTGTTGATCAGTGTGCGTACTGCAAAAAATTTGGACATTGGCTTTCTGATTGTCCAGTGCTGCGTGCTCAGCAGAATCTACGTGGTCGGGGACAAATGAGAAATCGTTCAGGATATCAAGGGCCTAGAGGAAGCGCGAATGATCGTGCTCGGTTTGATGCTAATACACGTGGGCAGAATGGGTTTAACACTTTTGATAGAAGGAACCAATATCAAATGTCTGACTATGCGCCCTCTGATTTTCAAGATTCTGCTTATGCATAGGATTGCCTAGGATGGGGTAAGGAATCAATTGAAGTTCCAGTAGATCAGAGGGGTCCCTATGTTACAGCACATGTTTTGGGTTCTACTGATCAGTTTCTGGTTGATACAGGAGCTACTCGTAGCGCCTTGTCTAAACAATTGGTTCCAAGGGCTCCCCTGTCTGGCTTAACCATTACATCGATAGGTTTCGATGGAACACCTTCCCTTAGCCCATTGTCACAACCACTTGCATTTGATATTGATAAGTTTACTGCTCCATGTCCGTTTTTGCTTTCTCCAAACACACCAGACAATATTGTGGGTCTTGATATGCTTAAATATTTCAGGGCTACGATAAGGTGTTCTCCGGAAGGAGTACGGGTTATTTTGAATGACAACTACCCTATGATTGAGAGATCTTGTATTGTTAAAGAGGACATTGCACTAGCCTCACTCCCTAGTACTTTGTGGGCTACTTCGGACACTGATGTAGGGCAAATGGTTATTCCACCAGTACATATTAGTGTCAAGGAGGGCGCTTTATTGCCAAGACTGCCTCAGTATAAAATTTCTCGAGAAGGAGAAGAAGCACTCACACGTATTGTACATGACTTAATTAAGGTGGGGGTTGTGGAAGAAGTTCCTTACAATATTTGCAATAGTCCGATTCTTCCCATTTTGAAAAAAGATACTGACACTAGGATTTATAGATTTATTATCGATTTGAGAGAAGTCAACAAGATTGTAGTACCACAGTACCCTGTAATATCTGACATAACGACATTGCTTACCTTGGTCCCTCCAACAGCAACTACATTTTCTGTAATTGATCTGAAGAACGCTTTCTTCTCGATTCCTATTCATCCTGATAGCCGATATTTGTTCGGTTTCACTTTGAATAATAGATCATACAGATTTTGTAGAGTTCCTCAAGGCTATACTGAGAGTCCTAGTATTTACAGTCAAGCATTAAAAAGACAGCTTGATTCCTTTACCTTGCCTAAAGGAGTGGCTCTCATACAATATGTTGATGACATCTTGTTGGCAGCCGATACACCTGAGCAGTGTGAGAAATGCACTTTGTCTTTGCTTTCTTTTCTTGCTACACACCACCATAAAGTATCACGAAAGAAATTGCAATATTGTAGACCGAAGGTGACCTATTTAGGACACCTTCTGTCTAAGGAGGGCCGTGCACTGACACCAGATCGCATTCAAGCAATTTTAGACACCCCAGTACCTTCCACGCAGAAAGATGTCCGTGCATTCATTGGTCTGACTTCGTTTTGCAGGCAATGGATATTGGGTTTTTCACACATTGTTAAACCCTTGCTAGCACTTTTGACTAAAAACACTCCGATCCCCCTTCCATGGACAGATGAATGTCAAAATGCTTTTTGTCAGTTGAGACAAGCTCTTTGCTCTGCACCAGTGTTAGGCACACCAGATTACACGAAGGCTTTTACACTCTATGTACATGAGAAAGAAGGATGTGCATTGTCAGTTTTAGTACAGACACACGGGGACAAACAGCGTCCTTGTGCATACCTTTCTGCAGTTCTTGACCCTGTTGCTCGTGCATTGCCTGGGTGTTTCCGTTCAGTTGCAGCGACGGCTGTGTCCATACGTCAGAGTGAAGGGATAGTTTTGTCACACAAACTGTTGGTGCTAGTACCCCATGCAGTAGATGCCCTTTTGAATCAGACTAAGACTCAGCACTTAACTAGTGCTCGTTTGACAGGATACGAATTGACACTGCTAGCACCTCATATTACCTTGAAAAGATGTGCGACACTGAACCCCGCCACTTTGTTGCCATATCCTGCGACTCAGTCTCAGCCAAAGGAGCCTCACGATTGTATATTCCTTACTGAGGAACAGACAAAGGGTCGCATCGATTTGCAAGATACGCCCCTTCCAGATGTAGATGGGGAACTGTGGGTTGATGGGTCCTGTTTGAAGTTACCAGATGGCACGACTTCAGCTGCTTATGCAATTACCACGCTTGAGACAGTAGTGGAAACAGCTCGCATACCTCAGAAGTCGGCTCAAGCAGCTGAACTAATAGCTTTGACACGAGCATGTGAGCTTAGCACTGACTTGTGTGTGAACATTTACTCGGATAGCCGCTATGCTTTTGGAGTGGTTCATGATTTTGGCCTACTCTGGAAGGAAAGAGGCTTTCTTACATCCCATGGGATGCAGATAATACACGGAGAGTTAGTGCATAATCTCTTGACTGCACTTACATACCCAAAGAAAGTTGCTATTATGAAATGTAGCGCACACAAGAAAGTGACTGACAAAATAGGACAAGGCAATGCCTTTGCAGACCGCGTAGCCCGTGAGACTGCGATGCAGCGAAGCACTACACCCATGTACGTAGTGAAATCACAAGCTGAGCGTTGGCATGATGCTAGAGAGGAAGTATTGGATATACAGAGATCTGCTTCAGTGGAAGAGCTTGAGCAATGGTCTAAAGAAGGAATATTAGATGATGAGGGTTGTTGGCGTAACAAAGAAATGAATAAGTGGAAATTGCCTGCGGCCTATTTACAACCTATGGTTCAAATGGCACATGGGCTGGCACATGTTGGAGCTCTAGCAATAACTACATTGCTTACACAAGTTTGGGAGCATCCTGAAATTGCTAGCACAGCCAAAAGGGTAGTACAGTCCTGTTTGATCTGTTGGCAGTATAATCCTGGAAAAGGGACACGAACTCCTACAGGAGGGTTTGCTACACCAACCGCACCTTTTGAAGTTTTGCAGATGGATTACATCCAACTCGAACGCTGCAATAATTTGAAATATGTCCTAGTGGTGGTATGTGCCTTTAGCAAATGGATAGAGGCATACCCTACGAAGGATAATACTGCTCTCACCACAGCAAAGGTGCTTCTAAAGGAGTTTTTCCCTAGATACGGTGTTTGTAAACTTTTGTGGAGTGACAATGGACCTCATTTTATTGGGCAAGTTGTTGAGCATGTCCTGAAAGGATTAGGGATCAAACAGAAATTCCATACAGTTTTCCACCCGCAATCAGCAGGATTGGTGGAAAGGTATAACGCTACTCTAAAAACAAAGTTGGCGAAAATACTGGCTTCCACGTCCCTAAAGTGGCCAGATGCACTACCTTTGGCATTACTATCCATAAGATCGGTGCCACATTCACGATCAGGTCTTACCCCCTATGAGGTGGTGTTTGGGAGACCAATGAACATTTGGGGAATTCCTAAGCCACGCCCCATACATGATGTTCCTTGTGTTCTGATGAATGATTATTTGGCACAGTTAACTGACAGTTTGATTTCTATTCATCAACAGGTTCGAGAAGCTCTTCCTGACAGATCTACAGGTGAGGCCCACGAACTCCGTCCTGGTGACCATGTAATGGTCAAGGTCTTTGACAGATCGAACAGCTTGGAGCCAAGGTGGCGAGGACCAGAGCAGGTGCTCCTTGCGACAAGAACAGCAGTTCGAGTGACAAACAGAAAGAATTGGATCCACAGCACACACTGCAAACGCGTGTCGCCTGCCTTGGTGGAACCGGCTGTGTTGACCGACCATCGAGAGATTCTGGAGACGGAGAAAGGCCAAGCTATCTCACCTGACGAATCTGCGGAAGTCTTCCCGGACCACACGATCACTGGAGTATCCAGATATCAATTGAGACCGAGGAAAGGATCTGCAGTTTTGAAAAAGACTGGTTGAGCTACCACCCTGGGTTAGTGAAACGGAGAGCCATTGTGGCAAGGGGAGGGGGATCAGCCCTGTATTAGTGTAGTGACACCCACTTTGGCCCATGGTGAAGAAATCAGCGGCTGCCCAGGGAGAAGAGCTCCAACGACTGTTTTCAACAAGTTTTCAGAAAGATCAATCATTACTGCTGCTAAAATGAAAAAACAAATCATTTGTGCTGTAGGGTTTGTTGTTGCTATGGTGGCTATGGCAGCAATTACATGGTACATCGAGAAGGTGGCTCCTGTTCGACAGCTTTTTGTTGCCACTACGCCAGTACCCGTGGAACACCACTACTTTACTCTTCCTTACCATGAGCAAAAGCATCGACAATCCTACCTGAACAATACTTTTATCCAGATGTTGCACCATACTCACAATGCTACGAATACTACCAACTGTTGGGTGTGTGGGATGATACCTGCACATCAAAAGAAAGGAGGAACACCTTTTATTCCTCTTCCATTTTCTCACAATGGTTCTTGTCAAGCTTGGTATGCGCTTTTGTTTGCATATGGAAAGCCTTCAGTAGGTGGGATTGTTTTTCAACTTAATAAAGTGTGTTATCAAAATAAAGAAGGTTATCCACAAGCCAAAGGGACTAAATGGGAATGGGAAGAGTATCAACCGGACAATATTTCAACACCATATGTTTTCACAAATGTGAGAATAATAAAGAACATTGGACCTTTTGTGATTTCTGTGACAAAAGCTAAAGCAGATTTGTGTATTTGTAGTGTTGGAAGAATTCCAGTGGGGAGGAGCGAGTGTACTGTAATCCTGACCATTGAAGGTGCCAATAAGAGCACTTTCACAGCCTCGCATAATACGTATTTTGTGTGCGGAAATAACGGATATTATCAATTACCTGTTGGGTGGTCAGGAATCTGCTATGTATCTTTTCTGTTGCCCCCTGTGTTTCTGGCACCTGCATTGTATCACCGTGATTTTAAACTGTACAATGACATTTCCAAAAACAGAAATAAGAGGACAATAAGTATGGATGAAGTTGACCAAACCGACACTACCCTACAACAATATGTTGATTTCAATTTGGGCTTATTTTTCTTTGTGGGTGCTGCATTAAATAGCAGGAAGATTAGGCGACTGACTCGTGTTGTGGAAGCTGTTACTAATCAGACAGCTATGGCACTTGGGAACATTACAGAGGAACTACAGATTGCAAGGATTGTAGCACTCCAGAATAGGATGGTGCTAGACGTGATTTTGGCTGATCGAGGTGGTGCATGTCGCATCATCGGTAGCAGCTGTTGTGTATTCATACCAGATCACTCACCTTCAGTATATGACGCAATATCAAAACTGCATAAGATTGCTGCAGAAATTCATCCAGAGACTGGAACTTGGACTTTTGCTGGATGGTTTTGGACTCTTGTTTCTGCTTGGGGCTGGAAGCTACTGACTATCCTATGTGTAATAATTACAATATTCTTTACATGCTGCGTATGTATCCAATGTGGTCCAATGCTTTGCTCCATTTGCATCTCTGCTTGTATACCTGCCAGAGGGAACATTGCTGAAACAAAGGCCCAACAAATGTTGAATAAAGAGGTGGCCGAAATAATGTTAATAGATGTACGGGATGAATATCTAGATTACCCCAGATAAACGAATGTCTTCAGCCAATGCTGAAAGGGTCGTCTGTTGTAATTTGGCAGCATTTAAGTTAAGCATTAACTGAAGACAGCCTGTATTTAGAGGCTAAATTGTCCGCTTTGTGGAATCCATTTTGTATTTCTGTCAGCCATTTTGGCTGCCATGTGCTACCATGTGCTCGCCATGTGCTCTGTCCTACCTTCCTGTCAACTGCTCTTGAAATCTGCCTAGAGACAAGTTATATTTAGTTCCTCTTGCTTTGCACATGCTCAGTTGAGCTTGCAGCTGTTCCGAGTTTATAAATGTCAGGATGTGTCTGCTAAAAGTAGAAACTGTTAGCTCCACCCACTTGTCGACTGTGCATTCTCTGTATGACCTTATATGTACCTAAAACCAGCATTTGTGTTAGTACCGCCTTCATTTGAGCCCCTGTGTGGGTATAAAAGGACCAGGATCCTGCCATTCAGGGTGCTACTTCATGCATTACTGAAGGGTGATGTGTGAATGTTAGCTCCACCTCATGAGGTTTAATAAACTCTGTCTTTTATATTTCAGTTTCTGTGCCAACTTCTTCCTAAGTGTCTGAGGACTCTGTGCAGAGAAGGGAGAACCCCTAAGCACTGGTAGGCCTTGCTGAGGCTCACTACAACAGTACCACTGGCCAATCCTGCAATGCCACATCACCCCTCTACCCCTTTCCCAATCCTCCTATATTTTTGGACAATCCAATATGGCAGAACCCTTATTTCCCTGGTCAGAGCTCTTGGGTCCACCTAGAGGTGTGGCTATCATAATAGGAATACCCTTCCATGTGGTCACTCAAAATAAGTTCTGGGGTAGGTCTACCTCCAACTGGTTTTGGAACTAATTTATCAATCAGGATTTATAAAGTGTGGCTAATCACTCAATAGAGTATCCAAGTGCTTGCTGGTCCTGGAGACTTATTTGAACAGCCAAGTCTTGAGGGTCAATCAGAAATCCGGGAGTACGGTGATGGTCCAGAGTTTTTTGGGGAGGCTGTTCCAGGTCTTTGCTGTAATGTGGGAGAAGAAGCATCCTCTATGTCTGCTTCAGTAGATGTGGGGAGTATGGGCAAGTGAGAGGAAGGTGGTGCGTAGTCTTCTCAGCGGTTGGTGGAAGTGCAGGTGGTAGTAAATGCATATGAGTCCTTGGTTGTGTAGAGCCTTGTGTGCGTGGGTCAGCAGCTTGAATTAGCATCTCTTCTGTATGGGGTGCCAGTGAAGTTGCTTGAGGTGGGGTGTTATGTGGGTTTATCAAGGAAGGGTGATTTTTGCTGTGGTGTTCTGTATGGTCTGAAGTCTCTGTAGGGGGTGTGTGGTGATTCCTTTGTAGAGGGAGTAGCTGTTGTCCTGTTGGCTGCTGATGGGGGCCTGTGTCATGGTGTTTCTTGTGTGTAGAGGAAGCCACTTGGAAATCTTACATAGCATGCGCAGAGTGAGTAAGGAGGTGAAGGAACAGCATTGATCTGTGTTTTTATGGTGAGCTTGTTGCCAATGATGATTCTGAAGTTTCTGGTGAGACCGAAGGAAGTGGGTGTGGGTCCTAGATCTGATGGCCACCAGGAGTCATTCCGTGTGTTGCTGCTGTTGTAAAAAATCAGTATTTATGGTGTTCAGCTGCAGGCAGATGTTCTTCATCAAGTTGCTGACGCTTGTCATGCATCTGTGGAAGTTGGTTCTGGTGGTGGTGGGGTCATCAGTGAGTGAGAGGATGAATTGGGTGTCGTCTGCCTAGGAAAGTATGTTGAGACCGTGGAAATCTGATGATGTTGGCTAGTGGGATCATATATGTGATGAAGAGCATGGGGCTCAGGCATGAGCCCGAGGGGACACCGCAGGTGATCTCCTTGGATTCAGGGGTGAAAGGTGGGAGGTGGATCTTCTAGGTTCTTCCGGTGAGGAAGGAGGTGATCCATCTGAGCACGTCCCCTTGGATGCTGATGTGGTGGAGACCTTCGATCAGCTTGTGTCAAAGGCAGCTGGGAGGTTGAGGGAGATCAGAGCTGCTTTTTCTCCTCTGTCAAGGAGGGTTCTGATGTTGTTGGTGACTTTGATTAGGGAGATTTCAGTGATGTGATTGCGGCGGGACCCGGTTTTGGAGGCATTGAGTAGCTAGTTCTGCTCCAGGTGTGTTATGAGTTGCTTGTTGATGATCTTTTCCTGTATATTTGCTGGGAGTGAGAGCAGGGAGATTGGCTGGTAGTTTTTGAGTTTGCTGGGGTTGACAGAGGTCTTTTTGAATAGTGGTTCCACTTCTGAATGTTTCCAGGCATCAGGAAATGTTGTGGTGGTGATAGAGGTGTTGAGCAGGGTGGTGAGTTCCTGGCCGGTCCTTTGGTTCCCAACGTTGATGCTGTGATGTGGACCTGGGTCTTTGGGAGCTCCTGAGTGGATGGATTACATGGTGGAGGTGGAGTCCTGGGTGGGGAGGAAGTTCTAGGTGGTCAGTCTGTGGTTTGTGTTGATTGCAGTGGTGGCGTATCTATCAAGCAAGTCCTTGGGTGTGGGTTGGGGTTTGAAGTTTCTGTATATGGCTGCGATCTTATCGTGGAAGAAGTTGGTGAGATTGTAATACAGCTCCTCTGAGATTGCGATGCTTTCACTAGCAGCCGGATTGGAGAATTCCTTAACAATGTTGAAAAGTTCCATGGTTATGTTGGCACTGTTTTTGATGCATGTGGCTAGGGCTGCTTTCTTTGTTGCCCTCAACAGCTTATGTTAGAGGTTGAGGGAAATCATGAAGACTGCCTTGTCTGAGGTGTCCTCCTTGCTAGCTCACCATCTCCTCTCTAGCTGTTCTCTGTCCTGTTTCACTGTTCTGAGTTTTTGGGTGTAGCAGCTGTCCTTTTTGGAGGATTTTCTCTGGATGTTGTTCTTGATGGGTACAATGCTGTCGGCACAATTGGTGATCTAGGCTTTGAAGTTCTTCAATCCCTGTTTGAGGTTGGTGGCGGGAGCAGGATTGGAGGTGTTGACAGCATCAGGTCAGCTGGTCTTTGAGATTTTGTTCCACTTCTAGTGGGGAGCACTGGCCTTGGGGGTGGCAGTGCCGGGCTGGAGATGCTGAAGTGGACAATGGAGTGATCGTTCCATGTAAGTTCATGCTGTATTCAACATGGTTGCAGGAGATAAAAATAGGGTCTAGTGTGTGTCCTGCAGTTTGTGTAGGATCGTGGAAGATCTTCTTCAATCCGAGGCTCCTCATACTGTTGAGGAGGTGTGCAGTGTTTTTGTTGTTGAGGTTGTCGATGTGGAAATTTGGGTTGCTAAGATGTAGTCCTTGGAGTCTAAAGCTAGGGGTACCAAAGTGGCTAGAGCAACAAAGGAGGGTGCAGACCTGGTGTCAAGTTCATCTACTTGGAACAGGGAAAGCCCCTTTGAAGTGTAACTACTCCTTGTGCACAGCCACGGGCCATCCTGTCAAGTGTAGAGCACCACCCAAACCCTTTTTCCTCTGTCGGGTAGAATCCACCTCTCACCAGAGGGGAGCCATCCAGGTGCCAAGTGACAGTTAAATGCTTACAAGCTTTAGACATAAAAATGACAACTTATTAATGGTGCCTGTTGCTTAATGGTTAGTCAGATTTCGGTACAATTAAATTGGATTTTGAATAACTATTACAATAAATCCTTGAATTATTTCTCAAGCTGCTACCAATCTAGATTTAGCATTTATTAAATGTAGCAACATAGCCCAATGTTTCCTCATAGAAGCAGCCATCCTTGCTACAGTGAAAATGTCTTTAGAGGCTATTTCACTGTAAGGACATGTTTAACAATAATTTCTATATGCCCTACTTTGAAATATCATGCATCTTGCCTTTATGGGTAATAAGGCCTACTTAGGTTTGACTTTTCAAAATTTAAATTGAAGATTTAGGCCTGTCAAAAGAAGTTAATTTGGCTGATCACATTTTCTGTTTAAAACTGCAACAGTCAAGTTACCTGTGTGGAGCTACCATGCTGTGCATGACAGCAGGTTTACACACGTGTCCCCAGGTTCACATGTAACCAGCCCAGTGCCACTTATCCAAACTGTTGGGCCTTATTTTAATTTAAAAGGCAGACACTAGAGGTAAACATGCTCAGTCCACTTTACCATGAAATTACACTGAGTAATACTCAGGTAGTGAGACTCACCTACAATAAAGTTCAAAGGAAAACAATCCTGCCGGACTAACGATACAGAAACCATTTGCAACATAGTTCATGAAAGGTTAGCTTCGACTCAAGCTGACATCACTGCCACTGTGTCAATGCTACAGCAACAATACTTGTTGTCTTATTGACCAAGGAACACAAAGCAATTGGTTTAGCAATGTACCATTTTTCAACAGATGAAGCATTCTACTGCTATAACAACGGCACTTACACCCCTTATAATATCCAATAAACCACTGGGTTTTGTTTTTATCTGCCATGTTGGCATACTGTCAAAAGTCAATCAGTATAGGTATATATTGGTGGCAGTGCTTAGTGGCGATGGGAATAGTTCTGAATTTTCATCCAGACATTGATCCAGCATGTGCTGCTAATGCATTGAAGAATGATATGTCTGTTCTGGGAGTACAACCACTACATTCACATCCTTTTCATTTGCAAGCGAACAGTGTGGTCAAGTGAGCCACTGGTATGCAAAATCAAGCTTTGACTGCTTGGGTATTAGACTGGGTCCTAACCGGTTGGGAGTTTTAACTAGTGTTTTTTTTATGTTTATCAGTCACTCTTTGTATAAAAGTTGGAGTCCAGTGAGGTGATTTTAGACCTCGAGCCCTGACGAAATTGCCGCAACAGAAGACAGGCAATGAAACATGTTGGCCCATCTTTAAGTGGTTTGCAACGTGCAGTTTGTTTTTAAACTTTGAGTAGGCTCACAGTCTTGAATAAAATTGGAACCTGGTACATGTGAGTCCTAACTCAATTTTATCTGGAGAAATACTTTATCCATATGCACATTACGGGGTCTTTTTTTAGACATACACATATTATTGTCTGCACCTCCTTTTCTTAGACTGGACACTTTTTCCTCCTTTTTTCCTCTTTTTTCACTGGTGAGAGAGTTACCGATGATGAGAAACGTAGGCAAAGTGGTGAGAACCTACCAGCAGCTCCTCTGGTGAAGCGCACGTGAGGGACTCTCTCGCCTTATTACACTTTTTTGTTTGTTTATATACACCTTTTCAGTAGGGGGTATGTTTGTAGGGAGTGGACTGATAAACATATGTTTATAAATATATAAATATAATTTCTTTGGGCATTTGGGACTGGATAAGACTGGTAATTGTTTGTAACCAGCAAGTGGGCTGAGGTTGTAGCCCCCCACCACCAGTTTTACAAAGGAAATTGGACTTTGCTCTCTTCAATCAGGTCTTTTTGTTTATTGTCATTACAATAGTCGATCCTGGAGACAATTAGCACAAACACAACGGATTTATGGAGATCAAGAGGAATGAAAGGGAACACTTTTGTTAGTAATCTAATCATAAAATAGCAAGTGGAGGTGGTATGGTTAATCTGATCTCTAAAACTAAGCTGGTCATCAAAGACCACGCCAAGATTTTTCACTTTTGGGACAGGAGTAGGTAATGGGCAAAAATCTGCTGGCCACTACGTTGTGTTCCAGAAATTGGTGCTCTTATCAAAGAAAATCACCTTCGTTTTGTCAACATTCAGTTATTAAAAGTTTCTTCACATCCAGATTGATACTTGGGTTAGACAAGACTTAGAGGCAGTGAGGCCATCCTCTTCAGGAATGGCGATGGAATTATTTGTGTGTCGCCAGTGTAGGAGACTGCCAACAGGCTACAAGATTGGATAAGCTTTAGCAGGGGGTGATGTAAATGTTAAATAGCATTGGGGATAAAGCTGACTCCTGCAGAATGTTGCACAGCAGTCCGAAAAGCTTAGAATTATAGCCATTCCATTCTACTCTTTGAAGTCTGTTGGTTAGAAAAGAGCTGAGGAATGCCAGAGCAGTGCCGTTGATCTCGATTCTCTCAAGTCGCTTGATAAGAACCTCATGGAAAACTGTATCAAAAATCGCTGAGAGTTCGAGTAAGATTAGGGCTGCTCTTCCCCCCTCATCCACAATTATGCACATTTCTTCTGATGCTTCCACTAAGGCAGACTCAGTAGAATACTGGGATCTAAAACCATGTTGGTCTTGATTTAAGATTTCCTTAGTCTCCAGATATCCAGTAAGTTTGTTATTCATTGCCTTTTCAAGAACTTTAGCTGGGAAAGGCAGTTGGGAGATTAGCCAATAGTTTGTGTGTCAGCTGGGTTGAGATTGAGTTTTTCCAGTAAAGGTAATACCAATGCTAACTGCCAAGCTAATGGAAAAGTTTCAGTCTCTACAAACTGGTGCAACAGTTTTGTAAGATAGATAGCCATTACATTTAGCACCATGTGCCAGATACAAGGTAGGCAAGGGTCCATTGGCGAGCCCGATTTAGTTATAGCAATAAGATTTTCTACATGCTCCTCCAGAAAAAGGGAGAAATTGCATAAGCGTTCTTTATAGTTTGCGTTCTCTGAATCCGTTAGTTTATGGTCTTCCTCTATTGTCAGATTGGGGGCAGGATCAATGCCACCCAAAATACTAGCTGAGGATGTCATTATGATTTCATCATAGATACCTTGTATCTTATTTTGAAAAAAGTCTGCCATTTTAGAACAACTATTCTGGTCTGCACTATAGAGGGAACCTTGTTTAACATTTGTAAGAGCTGTGATTTTTTAAAATAGCTCTGATGATGAATTTTTAGCAGTTTTTATTTTAGTAAAAAAGAATTGGGTTTTCATACTATTTATCAGAGTGTAATACTCTTTACAGATGCTGGAATAGTTATCTTATCTACTGGATCATATTTCTTTCTCCAGAGTTATTCGGCAGCCCAACATTTCTGTTTGAGGCTTTTTAGTTCAGGGGTATACCATGGGGCAGAGGGTTGTTTCTGATGGGTAAAAATATGTCTCTTGGGCGCCAGATGGATAAGAGCAGAATCTATCCAGCTTGAGAGATTATTTGATGCTGTTTTTATGTCTGGGTCCAAGACAGGACTGCTATTTCTCAAGGCGGCCTCTAATTCTCCTTTGGAGACCTTGCTCCTATGATGGAAAGTTGTAGGGTTATGGTCGGCTTTTTGATCAGGTCTCTACCATATACCAGTTAAGTTAAAAAGCACTTTGGTGTGGTCAGACCACAGCAGCGGGAAAGATTTCTCAATTTTTTGTTGAAGATCGTTTGTAAAAATTCCATCTAAGGTGTGATCTGCCTCGTGGGTAGGCTCGTCAACTTGTTGAACAAGTCCAAAACCACTGCAACCATCGATCAACTTTATTGTGTAAGGGTTAGTTGCTGCCTCCACGTGAAAGTTAAAATCACCAAGAACTGTCAGGTTCTGTTATTCCATAAAGGATTCTAACAATAGTTGTAATTTGGAAGTGAACGCCTGTCAGGGTCCTGGGGAATGGTAGACTAATGTCCCATTAAATGTGGTTTGGTGGCAAACATAAAATTAAACATAATTGCTTCCCCGCACAGAAGAGGGGCTGGAGTGAAATTAGCTTTAACTGCTTTCTAATACAGGATCGCTAGACTGCCCCCCGTTTGCCATCTCTGTCGAATCTATAGATGGAAAAACCATCAGGCACTAAGATATAAAGGTCTGAGGAGTGGTCAAACCAGGTTTCAGTGAGGAATGTCAAGTCGGGTTTATAGTTATCCATGAACTGGGCAAAGTCTAGGCTGTGTTTATCTAAGGTCCTGGTGTTAAGTAGCACGCAGTTAAGTGGGTTTTGTCTCCCCCTATCTCTATAACGCCCAGGACTAAAGAATTTTAAGCGCTGGTCATACGAGAATGACACACTACAAATGCTGGGAGATGGGAGAGCGAAGTTGTAATCAGTGCACCTAAAATCTTTATTGATCTTCTTTGGCTTGAGTTTAACACAGAGTGACTTTACCTGAGGGGGCCAGTGCTAGCAAGTCCATAATCGAGTAGCGGTGGGAATTTGATCGGCCAGGGTTCCCGGGTGCAGGCAGGTGCAGACGAGCTTGTCTTTGGCGCGACTTCGGCCCACCAGTGGCACAAATGCGCTGCACGGCCCTGTAAGTAGCCCATCGTCAGGGGGCGGGGCAACTACGAGAAAGAGCCTTGAATTAAAAGCAGAATTGGGGTCCAGCTACCCCTCTCCTGTCTAACAGGCTCCCCTGTTGGCAGGATGTACTGGTAAAGAAAATGTAAACTAAAATAAAGATGAGCAAGCAAATATAGCATAAACAGATTAAAACTGGGTGTTCAGTGTGGGATAAAAAAAGGAGCCAGGCACCTCCAAATATGACAGCACAAGTTAAATAACTGATGACTGTCTTCACTTTGTATCCTTCATTCTAGAGGTCAGAGGAGAAATTGTACTTTCTTGCGTTGCACCAATGCTACACTTACTATGCCACCAATTACAAAAGGACACCAGTGTTCCTCTGCACCATCTCCTTTCTAGAGAGTTTCAAGCCAGAACCATTAGTTAAACCAAACTCACTGCCTCTGAGTTGTACAATATTCTATTTAATTGCGTGGTTGCCTCCACTAATGGGGCTAGCAGGCTACTGAAATGGTTCATCTACTGCTATTGTGTTGGGATAAAAATCATCAAATGTGGTTTTCTGTTTTACGAATGGATACAATGTATTGTAAATTATTTATAACAATAACCAGTGGCCACAGTAAATGATATTGTGCTTGTTTGATTATTTATAACAATAACTAGTGGCCACAGTAAATTATATTATGCTTGTTTGTACTACTAATTTAACTGCAACAATGCCACGTTTCACTGATTTTCTTCTTGCTTCTTTTCTTTTAGGTGCATAAGAAGAGACATCACACACAGTACTGCCATACAGAAGACCTGTGCATAACGTGACATGTGACCCACACATTGCAGACATCTCTTCAACTTGTGAAGCTAAGTTCCACTGCTAACTGACAGTTTCAAGATGACCCCAAATAAAGGTACTACCAAGAAACTGGCCAGTGAGAAGAGGGAGCTTACCACCACTGGTATGTTGACCCAGATCTTTTTTGTGCCTGCTGCACTGGCCTCTCAGGAGAAAGCTGGGAGCAGCTCCCTTGCATCAGTGGACCCACCCTAATCTAGGCCCAAGCCCATGTCTGTCACAGAGGCAGCTAGTCTAATCACGGCAACGCTGATGAGCAGTGATTTTTAAATTGACTTATCTCTAACCCTGGGCGGTGAACTCCGCTCCGCTCGCGGAGTTTGCGGCGTTTCCTGCACTCCGCGTTACACGGAGATCGGGGAGTTCCGAAAAACTCCGCTTTGCGTTGCGTAGCGGAAATTTTTTCCTTGCTCGCATTCAACAACGTCAAGTTGGCGACCGCGAGCGAGGAAAACCAACCTCCTTGTGAGATTTTTCCTCATTCGCGATCGTCAACATCAAGTTGACGAGTGCGAGCATGGAAAATCAACATCCCAGAGAGATTTCTCAACGCGGGGGGTCAGGTTTCTAATTGCGAGTGGTCGCGTATGCTCGCGACAGCTCGCGTTGAGAAACTGCCCGTTCGCGTTCAGGAAGCTGCTGCTCGAGTAAAAATCTACTCAAGCGGCAGAAAAGGAAAGCAGGGACCGCTTGCACTGTGCAAGGTGCCGCTCGCAATGATTGCACAGTGCGGACAAGCATCCGGCACTGTGCAATCACCGCGAACGGCATTTTTCTATTGTACTCCGCCGCTCGCGTAGCTCCGCGTAGTGCGGCAGAGTTTTTTTTGCACTTCGCGTAGTGCAGCATAGTGCCACTCCGCGAACTCCGCCCAGGGTTACTTATCTCTATCGCAAAGTAGTACCCAATCATTGCAGGAAATTCAGAGAACTGGACAACAACAACAGCCGCAACCACCAATAGTAGTTCATCCCGAAGAGGGAGCAGTTCAAGAGATTGAGCTTCATGCTGAGGAAGAAGAGGAATCTGTTCTTTCAGAAGATCCATTGTCTACCAGATCTCCCACTAAAAAAAGGAGGGTTAGTGGGGCATCATTTTCTTCTTAAAGCTCCCCTTCTGATGATCTAAACACCACTTGGATCCTGCCTCAGTCTGAGAGTGAGACATGCCACAAGTCAAGGCTAGTGAAAAGGAAGGTTCCAGAAAGCCTTAGAGTTATGGAGGCAGATGTAGAAGAGGAAGATGATGACAAGCCAGTCATCATGGATGTTAGACCAGCCCCAGTGGAGACCGATATTACCCCATCCCAACTTCCCAGGAGAGATGTGGCAATGGCACCATAGATGCAAGCACCACCACTGCCAGCTGCCATATTTGCAAAGTCCTGGCAGTAACCTACATCCACAGTCGCCTCAGTAGAAGTAGGTACCGCAGAGAGTGAATTGTAAAAACGCCCACCTACTGCCAGTTCATCCGACATTGGCAGTGGCACCAGCATCAAAAAGTTGAGATCCCCAGTTTGGGACTTCATTTTGTTTAGCAAGAAGGAGGTGAACATTGCATTATGCTCCCTTTGAACAGCAAGTGTTAGTCGGGGTAATGTTGGTACAAACTATGGTACCGGGGGCCAAACAACCCATTTGAGAAAGCACCATTCAATCCGTTGGATGGTGTACCTTAGCGGCCAAAAAAACTGCAAGTGTTGTTGGTGAAGGGGGTGAAAGCCAGCTGAGCAGGGAATCCAAATCCGATCCGATCATGGTGGAAGGTGAAGAAGAGGAAGACATTTTTGTTATGCAAAGAAGCCCTCTCCCCAGCAGTGCAGTAGTATCACCCACATCAGAAACATCACAATGGCACAAGAGCCTACAACCGCCTGCTCTCAAGAAGTCACCTACATCAGTGGCACCAGAAAAGAAAAAAATCCAGGCTACTATTCCTAGCTTGTTTTGACCGGAGTGGCAGTATGAACGCAAACACCCAACGGCACGTTTGTACAATGCGAAGCTGGCTAAAATGTTATCCCTGGACCTCCTCCCATTTACTTTGTGGGAAAGGGGATTTCTCTTGCATTTGTGACAGTCATCTGCCCGAAATTGAAGGTTTCCAGATGGTCCTATTTCACCGGAGTTGCTGTTCTAGCACTATATCATGATGTGCTGGAATTACTTGGACAAGCTTTGCTGCAGAGTGCTATTCACAGTATCCACCTGACAACAGATATGTGGACCAGTGGGCAAGCGACTGATTACATGTGCACCACTGCACACTGGATCTCTTTTTTAGGGGCTAGAGAAAAGATATTTGCAGGAGTTTACACAGCTGAAATTTTTAATGCTGCTTGGAAGCATGTGACAGTAGCCATGTTCACCATTTAGAAATCCCATACAGCTGCAAACATTTTGGAAGACATAAACAACAAGGTCTTTGAATGGCTGCAACCAAGAGGGTTTTTGATTGGACTTGTTGATATTGACAATGGCAGTAATATAGTTAAGGCCATGGCCTATGGTGGCTATTTCAGGTTCCTGTGTGTGGCACACTGCATCAACATCATTGTACAGGGCTTTCTCAAAAATAAAGACCAAGTAAGCAACTTACTGTCCACCTGCAGAAGAATCTGCACTCATTTTAGTCATTCATTTAAAGCATGGAAACAGCTCAGGGTCATTCAGTGTGATAATAGAATGCCAGTTAAAGCACTCATACAGGAGGTGACAACACATTGGAACTCGACTTGTTGCATGCTTGAACACTTGTTTGAGCAGTACAGACCTATCAATGAATATTTCATGCAAAGAGGGGATGCAACTGTGAAAGGCAAGATCATAGAGATGGACCAATGCCTGAAAGAGATGCTGCTTCCTTTTGAGTTGTTCACACGGGATGTCAGCAAAGCGGACAGGACAATGGGCCAAGCTATCCTGTTGTTGTACAGGCTAAAGGAACACCTAAAGGAGGTGACTGCAATGTACGCAGGTGTGGAGAAAAAAAAGATGCGTATGACTTGATGGAGAGCTTATTCCTTCGCTCATCTGCTATTACAAGGATGCAAAGAGACATTGTGTCACCCAAATATTACATCTGTGCCACAGTTCTTGATCCATGGTACAAACCATTACTGTCCACTTTCATTCCTTTTCCAGACGGGGATGTTGACAAATACAAAGCATGGATAGCTGAGAAAGCCAGTGAGCTAAAAGAAAAACGGCAGGGAATTAGAGGCCCACTCCTCCAGGGCACATGTCCTCAAGTTCTGAGCCAGAGGGCAGTGCTGTTGGCTCACAGAATCCAAAATCAACAACAAAAACACCATCAACAACGAGAACAGGAGCATCAGCCCCAAAATCTGCAACTGAGGGATTTTTACTGGCAGGGCTTAAGTCCAGTGCAAGGGTGAAGGCAAAACAGGTTGAGCAAGGTGGAGCACCAATGACCATTGAGCAGATGGTCCTGGCCTATCTGGATGACCCAACAGAGTTCTACCTTGGTCAAAACCCATTGACGTATTGGTATGTTAAGAGGCACTAATGGCTAGTGCTCAGCAGGCTTGCAATAACCTATCTCGCTTGCCTGGTAGCCAGGGTCTCGACTGAGCATGTTTTCAGTGCTGCTGGTGTCGTTGCCACAGTGAGAAGGAGCAGTCTCTTGCCCCAAAATGTGGAGAAATTAACCAAGATCAAAATGAATCAGCACTTTATACCACCAGATTACTCCATACCCCATACTTTAAGTACAACAGGAGGAGGATGAGGGAGACTTAGGTCATGGAAGTAGTGTGTTAGATGACCTACTTCTGGGTGAACCGCCAGAGTTTGAGGACATGCTCTACTTCCTTGACTACTAGACCTGGGTCAACAACCATAGAACTTTCTCTCTCAGTCCCTATCGCTGATCTGCTTTCTTTCTTTGATGCCAAAAAAAAAGTTATATCTAGGGGAACATAATTTACTTTTATTTGTTTGTGCCTGGCTGACTAATTCATCCACACCATCTTACTCTTAGACACATTTTAATGCCAGATTGAAGTTGCAACTGTGTGCAGAGAAAAAGTCCCCCTACAACCATTTCCCTCAAGGGCATTGGATGGAAAGAGTACAAACAAATGCGTGCCTGCCTCCAACCCTGGGCCATGACTATCTATCCTTTTCTAATTTATTGCCCTAGCCGGACTGCCCAACATTATTCGATTTACACTGGCCAATGTCTGCTTCGTGAACAATGGATCTGCATTCTGCAATGTACCACGATCATGGTGACCACGCCTGAAGAACAAGTAAATTCAACTTCACTGAAAGCAACTGATTTGGTGATGACATTGAAGTGACCTAAGTTAAACTACAATCCTACACAACTCTGTTTAGTGGTGGAGAGTGGTGACAGTGTTGCGTTGATTTTACTTGATTGTGAAAATGCAATGTTGCTGGGTGTGTGTGCTCAGTGCTGTCTGGCTCAAATTTGAAGCTATGTGGTGGTTGGGTGGGTGGCCTGTTGTGGAAGGTAACTGGAGACAGAGATTTAGCCAACAATGATAATCACATTATGCACTTGCTGTTGCTGTTAAGCTATATATTATTGTTAAGATTCATGCTGATGAATTGATGATCATGACAGTTGAGAGTTTGATCAGCCGTATACCGATAGTTAGCTGCAGCCACTTTTTGTGTGATTATTGATTGTTGTAAAATTGCCCTCACCAAATTCCTCATTCACACACCAGGCATAAAATGAGTGCAAAAAGGACTAGTATTCTTCTGTTCTCTCCTGTGCTGCCTTTGAGTCTTCTCGGTGCCCACCTTATGCAGTTTAACCTCTTTCTCCTTGATTTTTCAATATAATTTTTGTTTTTCAATCTACAGGCCCTCTCACCCTGCGCCATACTGGAAAAACAACATAACATACTCATGCTTACCTTACCGAACCGAATCCGCCAGGCACCCAAGATTGATGACCAGTCCAAGAGGAATGCAGATGCAACTCCCAATTTGGGATACAGCATCAATTTTTATTTTATTTTAGTAATCATTAGAACTGTGTGTGTTGTTTACTTGACTCCTACAGATAATTTAACTCATATTATATTTGCTATCTTTTAAAGCTCGGTACCACTAAACATTTAGATATATAATGTAACTTGGGTCTCTCTGGGGGCAGATGGACAATTTGGTTTGGTTTACCTGTGCTCCTCATTCCTTCATTTCCTTTTCCTCCCATAACAGATTTATGATGGTCGGCTGCTTATTGCCAAAATGAATGTTGTCGCTTTTAAGTGTCTGTCTTTGTCAAACCTTTCCCCAAATCCCCCTTCCCATCCATTCATCATACCCCGAACCCTCTTGCCCTGGTCTGTGAGGTGTGACTTAATAATTTACCCAATAAAGAGAGAGAAGCCCCACGTACCAAAGGGACCGGGCGTTGCTTAGTCAAAGAAGAAGATAAATTCCCTTCGGTAACCAAATAAGATCATTCTTCAACCAATCATCTCAAATATACCACAAACCATTCATGTCAATCATACAAAAAACCCATATACCTATATTTGCAATGCCACAAGACAACCACTGACTAATAATGGAATACCACCTATTTTTTATTAAAAAAATGTTGGAGCCATTATACAGAATTCATAAATCTTCATATTATATAAAACACATATATCATTATACAATTTTATGTATTACATGGACAGCATATCAATTAATAAAGAGGGAGATGCAAAAATTAATCAAGTATCAAAAACAAATATTATATCACATATATAAATCCTACAAATAGTACATACACTATATCCATGTATTAAAAACAATTAATAATGTATAGTCTAAAAGAAAGATAAAACAAAAGAAGAAGAGAGAGAGAGACAGACAGCAATTACGACAGTACACTTATTAGTGGTTTGTGGACTAATCCAGGTAAAAAACCTCTCCAATGCCAGACATGTATGCAGTCCAAGTGTTTTTATCACAATGACTGGCCGGTACACTAGATTTAGTTTATCCCAAGCGTTGACGCATTTCGGTGGTGTTCGTGGAGTAATGGCCACCTTTATCAAGACAAATATAATTTGCCTCTCCTTTTAGAATCTTCAAACAAATACCTATGTATAAATAAACAGTCATTACTAGCTATACACATAGAACTAAAGTTATCAGTTCCTAAATTTCTCTCAGTATTAGGAACTCCCACAATGAAGATACATAAAGATACCGTCTATTATCACATTGCCAAAGCAGTGTGTTGTGGCACTAACAAATATAAATGGTGCAGACACCAAATCACCAAAATGTGATCGTTCTCATACATATTTGCCTGTTCTTAACACCTCATATAGCCATTGTGTCCCCCACACTGTTTAATTTCAACTGACCCAATTCTACCTTAAGCCCTTTCATTCATACATATATACGAGCTCACTACCAGTATTCTATTTTGTATATCGAGATTGCAACTCACCCACGTAACTATGGCGAGCATCCTACAGGCGTGAATGGTCATTGTAGAGAAATGGGTGCACCATTTACTCTAGGGCTACCATCATTCCAATTAAAAAATCCCGTCATGAGTGTTCAGTATTTTTAAGAAATATAAAAACGTTAGGGAAATATATGAAGTCCACCCGACCTTCCGTGTCAGGACTGTTACCTAATTGGTAGAATTACAGTTTGTATTAAATACAAAGTTTACAAAGTGTGCACAGCTGTTAGCTCACTGCAATATGTTGCTTGGTGATTACCCCCAGATACATAACATTGCCATCATTGTCGTTTGCCTACTGAGAAGAAAACTGAGCATGAATCACACTGTAACCATATCTATCCAATTGTGCCCAAGGATTCCAGGTCAATCTGTTTACACTGTCCCTCCTTATGAGTGGATATTTCAGGATCTAAAACCGCGGGACCAACAATCTTCTGAAGGCATTTGGATCCTGGATAAACAATATAAGATAAATATTTTGGGTTGCTAGGGGCTGCTACCAAAGTTCCCTCTTTTACAAATAGTGTTGCATACTCTCACCGATAGTGTTTTCCAGTCCTTCAGCATCCTTGAGTCTGATCTGCTAGTGTTGTGGATCACAACCCTGGGTTTAAATATCCCGCTATGGGTGGACAATCCCCTGACTTCCTGTCACATGTTTCGAAAGAAACAAGCCATATGCTCGTTGTTATATGGCGGCCATTTTGGAATGGAGTTGCTACTCCTATATAGATACGATTAATACTATTTGTGGACAACTAAATTGTCTACATGTCAATTGAATTTAAATTTACACTTTTTAATATAAAACCAATATGAATCTTAAAGTTATAATTAGAATAGGATGCATATATAATCTCATATCTATTATTTGCACACTAATATATCATTATTGTCAATAAACAGAGTTTTTTAAAATTTATTAGTTAAAAACATTAGAACGAATCATGTGGAATTCAAATCCCTCATGAATGGACATGGTCCAACCTCCTACGTTCTTGTCACATGTTTCAAGAAGGACCAGCCATAAGCCCATCATTTTACAGCGGCCATTTTGGAGTGGAGTATCTAATCCTGTATAGGCACAATTAATATTATATATGGATCCCTAGAGTGTCTACAATCTCAATCATTAGATATATAGGATGACACCCTTTATGTGAAAACTAAAACTTTACTATATGAAATAGGATACGGGCATAGTCACATATCTTTTGTTTATAAACTGATATAGCATTATTAAAAAAAATTGTTTTAGTTGTTAGAGAAAACGTTATAACGAATCACAGGAAGCAAACTATTACAGTTTTAGGGTCTTAAAAAGGCGTTAGGGATTGGATACTGAATACAGAAATTTGTTCCATTCTTCCCATTCGTGACCGTATTGAGATGTGAAATATACCACTGCTCTCTCAGTTTTCTCTTTTCATCTAAATTGCATCCACGTTTGTTACACACTATTTTCTCCAAAATAAACCACCAAAAATCTAGATGGCTATGTTTAGCCTTGATGAAATGCTCAACTAGCGGTGCATTGATTTTATTAGTCCTCAGAACTGACTTATGTTCCGTTAGAAGCAATCTCAGTTCGTGTCCAGTCTCTCCCACATATTCTAGTCCCCACTGACATAATAGGATATAAATAATGTTGCTGCTGCAACAGTTGTTGAGGCTTTTAGATACTACTTTGGCCTCATGATATTCAAACGTTTTGCTAACAATACACTGGTCGCAAATGGCGCAGTTCCCACATTTGTAGTTGCCTAACACCTTACATTTATCAAGGGTGGACTGTTGAGCTCTTGTAGTTTCTCTGTGTGTATGTACGAGATTATTGTGTAAATTCTGATTGCGTCTAAAGGCAAAAATGGGTTTATTTAATTGAGTCTCTTCCCCTTCATTAAGAAGTTCCCAATTTTTGTTAATGATGTTCTTAATTTGGTTACTCACATTGGAGAATTGACTCACAAAGACTATTTTATCGTTTCTTAGGTCTCGCATAGGCAGCGCATGCGCTGCCTCTACGAGGCATTAAGTAATTAGTATTAGGGGTGAAACTCAAACCATTGCAGCTTTTTTGTTTTGTCCCTTGCCATTGGTTTAAATCTGGCATTGCTCATTTTATCTCGCTCATTATTGGCTGGTGGTCCGATGCGTCACTTCCGTTTTCTTCCATTTTAGGAGGAAGCAGCATCGACCAACTACAGTTACGTTCCTCTCCGGGGCTCTTATGTTTTTATTTAGGGACTATTTCCTTGTTTTCAATAAAATGGTCCTGTGCCGTGAACACAGCTTTATCATGCCTGCACTATATTTTTATGAGCAGCAGGCGGCAGGCATGAAAGGCGTAACTTTGCGACTTGTTTCTTTAAATTGCTCCCACCCCGTTTGCAATCCTACTATGTACATTCATTTCCTCTGTCTCACGTCGTGTTTTGAAGGGGACTCCATTACGGTAAGTGCTGGGCTGTGCGCGTAGAACATGCGGCGCTCTGCATCATGTTGCAGTACCTTATTTCAGCCGATGACCCGGGGCGCTCACCTCCTCTCCAGCCCCTTCACCTCTCCCCACTCCGACGTTTGTCCAGAGGGCATCAATCCGTACTGCTGCTCTGCTTCTCCCGGGTCAGGGTGTCACCGGGATTTTAAGCACTAGAATAGATGGGGCGAGAGGGGTGGTACAGGGATCCCATGTGCATCCTTTGCGTAAGCCTCTTCCCATGCACCTGAGCCCCCCGCAGGGCCCTAGCAATCCATCTGGGGTGGCATCAGTACTTGCCGATGTTGTCCTGCCGCTAAGAGAAGCTGGCTAGGCATTTTGCGCCAATATCGGTGGGGGTGGCAGGGGCCCCACGCGCAGCCTCCGCGTAAGCACTTCTAGTTTAATTAATTTATTTATTATTGCTTGAATACCCGCTCCCGCCCTTCTTTACCCAACTCTCTCCAGGGCTGTGTGCGGGGAGTGAGCTCCCGCATGCATCGCATCTCCCGGGCAGCGAACGGTCTCCGGGACAGGCACTGGCTGCGGTCCAGGGAGTACCTCGCCAGAACGCATCCCCTCCACTTCACAGCAAGCAGGGGCCGGCCGGCTGGGCTGGAGGACCGCTGGCACACAGGAGGCAGGAGGGCATGGGGCAAGGGCATGACAGCAGAGCTCAGGCAGCAGCTGCGGTGCCATGGCCCCTCCGCCGGCTCAAAGCCTTTTACTCCCTTTTTCCTTTTCACGTGCAGACAAAAACAGACTTTAAATGAAAGGAGGCTGCTTGTGGGGGATGGGAGGCAGGGAGACTGAAGGAAGGAGTAAAGCAGCAGCCTGTGTGGCTGAGCCACGTGGAAGCAGGCAAGCACCCCTGGAGCATGGCAGGGTTGGTGCAGACCTGCCTGCCCACAAAGAGGGTTGAGAACATTTCTCAAAAGGTTGGCACCTCTTTCTGCAGAACATAGGGATGAGGAGGAGTAAACCATAAACACGAGCAGTCAAAAAGATTCATTTTGCAAAAATATATAAATCTCTTACCATTTTAATTTTATGGAAGGACCGCAGTAGGAAAACTAAATTGTGGCTTCCTCTGCTGAGAAAGTCAGCAACCCCTGACTGACACACCCCAGTCACCCATGCGTGAAGAGAAGAAAGGCCCAGCTAGGGCAGTTGTGTTTCCTTCAGAGCTCGGTCGGTGTTCACACTTCATTAATAAGGATGACAGTACGGGTGCAAGGAACAAGGTTTTCTATAATTTGCAATAAAATATTCGACTCCTAAAGTAAAGAGTACCGATGACGCACTGTTCTTCCACATCCAATACGTTCCTTATTAAGTTGTGCTTCAGAGAGTTTGCCCAACGGGCCACCTCCGTTCATAAACATGTCTGATCTTTAATAGAGACAGATAGGGCCGCTAGAATTATGCAGTTGTGAGGCCGCAGTGTTTTGCGCATAATTATGGATTTGCCACATAATCCAACATCTGCATAATCTGCAGGATTAAAAAAAAATGTTTATAGCTCAAACGCTTCAAAAGTTACTAAAAACGCAGCAACACGTGTTGCTGCGGAAGTGGAAGAGTCTTCTTTGCGAAGGTTGACGTATCACTTTTTATTATTGCTATATTTGGGCATTAAACTGTTACTAACAAGGTACAAAATCTTGTTAATTTCCGGCAAAGGACGGCAGAATGGGTCCACGGGAAAGTGAAGGAGTGAGATGGGAAGATAGTTGCCTCACGTATCTGGGTGCCCAAATATATCACAATCAGGGGGATCTCTTAGAGGGCAACATAGAGAGAGCTATATGGAGCACGAAAGGCAACTTTGATTTTTGGAGCACTTCGCCACTATCGGTAGCAGGCAGAGTAGCCTTACTTAAAATGGTGACCCTACCGAGACTGTTGTATCTCTTTGGAACCCTACCAGTTTGGATACCAACACGCTACCACGCTACTTCGCCCAACTCAAATCAATGGTCACGGGGTTTTTATGGGGGACAGGAAGGCGGAGAGTGGCGCTTAGCGTACTAATGAGACCGAGAGCGGATGGGCGGTGCCTGACTTTGAGGCCTACTACTTGTCAGCGCAGCTCCAATGCTTACGAAATGGGTAGCAGGACGGTTAAGGGGAGCGGATGACTCAGGTGACAACCTGATGCCTCTGAGGCTCCTATCCCACCTTATTTTCAGACTCCCGATCCGGAGCCAGGCCCTCCCCATGGAGTTAGATTCAGCTAGGCGGTGCTGGCGCAGATACCTGTGGCGAGCCAAGATTGGGTGCCCCTATGCCCCAGAAATCCCGTTACTTATGTGCGAGGCATTACCGCACGGGGGAAGCTGGCAGAGCCTGTCGACTTGGGTGGACCAGGGACTGATTGCGATGGGGGACTTGTATGAGGAAGGGGCAATGATCCCTTTCGATGACCTGCGGGACCGGTACAACTTACCCAGGGGAGATTTCCTATTACACGCTGCCCTCACTGTGGTCATACAAAAGCACTGGGGGAGGGGACTCACCGAACCAGCCACGTCGTTGGGCTGCCAATATGTGGTGATGGTGGCAGGCACATTCAAGGCGGTCACCTGTCTGTACAGGAGCATTACAAGGGAAGCTTTACCCCCCCCTACTGGAGTTGTGCTTAAAGTAGGAGGCCGACCTGGGAGAAGCTATCCCGGAGAAAACCTGGGGTGAGCTGGTGGAGAGGGCTTGGAAAAGCACCAGAAATGCGAGATTCCAACTGGTCCACTTTTACATATTGCACAGGGCATATCTCACTCCGGAGAAAAATAATAAGTACTTTGCGATCCATACTGTGGCTTGTCCCCAGTGTAATATACACAATGCGGACTTCAAGCACATGTTCTGGGACTGCCCGCAACTGGCCACATTCTGGGAAGAGGTAACTGAGATACTGGCTGAAGTCACTGACAGAGACACTGCGGCATCCCTCAAATATTGCTTGTTACACTGGTTCCCGCACACGTCCAAAAATAAAGTCACAAGTACATTTTTAGACATGGGTCTACTCCTAGCCAAACGGGACATTACCATGCACTGGAAAGTGAAACAAGGTCCAAGTGTAGTCGGGTGGAAGAAGGAACTCACTAAGTGGGCAGAATGTGAGGGAATAATCAGATTGCAAATTGCTAAAAGGACTGGGAACGAGAAAACTTTAGATGCAGCTAGGGCATGGGAAGCTTTAGTTGCGACACTCAAGGCCCCGGTGGTTGAGGAGGAGGAGAATCCACTAGAAGCGCCCCTAGAGGGAATAGGCTAGACCACAGTCACCTGCCTTACCTGCTGGGGGTTGCAAGAAGAGGGTCTCTGGCAGTAGCAGGACGCCGATGGCACTATCTGGGGGGTTTGTTAGGAGTGCCTCGGGTCTACGGTGTGACCGCAAGTACATGAAACGAGAATTGCAAAAAGGGTTTCTCTGCCAGTGACACGCCTGAGGGGTGGGGGTGATGGGTTGTTGGGGGTTAAGGGACTTCAACTCGAAACGAGACTGCATATAAGAGCTCCAGTTGATTACCGCTAGAAGTATGCTCAGGGAGTTGCCATGGGAGGGGGGGGGAGTAATATGGGACTTGTAACGGTTATGGCTGCTTTTTCCCTACTTCTGTATACGTTGTGTAGGGACCTGGAGAACTATGATCCTGATCAAATGATACACAATGTATTGATGCCGCCTGGAACTTCATGTCAAATTCAATAAAGTTTGTTTAAAAAAAATAGTTTTGCTCCACTGCGCTGTGAACTTTAGATTAGGGTCTCTCAGATTTAACCATTCCAAAAACATATTGATATGCTGTCTATGTGATACATAAATTTGTATAATGATATATGTGTTTTATATAATATGAAGATTTATGAATTCTGTATAATGAACACATTTTTAATGTTTCCAACATTTAAAAAAAAATATAGGTGGTTGTCCTGTGGCATTGCAAATATATGTATATGGGTTTTTTGAATGATTGCAGTATCAAGAAGGGTATGCAGTTCCTCAACGGGTCAATGTGAAAAGGGGAGGGAGAGTGTAACCCCAGGAGTAAATAGGCAGTCCTATAGTGAAAGAAGTGAAAGGGGAATTGCTCCTTTCGGAATTAGGGCCCTCTCACACCCAGCCAGCTGGGTGTCATGCTTCATCATTGGGCTTGCTCCTCGTCAGGTCGGCGCTGCAATACCTGACGGGCAAGTAAACCCTTCAGACAACACTAATTCTTTTGTCGGTGTTGTTTGGGGGCAAGCTGTGCACGAGCCGCACGGATAGTGGCCCATTACGGGGGGGAGGTCCCACAGTTGTCTTTGTAACATCGCGAACAAAATCGTGAGTATGAATTTTGGTTTTTAAAGCGGAGCCCTCCCGTGGAATTTCTCAACCTTGAGTGAGGAGGTGAGTCCGGATGCCTCATTGACCGCCTAAGCATTGGTAGGGTCACGCGACACTTTTAAGGGATACTTTATCGCTTGGTCTATAAATGCATGGAGTGATGCCCCCCTCCCCGGCGTCTCCTCCGGTCGTACCGATCATCTCCATATGGTGCGGCGGATTCGGATTGCGGGGCTGAGCCCTGTTCTATGCTTGGGCTCGCCGCGCTAACGTTGCCGTAATCTGTGTCGCCCTCATATGCGGCGATGGGTAGAGGCCCCGGTCACCTTCCACTAGCGGCTGGCAGCTTGATACTTGACGGGTTACCTGCCCGTAATCACCATTAACAATTCTCGCTTCAAATTCCGACTCTGATATCTCTTTCCTCAGGACACTAATTCATGTGTCTTTAAGCTGTCGGAAACTGATGAGGCCAGGCTACTTCAGCCTTTAGGTGAGCATGGAGACACCTAAAGCATCAAAGCTACTTTTTAATGCAGTGAACTTTACTTGATTTTAAACACCCGCACCAATTTTAATTCACAGAATTCATCACTATTATGACGGCACCTCGCACTCACTTTTTGCACATGATGGGTCACAGCAATGCAATTGAGAGAGAGTTGTTCCTAACAGGAAAAGTCACTGTAAAAAATGCTTAATCATGTTATGTGTTCTTTATAGGTCGTCCATCACATCTTTAGGTAATCCTTTCCCTTAGATATTCTTCGTGGTAATTTTAGGTTAGTTAACCCATATACCACGGTGTGTAGATTTAAGATATATGATTTGGTCCTGAAGAATTGCCGCTTGATCAGACCGACAGCTAGGCATGAAACATGTTGACCACTTAGAGCAGAGCGCAACATCCTGAACATAGAATCAGGTAGTCGCCACTCTGATAGTTTTAATCAGGTTGGAAGCCAGCCACAATAAAATTGCCATTTTGGACTTCCTTACCTGTTTTAATTCCAAAACATTCACCACATCTACACACTTCTTTTAGGCCCCTTACACCCACAGCACCTAACGGCAAGGAAAAAAGATCTCCGCCAAAGCGCCCCTCATTGGGTGCCCGTCAGGTATTGCAGCGCCGACCTGACGAGGAGCAAGCCCAATGATGAAGCATGACACCCAGCTGGCTGGGTGTGTGAGGGCCCTAATTCTGAAAGGAGCGATTCCCCTTTCACTTCTTTCACTATAGGACTGCCTATTTACTCCTGGGGTTACACTCTCCCTCCCCTTTTCACATTGACCCGTTGAGGAACTGCATGATTTTTTCATTATTCATTGCATTGTTCTTCTAGTATTTTTATTCTTCACCCTTGGCTTTGCTACTCACCGTTTCAGTTTTACATTCTCTCAATCCAGTCTTCACCATTGAAAACAAGTTATCCATCCATAGATCCATCCATCCAAACATGGCCCTCAGTCTCAAAGACCAACATACATTTGTCATTTACCCACCCATGCGTCCTTTCATCCATCAAACCCACCAGAGGATTCATTTCACTCACCCAGGCAAGCTTTCTTTCACCCATACACTTTCACCCACCCAGGCAGTCATCCTTTCACCTTTCATCCATCCTTCACCCACCCGTGTATCATATCATCCACCTATAGTATATGCATCCTTTCACCCACACATCCTTCTCTTCTAGTCATGTTACATTACACCTGTCATGTCTCCTTCCATTCTTCTTTCTCTTTTCCATCAACTCATCAGAGTTAAAAGTCTTCATGAAATTTTCTCTGCTGAGTTGAAGATAGAAGAGGCCATTAGTTACTTAACTCCTGCTGCATATGCTAAGTAAAGAGGGGTGTGTTCAACTGTTCACAAGTCAACAGTATAACCTTACAGTGAGTTTATAATTAATTGTCAATAAGCAAGCAATATGACGTACTACCGCCCACCACTGCCGCTTGCTCACCCCCTACCCCTGCCGCATCTGTTGACTGGCTGGTGCCGCCATCACTGCTAGCCCCGGCACTGGTGGTCAGTGTGGCTAGAAAAAACATTACACATTTTTTAGATGCCGGATACACCTTCCCTATTTATTTTTTTATAGCAAAATACACTACACACACATCACTACAATTTGGAAACAGACACTATGTTCTATCAAAAATATCTGGTTGTGTATTTAGTTGTGGCAATTTTTGAAAAGCCTCAAGACAAACTGTAAAGGAGTGGCTAGAGCTATTGATGAATCTGAGTTTTGGAAAAGAAATAAAATAATGGACAACTTCACATATGGTCTTGGTTGGCAAATGCAATGGGGCCGTCCTCCTCATACTTCCTTCAAGCCATGCACGGTCATCAGTTCATTAACTGCTGCTAAAAATACTAGGCTTAGCTAAGAAGACACAACTTTGAGGTATCCAATGTGACCATGGCCACTCTCTTGTTTTACTGATTGAGCATTAGAAAGTAAAATAAAGCCTTCTCATCTCAACAAACATGTGTAGAATACCTTACTTGGGCATGCAATCTGCACGGCAAAGTAGTAGTGCGTGACCAATGGGTTCTCTGAGTCTTACAGTACCACCACTAGGCAGTCTACAAAATATAATATATGGGGAGAGGGAAAGCTGACTGACAAAGCAGAAGAAAGGAAGCTGCAGACAGATTAGCACAGAGACAGTTTAAAGTAAAATACAGACACTAGGAATATAGAAAATAAGTATATAGGATAATTCAGGGATAACAAGAATTTAGAAATGGATGGATCGAAGAAGATTTGGAAAATAATTAGGAAACAGGTAGAAATAATTCAAATATGGAGCATTAAAGTTAGGGAAATAAATATTGATGTTAACAACACGATAACTTACTGGGGCCAGCAGAGCCATCTGCCAAGGAATGTTGGGACTGGGAAGCACCTCCTGCTCCTTCACCTGCCTCAGACCTCTTCATGCCCCTGGATGCTGATGTAAGACATAAAGACAAAAATAGATTAGTGGTAAATAAATAATCTCTCCAAAAAGATTGTTTGACAGGAAAAGGCAATCGCAATAACATTGAACATTTCAAAATCAGATCAACTAGTAGTAGACTAGTATCACAGACTGTCCTATCCAATTCCACAATTCCTAAACCTACCTAGCCCTATTTAAAATGTAATAAACTAGATGTTGGAATTACTAATAAATTGCAACAAATGATGTTTGGTTCTTCTCACTCATTCGCAATCTCAACCCCACTTTGACGGGCCAATTCACCAAGTCTGCATTTTTTCTTTAGATGCATAGATGGACGCATGCATACAACCAAATTGTTTACTATTCACTTTGTGAGCTACAAAAAAGGCTCTAAGAACTGAAGTGAGAGGACATGTGCTACTAAATTACTAATACTAACAACCACTATCTTAGTGACAAGACAAAGGAGTCTCTGCATTACTTAAGTTCTTACATAATCAGCCCAAGCAAGATCCAACAAGTACAATTAGGTAGCGCTGAGCACCTGTTTAGAATAACGATCACATAATATAACATTTGTAAGCTCAACTTACCTGCATGTGAGCAGCATGCTTGCTATTTGGGAATAAAATATGCAATAGCATAGAGCACACAAGTAGTAATGATATTAGTAATTAGCTACTCACGAGCCCCACAAACTCCATCCCTACTAGGTCCAGCAGGTCCTGCTCTCAGTCCAGTATGTCGGACCACCTGTGCGTCAGCTGATCGCAGGTGCACTGGACCACAGAGCAGTGATTCACTGCCCAGTGCACCCTCGCCCAGCACTGCTGGCACTACTGGAGTCTATATCCGGACTGAGGCCTGCCGCCTGCTGCAAGGGTGGAAGGGAGGTGGCACTGGACATAAAAAAACTGTGCTGCCACCTCAGAAAACAAGGCTTGGGGCTGCACCCCTTCCTGGCGCTGCCTTCTGCAAGGGAGGCGGCTCCTTTTTGTGAGTGTTTTTGGGGCACCCTTATCTGCCATGGTGCTGGGTTGGGGATGGAAGAGAGAAAATGCAAAAACAGGAATAAGAAGGAAGGAAGGGGGAGTAAAAAAAATAAAGTACATAACTCACAAAAAACACAAAAAAAGAAGAAAAAAACATAAAATACACACTTAGAATGACAAATGGTAAGATAATAAATAACAAAGATGGGAAAAAAGTTTTAGAAGACAAGGATCAAAAAGTCAGCCCCAGCACTATAAACAGGGTGAGAAACAAGATGGCCGTGCCCATGCTCTACCACGAAGTGCTATGCGAGTTATTTCTGCCTGAAAATGCAATTGCCTGTGTGGCTGAAACATCACGCGAAAAGGTGGGACAAGGGAACTCCGCCCACACGCAGAAATCCGCAAATCGCTGCGGAGCTATGTTTGCCACTACATGGAGTTCTGTGTAGCGCGGCGATGCAAACTCCGCCCAGGCCTATTTTTAAGTCACAGTTTTGAAAATGCAATGTTTGGGAAGCTGATTGCATCAAACAGGGGCAGCGCTGTACCCCAAACCTAGGGCCAATTAACAATATAAAAGCAATAATGTTTCAGGGAATAATTAAAAAAGAAAGAGAAAAACAATTGTAACACATAACGACCCAACATATGAAGAACAATTTTGTAAAAGGTAAAAAATAGTAAGCTACCCACAATTGTTAATCAAAAAGAAAGTTTGTTAATGAACAAGTACAAAATACTCAGAAAGAATTAACAATAGTAAACTGGTGTTCACAAGGTTACACATACATATACAATTGAGAGAGTACAAACTTGGGTGTAAACAAAAAAAAATGGCGGAAAGAACAAATAATACAAAAATAAGTTGGTCAAATGACAAAAACAAAATACAATATATGCTTCCTCTTGATATTGCCAAAGGAAGGTGTCGGCGGCATTTCAACCTTGTTACTTGTCAGGTCATCATCAGGACAAAACAAAACGTAGAGAGCAACCATCAATTTTCCGTCTATAAATGAGAACAATTACTTTAAAACGGGGGTACTGAAGATTTTTTTTTGGTTATAGCTAATAAATGAGACCATGACACAAGATCACTCAACTAAGTGTCATGCAGGACATGGTAAGGTGCGGAAATGGAAAACCACTAAATGATAAAAAAAGAACCATCACCAATTGTGAATTTATTTTGTGCAACCGAAAATTAAAGTAGTGAAGCTTAGGTCAATAACCACACGGATACAACCACGGAAGTCGTATTTACCATATAAACCCTGAACAATGGTATAAACCCTAAAAGATGGTGTGAACTAATATTTAAGAAGGAAAGAAAGAAACTGTATAAAAAGGAGGCCAAGTTGCCCTATAAAAAGGTGATATTTATCGATACTTATCACCTCTCAGGAGAAGTTTTAATGAGAGTCTCACCTATACATCAGTCCAGCTACCTGAAATACAAATTCATACTTGTACAAACTTAACAATAGCTGCTCTAATGATCTAAAACAATCCAATAGTTAAACAAGCCACTTACAATTGGCAGAAAATAAATCCAACATAGAGTGGCAAAAGGAGGTCCCAAAGAAAAGTGTATCAAAGCCACCTCCCAGTGTTTAGGAAGCTGTCATATTCCTGCCCTAGCTATTTTGTGCTTGTAGCCTGTTTCTGGGTCACATGACTGGCTGTAGTTGGCAGTTAGACTTTGTACACAATAGAGGGATTAGGTGTGCATTGATCAGCGATCGCTGGCAGGATGGGGGGCACAATCCAACTTAGAACTCAATAGGCTGTGCTCTGCCTTCACACAAAGGATTTCACACTACCTCATTGTTCATGCAGTCAGGCTGCAGCCAGGGCAAGAAAGGCAGGAAACTCAAAGCACTTCAAAGGGAATTCTCTATGAACTTCCCCCTACTTCAAAGAAGGCACCAAGTATAATAATAGGACCCTCAGAGCCACTCTTCAGATCACTCTCTGGACCTGCAGAAGGTCTGTCAGAGAACTGCCTGCTGATGCGGCCTGCTGTGTACTTCAGAAGACTGCTTTGCTGTACCTAAAAAGACTGCTCTGTTGCCTGAATTTTGCCTTGAACCCTCAGAGGCATGCCCTGCTGTTTGCGCTCTGAGCCCAGGACAAACAAAATTACTTCAAGAGCTAGTTCGCTGGCCTCCTGATCAGACCGTCAGTGACAGAAAAGGATCACACCAACTTGAAGTCACACCTAAACCCAGTCTGAGTGAGCCCCAACAAGCCATGTGGTGCCTCTCCATTCCTGAACCATTGGAAGTGATGCTAAAGGGGCCCAGAGAGCCACAATCCAAAACTTGGGGCTTTGAACATTTTTGATTCAAATGTTCTCTGACAACCGAGAAGCGACCAGGACCTAACTACTTGTCGATCAGCCCAAGTTGCATCGCTGGTTGCCCCGACTTTGTGACAGCTCCAGCTACATTCTCCTTCACGGCAGCAAATCCTTTTCAGCATCTCTTGGCAGAAGTCATATGCAGCCTCATGGAGCCTTCATCAGCCTGTGGCTTTGTCCCATCTGGAGATTTTCGACTTCCAAAAGAAAGACTTAGTCTGAATGTAAAACTCTTCACCATAACTTCATCCAGTAGATCCCCGACGACTCCTCCTCCTCCTCGAACACCACCAGCTGCCTTGCCCCGCTGAACAATACCTAAGTCAAAAGGTGAGTGGGGAGCGGCCCAATCCATTCTTTGTATCCAAACCATGCTCCATTGTGGTCAGCCATAACTTACAACTTCACCCCGGACTCGCAAGTCTAAATGTCCACTATTGGCATCTTGTTTTCACTATAAACTTAAAAAATGTGTAACTCATGTTCAACTGATTGGATTTTTGTCATTTTGTCAGGGCTGAAATTGCATGCTGGCAAATCCTGATCAGCCTTTGTAGAGGTTGCACCATTCACATCCTGATTGGTCAGTATGGGCTGCATCTGATAAAGCTTGACCGGAGCATGAAGGGCTGCAGCTATCAAATTCATGACTGGCCTTAGAGAGACTGTAGTTACTGAGGTTTTGACCAGACTGTGTGGTGCTGAACTTTATGAATTCCTGATTGGCCCTTGTGGAGGTAGCCTTCTCTTGGTAAATCTAGGGCCTGCTTATGTGAGACTGACACAGCCAAATATTGTAGGCCCTGTAGGTGGTTTTATCAATTGTCCAGTCAGCCCTGTCAAGGGCTTCATCTGCTGACATCAAAGACCTTAGGGGATGGACCTTTCCAGTATTCCAGGCGGGAGTCCACAATCTCTGGGCATCTGGCTCAAGTACCTGCTATGAAGAGTCTAAGAGGGCTTGCCACAGAATGCCACCCAGCACCCACAGGAAGAGAAGCCAGAGTCTGCCTGTGTACCACTGCTCATTGGAGTGTGCAGGTACTCTGTGGCCTGAATGAGACACTGAGAGGACTGATTTACCAATATAGAGGTAGGAGCTCATCGCCGAGTGCACATACTGTTTGGGGGTGTGAACTGTACCTGTCTTAGATTCACCATATTCCTAGAAAAAGAGAGGGGCATCACCCAGAAATGGCTAGACTGCACGAGTATAGTAGAAACAGCGATGGAGGAGGTTTGGCACAGAAGTTGCTTAAATGGTGCCTAGAAACATTGACTTTCTTTTGTTACATTTGGAGGGTCATATTAAGGACTACTGTGTAATTAAAAAACGTCGTTTCTAGAAAAGATAAGCACTGGACTTGATGTTCACCTTAATAGAGTTGATTTACTGTTGACCTGTGAGCTTGAGCACACCCAAACTACCTCTCTGAGAAGTCTGTGTCTGCTCCCCCCCCACCACTCTGAAAGTTAAGTGCGGAAAGGGTTGCACTTGGCACCACTTTACAGAGACATAGGACAGGCAACGCAACAAGAGAAGAAAGGTTCCCCAAGCTTTCGCAGTGTCCTTTGAACGGGGACTGCCATTTCCCTTTTCCAAATTGCAATTTGTTTGCATCAGTTTTGTTTTTCAGTAATAATGTAAGTGATTTTCTTTTTTATCTTGTGTTTTGTATTAGTGAGCAATCAAGCCATTAAGATAGTTATATTTTGAGCTCACAAGCTGCATGCTCACTAAACAAGCACTGTCAATAATTTTCACTTAATGCATTTTATGTTAATGCATTAATAAGATCTAGCAGTAAATTCAAACAAAGCTTTGAGGCATTGATTTTTAAAATGGGTCTGTTAAAATTATGCAGTAGGAATAGAAGTAGAAACTTGATGGGGCATAGCTTAAGCCGATCTTAATGTTTGTCTTTTGAGAAACAACACTGAGACTGAATATACGTTTGGTAAAACATGCTTAGACATTATTTGACTCTGTGCGCCATCAGGAAACAGCAAACATTTGTTAATCCATGAGAGACAGGCCCAATTGTAAGACTGATGCCACTGTAAACCACAACCAGTTTACTAAGGACATTATTATGTTAAATTGATTGTTTAGTTTATACTCTGATTTCCCTCTCTATATATCTGTTCTATTTCACGAGCACTCTTCTTCTTCACACTCCCCTTTGAGCAACCTCTTTTTCTGTTTTTGAAGCATTGTTTACAGTGATCTGTTATAATGACTGTGAAATTAAACAGTCACTATTGGAGCTATTTATGGTGCTTGTGTGTCATTCTGAGGATATATTTAAATTGAATTGAGAAAGAGTTGGGGTACATTTATGATGCAATTTGATTTCTATGTGTACCATGTATATGGATTTTGACTTAATGAATACCTTTCAGAACTAAAAATCAACTAGAAGTAGTCTAGGACCATTGTTTTCTATACCGAATGTTACCCAGGTCCGTGGACTATTGTGGGTCACCCCATTATTTCATTCCGGTTCTGAAGGCAGGCAGCCTGGAAGCTCCAGTTCTGAAGGCAGGCTGCCTGGAAGCTCCGGTTCTGAAGGTAGGCCGCCTGGAAGCTCCGGTTCTGAAGGCAGGCCGCCTGGAAGCTCTGGCTCGGAAGTCAGACAGGCTGGAAGCTCCGGCTCCGAAGTCAGACAGGCTGAAAGCTCCGGCTCCGAAGTCAGACAGGCTGGAAGCTCCGGCTCGGAAGTCAGACAGGCTGGAAGCTCCGGCTCGGAGGTTACACAGGCTGGAAGCTCTGACTTAGTAGGCAGGTGAGCTGTGGGCTTGGACTCTGAATGCAGGCAGTTTGGAGGCTCCGGTACTAATGGCAGGCAGGCTGTAGGCTCGGGCTCAGATGGCCGGCAGGCTGCAGACTGAAGTTCAGAAGGCAGCAGGCCGGCTGAGGACTCTGGAGACTCTGAAAGCAGCAGGCCGGCTGAGGACTCTGGAGACTCTGAAAGCAGCAGGCCGGCTGAGGACTCTGGAGACTCTGAAAGCAGCAGGCCGGCCGAGGACTCTGGAGACTCTGCAAGATGACTAGCTGATGGCAGAGAGGCACAAGGATGACAGACTTTAGTTTCTGGGACTGGTGATTGCCCATGAACAGTAGATTCCTTGTGGTCAATAGTGAAATCTTCACAGTTCCTTGGCTCATTAAAACACACTGACGTTCTTTCTTCGGGATGGCTCAGAATAGTGCTTTTCTTAGAGTCTCTGATGACCAGACTTCCTTTAACATTTGGCAGTTCACAACTCTTAGTCAGAGGAAATAGGTCAGAGATCACTTGGTCTTTGGAAATTTTGTCATTTTCTTCTGCATTACAAGGTGGTACAAATGCATCGGAGCATAGAGCATTATAATTTCCTGACTTTTCAATATGTGGTGTGCTTGAAGGCAAAACAGCAAACAAGGGGTCAGGATTTTGTTTCTTCTGAGCGAGGAGGCTGACTTCAGTCACAGCAGTTAAATCAAGAGCATGGTCTGAGTCACAGGATATTGTCACATCAGGGATTATGTGGGTCACTGGCTCAGGTTTTGTCTGTATGTCAATGGCCTGTCTATGGGTTATCTCTGAGATAGAATGGACCTCACTCCAGGAAAAGAAAGCAAAGAGATGTTTTTTTGTTTTGCCTGGCATTTGGGGTTCCTGAAAAGTGGAGGGACACATCTCAGATGTAGCGCCTAGATGTAATTTAGCACTACAAGACAAAACACCAGAGGAGTTAGAAAATTCAGACTTCAAACACATACTTTCATTAACTGCACTGTGAGAAAAGGTACTATGGCTTTTCTGAAAGGAATCTGAGTGATCAGCCACAGTATTATTCACACAATTGCTAGACCAGCTCTGAGGGGAATGCAAAAGAGAGCGCAAGGTTTCATTCTCCATTTCTACGGAGGCTAACATAGAGGTGGAAAAGTGGTCTTGTGCAGGGGTTTTAGATTCCCACTTGAACTCTGGGTTATAATTTTTTAACAGAGTCTGAAACATTTTATTCTCTCGTTGTAATTCAAGAATCTTAGATGGAATTATATCCTGTGAAGACTGCACATCTTTCTCTACAAGGACAGTGGTAGACTTGGCAACTTCACAACAAGCAACAGAGCTATACCTTGGATTTTGTTCAAACTGGCTATTAACCTCCTGTGTTCTAGTAGGTCTTTTCTCTCTTTTGTTAAACTGATTATTGTTTACTTTGAATGTGTTATTTAAAAAGGTCCCTTTAGTATCCGGGACTGTGATCTTTACTGGACTGCAAGACTGGGGTATATTGTTTGTATGGAAAACAGAGGTTATATAATGCATCTGCTCTTTCTTTGTCTGCTGTGTGGTTAAACAAGCTTTAACTGGTGTCATTGAACTACTAGTTAGGTAAGGTGTCGATAAATACTGTGTCTGGAAATTGTCTTCAAAGAAAAGATCGTCTTAACAGAGGATCTCTGAGTTACAAACTTCAAAAAAATTTCCCTCAACCGTATCACTCTTTGAATTACTATTTTGTCTTTCTGCTGCTAACAAGATTTGTAGAAATTCGTTTCATCCTGTAGGTCACTGGCTGACATCAGGTAAGGATCAGGGTTACAGAAAGAATAAAAATGTAACATAGAAGGATCAGCCAACCACAGGGAATAATATTCAGCATGTAAAAGTCTGTTTTGTTTCATGAAACGATCTCTAGAGTTCAAGGACATTTTAATATGTTGCACAGAACTGCGCTGCCTTGGTAATGGATGTCTACCAACATGCGCAGACTTTCTGGATCTGATGCTAAACATCTTGGCAAGAACTGACTGGGTGAGTTTGAGAAAAAAAGTGGTAGCTAACTGAATGCAACAAAAATCTCACAAGTGACCCTGGAATTGTGGGTTGGTCATTCTGTCAGGGGCTGTCCGGGACTATGTCGGGAACACAGTCAGGGACTTGGGCAAGGACTGGGAACTGGGTAGAAAACGTACACAGAAAGAGTAGTACAGCGCTGCCCAGGATCACACAGGAAGTCAGAGGAGAAAAAAGGATCCAAAGGGGAAGCCTGTACAAGTGAACAAGATGGGTGAGACTCAGAAAGGACAGGCACTCATGAGGAGGCTCAGCATTCAGAATCACTACACCTAGGACGGATGTGCAATACACTTATATATAAAACAACATTAACAATAAAGGGAATGTGGGGTAAAGCTAACCCTGGGCGCAGTTCGCATAGTAGCGCTACGCGTAGCTACGTAAAGTGCACTTCGCACTACGCGAGCTACGCATAGCACTACGCGAACTGCGTAGTGCGGTAGGAAATGCTGTTCGCGATGATTGCACAGTGCCGGATGCTTGTCCGCACTGTGCAATCATTGCAAACGGCATCTTGCACAGTGGAAGCGGTCATTTTCTGCCGCTCGAGTAGATTTGTAATCGAGCGGCAGCTTTCTCAACGCGGACTGGTAGTTTCTCATCGCGAGCGGACGCGAGCATACGCGACCACTCGCAATGAGAAACCTCACCTCCCCGCATTGAGAATCTCGCAGGGAGGTTTATCTTGTTGTTGCTGATCGCGAACGAGGAAAAAGTCTTGCCGGGATGTCATTTTGCTCGCTCGCGGTCGCCAACTTGACGTTGAGGACCGCGAGCAAGCAAAAAATGACCGCTACGCTACGTGCAATTCGTGTAGTGCGAAGTAGCGCAAACTTCGCAAACTACGCGAGCGTAGCGTAGTACTTCGCCCAGGGTTAGGTAAAGCACTCGGGGGCTCAACACAGTAAGACTGAAGCTCAGTAAGTTCCTCACCCAGAATTGCTGTTACAGATACTGACTGAAAATACCCACATAAAGGATATGTATGCAATGGCGGGGTCTGTGGAGCTTATACCTATGGTGATGTTATAACAGTAGCTCAAAGACAATACTCACAGTGAACAAGAAACACCACCTAGGTAGTCAGCTGTGCCCACGGATCCTGGCGATCAACAGGAACACGCAAGGCAGTAACAGCAAAGGGGTAGAATTAAACACAAGCATGATAGACAAGGAGCTAGCAAGGAGGAGTGCTTAATAGGAAAGTGACGTCACGCTGAGGCAGGTAGGTGAAGAGACTTCAGATTTATTGACCGTTTGCCTCCACAGCTCCCAGGAACTAACAGGTCCCTCACATTCAAATAAGAACATTCTGTTGTCATAACAATGACATCACAAATGCCACTGAGGAGATGAAGGAGAATACTACATCTCCTCTCTTCCCAAAGACAACATATCTGAATACACAGGAAAGAAGGAATGAATAAGAAGAGAGACAGAGAAGAATAAAACAAACAGAAAGAGAATTAGAAGGAAACAATACTAAAAACAATAACACAGAATAAAGGATATATATATATATATATGAAAATCCGATAATACCAGCAATTAGAACCAATTGAAAAATGCAGTATAAAACTTCAAGCGATAAATTTGCAAATCCATGCGGTTAAATGAAAAATACAGTTTACAACACCAAGCAATACATTTACAAATCCATGCGATTTGGTGGAATACTAATCCTGCCACTCCTGCGTGGCGGGACATATTTCTTAGACAACTCAGCAAAGTCAGAACTCACTTTATGAGTTGGTTTGAACTGCGTTGTGAAAGTATCCGCCACATCTCCAGAGTCAAGGCCTTGTTGCAAAACAACCCTCTTTGGGATCTTGTAAATCCTAGATAAGTTCCACCAGTTTTTCCCATTGACCTGTACAGCAAATCGTGAAACAGCATCAACCCTAACAGGAGGACCAAACTTTGACAGGCCTTTAGGGACATTAAGAGGAGACTTAATTCTCACCCAATCTCCCACAGAAACCCTAGATTCAAAACTCTTACAACTGGGAGAAACTGATTGATACAGTGATCCAGACTCATCATGAGATTCCACACACTTGGTCATAGAACCCCTTTTCTTCATCCAAGCAGGACACATGTGAAAAGAAGCTTCTCTACCCCTGAGAAATTAAAGGGACTGGAACCTGTGATGGAGCTGGAGCTGGGAGTTGTGCGATGTGCCCAAAGCATACTCTGAACAGCTTCTTTAATATCAGTTCTAGATGAAACAGCCCACTGAATACATTCAACTAAAATACGGTTGGTACGCTCAATAAAACCATTGGCCTGTGGGTGATAGAGTGCAAAACGCTTGTGAACAATACCAGACTGGCTCAAAAAATCGGACATTTCTTTTGAGGTAAATTGTACTCCATTATCGGACACAATCTCTTTAGGGAAACCCTCTCTAGCAAACAAACTTTGAAGAAACTTGATGACCTCTTGTGAGTTGGGATCAGTCAAGAAATATACCTCCCACCATTTACTGAAATAATCAGCTACAACTAAAGCGAATTTAAACTTCTTGGGTAAGATGTTAAAAGGTCCCACGAAATCGATGGCTAGCTCCAGCCAAGGACCATTGGGAACAATGACCTCTTGAACCGGAGGTGAGACAATCTTTATAACTTTGTCGCTAGAACAACATGTCAAACAACCCTCCACAACATCAGTAATTTGGCGGTCCATAGAAGGCCACCAATAGACAGCTCGGATTCTTTTTTTTGTATTGGTTTGACCAAGATGGCCCTCATGGCCATAATCAATAATACGACTTCTTAAAGACTCAGGAGGAACACATTTTTCCCCCCGCATGATCATTTCTCCACCCTCCAACGTGAGTTCATCTGCAATTTTTGCAAAAGGTTGAAGATGACCATCTAGGTGTTTTTCTTTAGGCCACCCAGAGACAATGAATTCTTTAACTCTTTTGAGAACAGAATCTGACTCCAATGCATTAAACCACTCCTGTTCTGAAAAACAACTCAAGGAGCAAACATCGACCGCAGCAATCATACATTCCTCATCAGCATCATCATCAAGTTCTTGTTTATGTAGAGGTAGAGGAAACCTTGATAGAAAATCAGCCCTGGTGTTTTTCCCCCCAGCTATATGCACAACCTCAAAATTATATTGCAAAAGCTTAGAACTTAATCTGGCAATCCTAGTGGTATGATCTTTCACAATTTTACCCTCAAGAATGGGAATGAGTGGTTTATGGTCAGTCAGAAGACTAAATGTCTTACCCCACAAAAAACATTTGAATCTTTCCACGGCCCAACAACACGCCAACAGCTCACGCTCTATAACTGAATAGTTCTTTTCACTTGGGCGTAACGCCCGTGAGGCAAAACCTACAGTGAATTCTTTTCCCTGTTTAACTTGAGAAATCATGCCATCTAGACCATATAGACTGGCGTCGACAGACACAGTACACTGATAGCGAGGATCAAAAGGTGTAAGAATCTTGCAAGACCCCAATTCTTTCTTAATCTGTGAAAACTCATACTGACAGACATCATCCCAAACAAACTTGACTTTCTTCTTCAGTAACTCTCATGTGTACGGTCTTGGCCGAAAAATTTGGAATAAATTTAGTATAGAATTCACACATCCCCAAAAATGAGGACACCAACTCCTTTGAAGAAGGACAAGGAGCATTTACAATAGCCTCAATAAGCCCTTCTCTAGGAACAATACCTTCTTCAGAGATACGATGCCCCAAGTACTCAATGGATTCTACACCGAACACACATTTGAGCTTATTAGCCACAATGCCTTTAGCCTCCAACTTCTCTAAGACAATAGTAAGATTTTTGTCCTGAGATTCTTTACAGTTACCGGCAACCTAAATGTCGTCTTGAAACACCACAGTGTCAGTGACTCATTCCCAAAAATTTTCCATGATACGTTGAAAAACTGATGCCGCCGAGGCTAACCCGAAAGGCATCCTCCTAAACTGAAATGTCCCTATGGGAGACACAAAAGCAGTCAAGTGTTTGGTAGCAGGGTCTAATTCAACTTGATGATACGCTGATGCAAGATCAATTTTTGAGAAATATCTCGCACCAGCAAACTTGGAGAGAATATCAAATATGCGTGACAGGGGATGTGAGTCTACCCAAATCTCCTTGTTCAAACTACGCAAGTCTATGCAGACTCTGAGACCCCATTCTTTTTTCGTGCAACAACGAGGGGAGACAACCAAAGGGAGGACTCAATGGGTTTAATGGCTCCTGACTCACACATTCTCCTAAGTTCAGCTGAGAGATCATCCCAGACACTGAACGGCACATTGCGTAACTTGTGCTTTATTGGGATAGCATCTTCTTTGACTTTGATCAAATGCTTAAAACCTTTAATGCATCCCAAACTATCTCCAAAAACCTTAGGAAATTTGTTGGTCCAATCGATTAGATTTTCACCTTGAGGATGTACCTCCACAACCGAAACCTGCTCCAGAGTTCCAGGTCTAAGTGTCATACCAAAAAGACCTTGGTGATACCAACCAAGAATGTTGAGACCTTTTTTTGCCACATACACCTTCCCTCGAATATGTCTGTCTTTAAGACAAGAGACGTTTAAAAAAAACCTGATAACTCAATTGTCCTGCCTTCATAAGAAACAGGACTTCTGTCTGGTGGATTAAGATGTTTGTTCCCCCATGATTCCTGAAATAGTTCTTCAGTGATCATTGTCATGCGCGCACCTGAATCCACCAACAAATCAAGAGACTTACCATGTACTACAACCTCAACAACAGGATCCACACAATCTTCAGAATCATCCTTGACGACAACTACTAAATCAGTTAGAGAACTAACAACCTCACACACCGGATTGAACTTCTCTTCTTCATCATACACTACACTCACACTGCCCCGAAAACCACACATCTTCGTAAAATGACCCTGTTTGCCACACTTGCGGCATGATGCATTCTTTGCTGGACAATTTTTAGAATTGGGAAAATGAGAAGGAAAACCACATTTTGAACAAACATTTTTTGAAAATGCACCTCTCTTCTCAGTTTTGTTTGGAAAATACCTAACCCCTTTTTGTTCAGATTGAGGTTTGTCTTTATCCATGTGTACTTTGTCAACTTTTTCCTTACTATCCTTGATAACCCCTACAGCATCCTTTTCTGGTTTTAATTCTCGCGATGCTTTCCAAGAAAGTTCAATACTCTTACCTATGGATATTGTTTCCTGTAACAAAGGATTCTTTAGCGTAAGAAGTTTTTCTTGGACTTTCTTATCATTAGAGTGAACAACAATCTGATCGCGAATAAGTTGAGATGTGAAATGCTCAAACTCACACTCAGACGCAAGTATGCGCAAAGCTGCTACATAGGACACAATGCTCTCATTATTGTCTTGTTCCCTTGTAAAAAATGTATGTCTTGCTACGACAAGACTACTTTCTACAATAAATTGCTTCTGCAACATACTAACTGCTTGCTGAAATTCATCTAATTCATCTTCTCCTTGAACTACTTCTAGAGGAGGAAGATGCTCCAAAACAGCTTGTCCTTCAAACCCCAAATTATGTTCTAAGATGAAACGTTTTCTCTGTGCACTAAATCTGCTACCCCCCATGGCGCCTAAATATTTTTCAAACGCCCTATACCAAACTTTCCACTTAACCGGTGGATCACCTGGAAGCTGTAGACAGGGAGGAGGAGGTTGTACATTTTGCATGTTTAAAAAAAAAAAAACTTTAGTGAACTAAATGGTCATTGAAACACAATGTTGAAACTCAACCTGCAAGATAAAAGTTAGTTGTAACAAACACACAATTTTTTTTAAAAGCAACAAAATGAAGAACACTGATGTAATATTTGAAGTCCACCTGCAAAACAATAATTGGTCGTGAGTAACAGAGATTTTGAAGATGAACTGCAAAGCGTCCAACAACTTGTAAATCCACCTGTGATGTAAAAGTTATTTGTGTCAACAGCAAAGCGTCCAGTAAGAAAAAACAGTATCACTAAAAGTGAAACCAGTCACGCTGTATATGTTCCTTTAAAATCAGACTGGGGTGAAATCACACTTGAAAAACACCTTCGCACTTATTACAGTACAAAAAAACATAAATGCTTGCCACTCTAGGAATGCTAGACTCTTGAAAAACGCCTTTGCGTTTACTTCTCCTACAAGTAATGCTTGCCACTGTACTAGTAATAAACAACTTCCTGAAATTCCGCTTTGCAGCTTCAAAAATAAAGACTTCTCCTTACTGCTCGAAAAATAAAAGCTTCTCCGCTCTCCACTTTCACAGAGAAAGAATTCTGAGCTGCAATAATCACCGCCTCCTGACGTTCCGCCTGACTGCTTCTTCTTAGACTCTTCTCTGCTTTCAGGTCGACTTCCTATTTCGATAATAAACGCTGCTCGGTGAAACGCATACGTGCCAGTGGAGCGCAACGCTACGTGGAATGCGTGAAGAGAATACTTGAAAAATCAAAGCAGAGTGCGCAGCGTTAACTCACGTGAATAACAGAATTACATAGGCTTGTCTTCGCTTCGCTGAATCCCTCTGTACATTCTACCATGTCATCATAAAGTGGTGAAAGTGAGAGAGATTTGATCTCCGTGCCACCAAAACAAACGGCATAGAAGGGAAACAGTAATTCAGAAACTGCCTCTCTCGTGATCGCCCGGAAACTTTCAAACAGAGATGGTGTCACACTTGTGATCGCGATCGCCTGCCAGAGACTCCAAAATCATGCCGGGAGTGACCAGAAAGGAATAGGCTTGTAGCAGAGTTCCCAAGAGCTTGCGGAAAAAATGCACCCGCACTCCTTTAATTATAGTCTTAATATACCGAGATCCGAAATCCCATCGGCGTACAAATCAGATTGGCTGAAACTGGAGATCTGATGAAGCAGGCACTTCTCTGAAGACGTTAGCAAGTAGACGGAGGAGCGTGAATCCCAGGATGGCAGTACAATACAATGGTAGCTGTAGCAACACACGTGGGTGGAGGCACTCAACGGTCAGCCAAATCGTCGCCAAATTGAAGTAATCACGCTGAGGCAGGTAGGTGAAGAGACTTCAGATTTATTGACCGTTTGCCTCCACAGCTCCCAGGAACTATCAGGTCCCTCACATTCAAATAAGAACATTCTGTTGTCATAACAATGACATCACAAATGCCACTGAGGAGATGAAGGAGAATACTACAGAATGGAAGGAAATCACAGGGCACACTTGGCAGAAAGCAGGTAACAAACATACAAGGTAACAGAAGCAAGACAGCAGAAATAGAAAGACAGCAAACTAGAACTGGAACCAAGAAAATGGGAAGAAAGGCAGGGACTGGAAAAGGATATACAGAAGGGGATGCTACAAAGGTATACTAGAATAGTGCAGGTTCAGGAATCAAGAAAACAAAGTAGCATAGAAGGCAGTGATGGGGCAGGAACACGAATTGAGCAAAAGTAGCACTGCAGGTAGTACTAGTTCAGGAGAAGGGAAACTGCTGCAGGTCAGGAACAAGGAATGCTAAGGCTCAGGAGTCAAGGTAGCACTGCTGGTTCAGGCACAGGGAATTACTAAAGCTCCAGGAGTCAAGGTAGCACTGCAGGCAGTGCTAGTTCAGGAACAGGGAAATTACTAAAGCTTCAGGAGTCAAGGTAGCACTGCAGGCAGTGCTAGTTCAGGAACAGAGAATTACTAAAGCTTCAGGAGTCAAGGTAGCACTGCAGGCAGTACTGGTTCAAGGAAACAGGAAATAGCTACAGTCAGGAAACAAGGAGTCAAGAGAGCACTGCAAGCAGTGCAAATCAGGAACAAGAAATAGCTGAAGCCCAGGAACAAATAATGACTATAGCTCAGGAACTCAGGAAACAAGGTAGCACTACAGGCAGTGCTAATTCAGGCACAAGGAAAAGCTATAGCTCAGGAACTCAGAAAACAAGGTAGCGCTAATTCAGGCACAAGGAATAGCTATAGCTCAGGAATCAAGGAACAAGGATTAACTATAGCTCAGGAATCAAGGAATACCAAAAGCTCAGGAAACACTGGAAACAAGGGTATCAAAAGCTCAGGAAACACTGGAAACAAGGATCGGCCTCACCTGTATACATCTACAATGACCAACCCTGGACTGAAGAGAGCTGGGACTTAAAAGAGCTCACAGTAATCACATGCATCAGGTGTGAGCAGGATAGCAGCAGCCAGCCACAGGTGAGCTGAATTCCTCTACCCATCCTTGGCCTGCAGGGGTGGTGACGGAGTAGTGAGCAGGGAATTCTAGGTAATGGAGTTTCCAGAATGAGCAGGCTGGCTTCCACAAAACCCGGCATGGATTGGGAATGGATCGCAATTTGCATGTAAAATCTAAATGGCTGGAAGTCAGTATCTACATGAAGGGGAGGGTCAGGAAGCTTATTATACCACTGAAAAGCCCCACTATTTGGCCCCCTGGTGGTGGGCACGAGAGCACACGGAGTGAATCTTGACATCCATAATGAAGGCACAGTGCTAATTTCTCAATAAAATACTTCTGATGATGTATCTGAGTTATGGTGATCTGCCATAAAGAACTTCTCAGGAGTCGAATATTGGACTTTATTTACATGAACGTAGACTATGTATGAAGCACCTCAGTGTTTTTCTAGTAATAGGATAAATGACAATGTGCATTCGGTCATCTGTAGCTATACAACTAGTTGTTCACGCATCCCAGCTAATCTCTGCTGCGTTAACAGCTATTAAGTAAATATCAATGTCTACCCATACAGGGGCAGATTTACAAGCCCCTTGCGCTGCCGGTGCATCACGTTGCGTGACGCACTGGTGGCGCAGCCTGCTAAGTGATATTTACAAGAACAGGTAAAGTCACCCTGCGTGACTTAACCTGTGCTTGTAAATATCGCCCCTGTTCACACAACACTTTTCGTGTTAGGGGCGTGGCATGGGTGTTGCTGTGGGTGTTCCCACGCAACACCCTTGTCCACTGATGCATTTCCAGATTTACGAGAAATCGTAAATCTGGAAATGCGTAAGAATGCTCTGCCACCCTAGGGGTGGTGTAGCGAGGTGCAACGAGGAGGAATGTTTTAATTTCTCCTCGTTTTTTTCCTCTTTCAATGCGTGCTGCATTCTACAGCACACATTGGAAGAGGAAATCACCTCAATTCATTGTTTTTGTGCAGGAAGGTTCCCCTTACCTCACAAAAACAATCTCCCCACGACGCAGGCATCCTTGCACCATGGTGCAAGGGTGCCTGCGCCGGCGCATGGCAGCAGTTTGTGTACCAGCGCAGGGGGAAGCACAGAGATGCAAGATGTTGTTGTAAATATGTTGCATCCCTGTGCTTTGATCCTAACGCAGCGTGGCACAGCAAAATTACTTGTGGCACCACGCTGCGTTAGTTTCTTGTAGATCTGCCCCACAATTTCCAGTCTGCTGTATTATTGACATTTCTGGAAGAAATAACATCTCACCCCTTTTCTCCTTCAACTAACAGCTTTTCTGTCAATAATCTTTACTTTTGAAAACACTTTCATTATTTAAGAAGAGCTCACTCGTAACCTCTTCACAAACTCTCTACTTGATCTCCTCTAGGCTGGCTTCACAAGCTCATCACTTCAAGCATGTACCACAGAAGTGAGATCACGTGTGGATGAAAGAGGATTCAACTCTGTCTCCAAAACAGCTAGAATCTGGTATTTGCTTAACTAATTTTATTTAACTGAATAAAACCGAAGGTGCTACGAGGAAAACATTATTCTTAAACCTTAAAGTCTGATTTGACTTTAGAGTGATCCTATTTAATTAAAATGGTGGCTGTAACTTTTCCTAAGTTTCTCAATCAAGGGGAGACTAGATTACACTATCTTCTCCCTGTTATGTTTAACATTTCTGTCTTTAGTTTCAGGAGAAAAGACCAGCGGATTTACTTTGAGAGAGCATTTTGGAGAAACACAACGGGCTCAAATCACAAAAACTTTAACAAGTATGTGTGGAAGTACTCCTGTAGTACTACTCCACAGTCTAGTAAATGCTATTACCATAGGCAGGAGTGTAAATCTACTCTTTTTCTGGCTCCATATCTCACGTTCGGATTTATGAGCTGAAACTGCATAAAAATGTATACATAGTTCAGCAGTTTAGAGGTAAATTCGAGAGTGACTAGAAAATGGGTAATATGTACTACAAATCTGGAAGAGCAAAGTGCTAGTTATAGGCCGGTTGCACAGAAGGACTTGGAAACATGAAAAACCCAGCAACAAAGTCAGTTGCAGTTTAGTAAACTTATGTTCAAATTTTACCTAGCAGTAATGTAACCCAAACTGTCTCAAATATTCTCCAGCCAAACGAATGAGGAAGTCACAGAGCACACATGCAAGGAATTAATATAGTCAAGGTATACCACCACCAAAACTAAATCCTGCAAATACAAAATTTAAATAATATAGGGGGATATTCTCAAGAACGTGCGATAATCATCGCCAAAATTGGTTAACGCAAGTTTCCATATCGCCATCTATCGCGGGAAAATAACTCCTTGTTAACCTGGCATTCTCAACATGGCGGTAACATGCGATAGTACCCCGATAACGCGGCAAATGTCCGCGATAACACTACCGGGACAGCGATAAAAATCTCAACCCGAACGTGAAAAAAGTTACGATGTGCCCAACCGCGATAAAAAATGCAGCGATAAGCAGCGCCAGGCCTGCAAGTCCCACAAGTCAGGCTGCAAAAAGCACAATAAAAGCGGCAAAACAAAACACAAACAACTGCGAAGCACCATGGAGGTAGCCGGAGCAAGCACAGAGGACAACCAGAACCCCACAAGCCCCACGGAGGACTAGCCTGGGACCTCTGGGTCAGGGAAGGGCAAGGAGAAGAAGAAGAGGAAGACGCGGTTCAGTCCGCAGGAAAACAGGATCCTGATCACGGAGGTGATAGAACACCATCAACAAGTGTTCGTCACCTCCACTGTGTCATTGGCAACAAAAAATGCAATATGGCAGTCCATCCTGGACAAGGTGAATGCAGTCGGAGTGCTTAGGAGGACAATGGACGAGGTCAAGAGGCGCTGGAATGGTGTGAAGCGCAAGACCAAGCAGAAACTCGCAGACAACCAGAAGGCAGCAATGCAGACTGGAGGTGGGAGTCCAGCGCCATAGGAGGAGCGGGATGAGATGGAGGAAATGGTGACCACAGTCATCAGTGTGGAGATGGTGGCAGGAGTTGGGGAACCGGAAACTGCTCAACATGACCCGACACAACAGCAACAGGGTGAGTAACCACCAGGGACTGGGGGGACGGGGGGAGATGGGCACAATGGCACTCATGCACAATTAAGTAGAGCACATCTGTGGACAAACCATGGCCAAGAGTCACAACACCAACCAAGAGCTAAATTTACCCAAGTCTGCAACATCACAGCACTGCATAAGCACAGAAGTGAAAGCCACACTGCCTGAAAGGGATAAGGGCCAGCCAAATCAGAGCTGAATGGGCAACTCACCTACAATGCAGCACACACACATAAGATTCAGAGCACCGCAACATTTACAACAATGTTGAACAAACAGCAACACCAGCACAACAGAACAGAGGACACAACTGCTGCCGCTTGTGTGTGGAAAATGGCCATTCACATGTGGCATAGCTGGAAACTGTGAGATGATAATGTACTAGTACAACCCCACATCCCTGATGGTGTAAAAATGCATGTATGGCCATGACCCAGATAGGCAGTGAGACACACATTGTCATACAAATCAACACACATCACAGTTGAATACAAGTGAAGGTGCGTAGACCTCATTAGCATATGCGTGTCAGTACGGGCAAGATAAGGGCCACAACATGCAGACCAATGCAGCAGTATGTCAGAACGTGGAACGTTGCCAAGCGCCGCTGTCCACTCCAGGGGAGTGCCGCACCATTCACAGGTGTGTGTTTACCCGCGTTGTTATCCGCTCATGTATTTAGAGTCCAGGCGAATGCAGCCATGTCCACTGTCGTCATGGGAGATGTGACCAGAACCCCAAATTCCAACAAGGTGTCGGGAAATATGCAATGTGTTCCAAACTGTTGTGTCTGCAGGTACGTAGTTACACGTCCATGAAAGCTAGTGCAGCTTCGTAGGCAATCATTTCCAACATGAGCTCATTGTCGACTTCATCGAACAGGACGGCGAGGCTAACCATTAGCAGGTCCAGACAGATGTGCTGCGTCCACCCCCTTTCACCAATTAGCACTACAGCCCAATAGGGGAGCGGCTCAATTTGGTCACTGCACACGAGGAGTTCTGCAATCCCCCAGGTCCAGCTGCCAGCATGTATGCCAAGTATCCAGGCATCCCATAGACGGGTGTCACAGTGACACTCATGGTCGTGGGCCAACAGGGGGCGCACCCACATGTCGAAATCCAGTTCGGCTACCGTCCTGTTCGAGAGGCAGACATCCATGGACCACTCGAATATGCACGAGCGACAATGCAAAACAGGCTGCACGCAGGTGACGTTGGCAAGGCGGAAGCTTAGCCGGTAACTGATCCGCAGCACTACCAATGGCAATTCCCCCAGTAAATGCAGCATACGTGCACGGTACAGTTCCACGTGACAGGGGTTGTGCATGTGTCCGGGATGTTCTGCCATTGCGTTAGTGGCCCTGGTTGAAGCAGCACTGTTCTGACCTGCGCCAGTTCTGTGGATGAAATGCCACAGCTCGTATCACTGAGTTGTTGAAGTGTGCAACGGTTGTACGCCTGGGATGGTGTGGGAGTAAGTGTGAAGGCCATTCCATGCAAGATAACTTTGAGCAAGGACTTCTGTGTGTGTGGTGTGTATACGTTCGTCTTTCGTCGAGCTGTGCGTAGTGTGGGAGTCGTCATCAGCTGCTATAGCATCTGTCAGGGGGTGCCGGGCACATGCAATTCCGAGGTTGGAGGTGCAGATGTGCTTCCGCATTATAGTTCAGAAAAAGGAGCTTTCATCCCTATTGTTAGTTTCTCATCTGCTTGCATTCAGGAAATGTGAAGTGGCTTGTTGGGGGTGGGGTGGGATGTGTGCGACTTTGGGATTCATGTTTGACAAGTCTTGCATGTGGCAAATGAGCGGCATCACTGTGTGTTACGTTGCCTCACAGCTGCTCCTCCCTCCCCCCGAGCCTACTTACTTGTTTGCGCTGCGCAGTTGCATCACTTGCACTCCTGCGGTACACCATTGTCATGCCTGTCTGCGCATGTCCACAAGCCTGACAATGACACTGTGATGTTGGCCGTTGGAGGTGGGCGGCCACGTGAGTGTAGGCCTGTGGGAAGGATAGTGCGGACACAGATGTAGAGTTCATGCCAGGCTGAAATCACGCTGCGATTAAGGCTAGGCATTTGGCTCATGCTGTGGCAATACAGATACACACAACACTTGGCATGTATGAGCCAAGACCCCGAGCGGTCTTGCGCTTCTTCATTTCCCCGTTCGTGCGAGCCCGCCCTCCGGGTGCATGCTACATTGCAACATTATCAATTGCGGACTGGGTGGCGCCGACACTACAACAGTGACACACTGATTAGTTACTTCCTGGTCCAGGCCAGAACTGAACCATGCCCAGAGCCCCGGGCAAATCCTTCCAACCCCTGCGCTGGCTTGGCGTACGCCGGCCCAGCCCACTCCGCTTACACATACAGGGGGGACGACAAAGCTATGTGTCCAAGGTCTTACCCACTGCCTGAGGTGACATGGTTGCGTCCACTGTCCACAGCACAAGGAATGTGGTAGGGCCATGGCCCATCATGCAGACATAATGACCACACGGACACACTTAGATAGATAGTGGAACTGGCTACAGGCACGTGCGTCCGGCCCCTTTTTATTACCAGGGTCACATGTCCAGTGACGCCTGTGCTGGATGGGTGTGGGGTGAGTGTAAGCCAGCCCTCAGGTAGTGGTTGGTGCTGGCAACAACTAGAACAGTGATCATCGGATCACACACACAGATTCAAGCATAAAGGGTCCATGAGTTGTGGTGCACTGAGTTAGTGGCACCTGAAGAGCTGAGCAGGGTATCAAGCTGATGATGGCATCCAAGACAGGTGTGAGCAACTTAGATAGGCTGGCTGTGAGACTCCTCCGACTCTGGCAGTTGTTGGTTGGAGGTGGTCCTGGCGGTGGTGGCGGGTGTGCAGCCAGCGATGATGGCATGTCCTTGCAGGTCAGGATTGTATTTTATTTGCGAGCCCTGCTGACCGCAGTGTAGGCCGGAGGCAGCGGTCAGCAAGGGCACACAGCCACGTGATGATGACTTGAGCTGCACAGAGTTAGTGGCACCTGGAGTGCTCAGCGGGTGCGCGGCCTGCGCTGATGCGTCGTCCGGGCAGGCCGCACTGGAAGCAATGTCTGTTGCCTACTGGACTCTGCCATAAATGAATCAAGACTCAATTTGAATTGTGAGCCCTGCTGACCGCAGTGTAGGCCGGAGGCAGAGGTCAGAAAGGGCCCACGGCCAAGTGGCGTCGACTTTTGTTGCACAGGGTCAGTGGCACCTGGAGCGCTCGGCAGGTGCACAGCCAACGATGATGAGTCGTCCGGGCGGGCTGCACTGGGAGCAATGTTTTTTGGCCTACTGAATTCTGCCTCAATATTGCCACTTGGCGTCGACTTGTGTTGCACAGGGTCAGTGGCACTTGGAGCGCTCAGCAGGTGCACAGCCAACGATGATGCATCGTCCGGGCGGGCCTCACTGGGGGCAATGTCTGTTGACTAGTGGTTTCCTCCATTAACAGATATGTGGCACGATTTGAATTGTGGGACCTGCTGACTGCAGTGTAGGACTAAGGCAGTATCCGGCACACACATGACTCCGTGTTGCTGTGCCACTGGATGCGCTGGGGGCCTGTGACGCGGAGTCTGGAGGTCACGGTGGCGGACTCATGGCAGGGTGAGGTGCGCCGCCCTGGCAGACGCGTAACCCATCACGGAAGAGAACCACGCCAAGAGCCCCAGCCTTTTTATCCACACTCCTACGCTGGAGTGGCGTATGCCGGCCCAGCCCACTGCGCTTACGCTTACAGGGGGGGACGGCACAGCTACATGTCCAAGGTCTTCCCCACTGCCTGAGGTAACATGTTTGCGTCCACTGTCCACAACACTACAAACCCCAGCAGTATATGTCCACATGGACATGTCTGTGCTCTGCATTCTGTGGTCTGTCCAGTACATCATGCCACACTTGGCATTGTGTACATTCTTCTTCATGGGTGAGTTGCCTCCTTCACACATACTTGGTTCCCACCTCTCCTCACATTCTGCACTAGTGTGGCTGAGGGGCCATGCCGTTTTCAGAAGGTCCGCTGTCTTGTCCTACACTGCCTTGGTGGTAGTCCAGGGGGGAGGGGTGTTGTGGCCCTCTTGGGTCTCCGAGCTGCATGTTCATTGGCTCCATGGCATCTGTGGGCCTTCAGATGTGGCTCTGGGCTGGGCTCCCTTTCATACTGCAGGTAGTCGTCCTGCTTAGCACTAGCAGAAGGCAGGTGTTAAATCCCTGCAGCTAACGCGCCTTATCGCCTGTTCTTGGTTCACATCACAGATCTGACTGGTCGTTGATAATCTCACGAAGTGGTGTTTTCATGTGTTTTTGCACGGGAACGCCTGCTCTGCATATCATTAGCGTTAGTTGTCGCACTCATCCGTGGCGATGTCTTTTTGCGGTTGCTATCGCCAGAAAACTGGCGATGTCGGCAGTTTGCACCAGCTTGTGAATGGCGCGATGAATCTATCACCACTTTTGCGGTGCTAACGTGCCGATAAATCGGCGATGACTCCTTGAGAATATGCCCAATAGAGTATATAACAGCTATATAGCGTTGGACATTGTATACACTAAAATACATCAGATTGCATAGATTAAAGAAACTGAAAAATAAATTAAATTTTACAAAGCTCATACAAATGTATACTTTGCAGACACATAATAGATTAACATACACTGAAAATTACAAATATGTAAATTATTAGTGAATTATTAAAATAAACATGATTCATCTCATATCTAACACTACTCTACAAACTCTCAACAACACATTATAAAAACACTGCATGTTCCAAACACACCAGTATACACACACACTCACACACACATGCACACGCACTCCCCCTACTAACACACACACACACACACTGTGGCACATAATATACCTGTAGATAATGATTGGTGCCCACAATTTCTTCCATGGTATGTTTGTCAGGTGTCTATTATTTTCATCAGGTGCAGCCTGTTTCCATGGTCCTTTAAATGTATACTTTTAAATAGTGCAGGTCTAGATAATCCCCTAAAATATGACATTAAAGGAAGTATGGTAACTTCATGGTCTTATTCTGAGTTCTACATCCCTCATTACATCATATAGGGGGGCAGGGATTTGTCCTGTTACTAGTAGGCACATGAAGTTAGTGAATTGTATTAGGCAGAGATTTACACCCAGAGCTAGGTGTAAATCTATGTGGGATGAAGATCTCCAAATGTAAATTTATCTTTGTGAATTTGTCTCTATGTTAGCAATAATGAAGTGCAACATTTAAAAAAATAATTCCAGACTATTGCTAATCTTGAACTCCTAAGGACCCATCCACCCACAGGAGCAACTAGCCTGAACGATTATTTGGTCTACAGCAGATCAAGGCAAAGTGCTAAGACTTCCCAGTAGGCCTTACCATCAGTCCAAGGACACTTCTTGTGTGGTATGTGTAATGTTAGCCACCTGACTAAAACTACAAAGAAGATCACAATAATAATAATAAAAGGGACATCAGGCATCAAAAAATCATTACCCAATGGCAATACATGAAATGCCTTATATAGACTATAGTGCAAATGCAACCTGCACGACATCAGACTCACAACTAGAAAAATCAATGTTCAGGTACAGGAACATATAAGCACCATCAAACATAGACAAATTACTGCAAAATTAGTCTCACATTTCGTAAAAAAGAATCATGAAATTTATGGTTTTTAGTAGACAGTCTTGAAACATGTGAATCCTAAATAACACAGGGCCCATCCCTCCTGTATTCTGTAGACAAATATACTCAGAGGAAATTGATAAATTGGAACAAAACAACACTTCTGAGTGTAATTATGTCAGGATGCATAGGGTGCCTCCTCTGGCACACTAAGTATCCGGCATGCCTCTGTGTGGGTAACATTATTACTTGAAGAAGAAGTTTAACAATGACAATCACATTTCTTAGGTACTACTAACTGTAGGAGAGTAGGATCTGCTTCACATGGGTACCCCCACTTTTTGCTGATGCTTCACTGTTTTTAGACCTTAGTCTGGCTGGGGCCCTGCTAATCAGAACCCCAGCCTAGCTGCTTCCTCTCTAAAATGGTTTCCATGTGCCTTAGGCACATCTCTGATTGGAATCTGGAGTGCCCTTATAAGTCCCTAGTATATGGTATACTATGTACCCAGGGCATAGGTACCTCAGAGGCCTACCAGGGGCTGCAGCATGTATTGTGCCACCCCTGGAAGGCCATCCAAACTGACACCACAGGTCTGCTACTGCAGCCTGGGTAAGGTGGTGCATGCACCCCTTACTGTGATATAGGCTACCTATATCACTACATACATACACACATATAAACCTATAAGTCACTCCTATGGCAGGCCTTATCAATCCTGAAGGCAGAGTGCGTGGATCCTATGTGAGAGGGTGCCCCTGCATGAGCAGGGCCCTCTGCAGCATTCAGAGACCCTTCTCTGATGCTGTTTGTAGTGCAGCCTGACCATATACTCTTAAGCGCATTATAACCTCGCGTTAAATGCTAACTTTGGGATGGCTGCACGGAAACATGTCGTGTTTGGTGTCAAACATCTTGGAATACTACCCCCGCCAGTTCTGGCGGCGGGGGTAGCATTCCACCCTTCTAGAGGGAAAGACATGTACACACCGGTATACCCGGTACTGACTTTCCAGAGCCCTGGCATCACAAAATGGATGCCGCTGCCACAGACACGAGTCTGGCCTCCTGCTGCTGACCGAAACTCCGGCAGGGGAGGCCTGGACAATAGGTTTCCTGTCCCAGGGAGGTGTAACCACCTCCCCAGACAGGATAGTGTGTATTGGGGCTGGGCGGGAGCACTCTCTGGTGCTTTGAAGTCCTGCACTGGGGGCACATTTGGTGTCCCTGTGCATACCCCAGTTCAAACCGGCTCAGGGGCTTCCAGCCCTGCTCTGGCATGAAACTGGACAAAGGGAAAGGGGTGTAACCACCCCTCTGCCCTGACCCTCCCATAGGTGGGGCCACAGAGTATGTCCAACCCCCTACCTTAGTATAAGTAGGGGACCCCAGTCCTTAGGACTTTAGAATTTCCTGGACGAAACTCTGATACAGAATCCTGGACCTTCGACGCTCTACTTCAAGATTAGAGGACTGAAGAATCTCCCTTGGGGTCAAGGAGTGACTCCCCTGCTTGGCAGGCACCAAAGAAGCAATTGTCCGGTCTGCATCGCTGAAGCTCCCGTCGGACGCCGAAGTCTTTGCATCACCAGAGGTGGATTTCCAGACTTCGCCGAGGCTGCCCTGAGTCCCCAGCAAAGCTGAGGCCTGTAGCTGTCGTGGATAACGTGGAACCGTGACCCCTGGACACCGATCGCATTTACAAGTGCATCCTCTTCTGGGTCTTCCACGAAGTCGTGCTTTGGGCTCCGAGTAGCCCCAGCCTCCAGCACCAACTCCACCGAAGATCACTGGCCTCCACTCCATGAGTGTCCTGTGAGCCAGCTCCACGTGCATCGACTCGAGGCTCCTTCGCGGTCGCTAGTCCGTTGGCTAGTAGGCCCTCCCGAAGGCCAATCTTTTTGTGCTTGGGCTCCCTGGTTGCTCCAGGCGTGCCCTGACTTACCCTTGCTGGGTGAGTCCCACAGACCTTGCTGGTCTGCAACATCGTCCTTCTTCCATTTCCACGAGACTTGCCGTTGCCAAGGCTTGTTGGGTCCAATCCGGTCGTCGACACCCCTGCAATCGACAGACATCGAGGGACAGCTCGAATCCAGCTCCTGGTCATCGTTGACACCTCCTGGACCTCGTGGCTGAAGAGTCAAGACGACTGTCAACCTACCTGAAGCACTCGACATCGGTGGGCATCTGCTCATCGCCTTCCTGGTCACTGGCTAGTGACCCAGACTCTGTCCCCTCTGCTTTCAGGTTCTTCAGATCTTCGATCCACCTTTGGATCCACCGAACACTTTCGACTTGGCCGCCAGCAGCACTTTGCAGCAGATCGCCATTGAAAGCGACGACGAAACCCGACCCCGAAAGACACCTATGCACCCGGCTTCGCTGGGTGAGGTAACTCGAGTACTCCGGTGCTCCCATGGGTATTGACACTAGAACAGCCTAGTTCTCAAAGGGTTTGCTCCAAGTCCTCCTCTAAGTGTCCCTTTTCTTTTAAATTCTAATCGCGACTTTCCCCATAGAAGTTAACGGCGATTCGCGGCTGTGTTCATACACTGCACGCGTCCCCCGTGGGTCCCCTGTGTCACTACCTTGGGTGGTTCCTTGTGGTCCAAGCACTTCTACAGGCTCTAGGCCTTGTGTCTAGCTCAGTCGTGGTTCTTATACCACTTTATTGGTATATGGTTTGGTACGCCCCTGGGGCTCAAACGTGTATTTGTGCTATTACTGTAGATAACTAACTTATAATTTATGTACTTGAACTCTAGCCTCATAAAGAGACTAGAGGGGTGTGTTTAGTAATAAATACATATATTTTGAATATATACCTGGTGTGGTCCTCTTTCATTTGGTCACTCAAGAGATTATAGACTGGTAAAACAAGCTGCTTTACATTCCTTCAAGACTTAGCCTGAAGGCTGCTCTCCATAGCTACCACTAGGATAGCTTTCAATAAAGGTTGTCTTTAACCTATCTCCAATAAGGGGTTGTTTGGACTGGTGCAAGGTGCCCACTACAAATAGTGGACAGCATATGCCAGGCCAACTTCTCACATTGGTGTGCAGCGTGTGGGATTCCAGCTTGCTATTGTTTTACCAGATAATCTCAATTGAATTGATCAACTGAAAACCACTAAGGGTACCTAAGGTACATATAAATCAAGCTTAGTAATACAGTAAGTTCTACTGAACTTAGAGTTGTGTGTTAAGGGATAGCACACCCTTTCTACAACTCAAGAGAGTTTAGTAGGCCACACTAGAGTAGGTAGTGCATACACCACACCTCACTAGTAATGTCTTCAAAGCCAGGACCCAGTGAGTCCTTGCCAGAAGCCAGTGGGCTTCTTCCCTCCAAGTATGATAAAACTCCCATTCTTGGAATTGAGAGCATTATGCAATACTAGGAAGTTGAAGGCAGGCAAAAGTGCCAGCACCCAACACCTCAGGGAGGTGTTACTAGCTGATGATCTCAGCAGGCCCATAGGGTCTGAAGGGGTAGGCAAAGAGGGTGGGGCAGAAGATGAGGAAGGGGCCAGGGGTGAAGAAACCCAGCCCCCCTCTGAAACTGGCCAGGAAGGTGAAAATGACCTTGTCCTGGAAAACCCAATTCCTCCTGTGGAGGAGGAGGGGGAGGATCAGACTGACCTCCCCTTTGTCCCCCAGGAAGAGTTCTGAGTGTGCCCAGAAGGTCTAGGTCTCCTTCTCAGGAGTCTAACCACTCTGACACCTCAATAGGGACCTCTGTCTCCTCTCATAGGAGGGAATCCTCTCATGAGAGGAGAAAGAGACTGATTCAGTATGAGCAAGCCCAGCTTGAACTCAGAAAACAGCAATTGGCTATAGACAGGGAGTCCCTAGATCTCTATAGAGAGAGACAAAAGTTGGGACTAGAGTCCCATGGTGGCAGCAGTTTCCCCAAAGATAGGGAAAGGTCTTATGACCATAGAAACCTGAGCAAGATTGTCCCTCCCTACCAGAGTGGGGATGACATCCACAAATGGATAACTGCTCTAGAGAGGGCCTGTAAAGTACAGAGGGTCCCTCAGGAGCAGTGGGCAGCAATCTTGTGGCTCTCCTTTGCAGACAAAGGTAGAGACAAGCTCCTCACTGTTAGAGAGGAGGATGCTGATAATTACAAAGTCTTGAAGAGTGCTCTAATTGATGGGTTTGGCCTAACCACTGAACAATACAGGTTAAAGTTCAGGGATACCCAAAAGCACAGACTCAAGACTGGGTGGACTTTGTTGATTGTTCTGCCAAGGCTCTGGAAGGTTGGTTATTGGGCAGTAAGGTATGTGACTTCACAGGATTGTACAATCTGATCATGAGGGAGCAGATTCTTAATAACTGTCAAAATCAGCTGTTGCATCAGCACCTGGTAGACTCTGATCTGACCTCTCCCCAAGAATTGGGAAAGAAGGCAGACAAATGGGTCAGAACCAGGGTGAAGCAGAAGGTACAGAACCAAGGTGGTGACCCTAAGAAGCAAGATTCGAAAACCTCTGATAAGGGTGGGGAGAAGGGTAAAGATCAAAAGTCTTCACAAGGCCCCCAAAAATCTTCTTCAGGTGGGGATTCACAGTCTACCAAAGGGAAAGGCCAAAGGAAACCATGGTGCAAGGTCTGTAAGCAAAAGACCCACTGGACCAGTGATTGCACCAAGTCCAAAGACTCTACTCCAGCCCCCACCAATGCCCCTAAGGCACCTGCTCCCCTAGTGCAGTTACAGTTGGTGGTGGGACTACACAAGCCAAGGGTTTAGTAGGGTTGACCCTGGGTAAGGAGATGAGCTCTGACCTAGTCAGAGAACTCACTCAGGCTGTCCTAGTCTGTGATGGAGGCATGGATGTGACCTCCTCTGTGAGTCCCAGTAATCTGGGCAAGTACAGGCAACAGCCCTTAATCAATGGAAGAGAGGCTTTGGCATTTAGGGACACAGGGGCAAGTGTCACCATGGTGACACAAGACCTTGTGAATCCTGGGCAGATTATACTTGGTGAAATGTACCAAGTGACCAATGCTAGCAACGTCAGAACAGACCATACTCTGGCAGTTGTTAACTTCTCCTGGGGAGGGGTAACTGGCCTTAAGAAGGTTGTGGTAAGTGCAGACCTACCCGTTGAATGCTTGCTTGGCAATGACTTAGAAACTTCAGCTTGGGCAGAAGTGGAGCTCAGGACCCATGCAGAAATGCTGGGGATCCCTGCAGATGTGTTTGCTGTGACCAGGTCACAAGCCAAAATGTCTAACACTGAACAGGCCTTGGATTCTGGAATAATGGACCAAGTGCCCTCCAAGAAGAGGAGTAGTAGGGTAAAGGCAGTGCCTTCCCCTTGGCTCAGAAGGAAGATCAGTCCCTTGAGGGGATGATCTCAGTCCTGAGGAAGGAACTGTCCCAGAGGAGCTTGAACCTGACCAGGTTGAGTTCTTGGGGACAGGGGCCCTTCCAGGGCAGATCTGAGCCAGGAGCAGCAGAGCTGCCCCTCTCTTGAACCCCTCAGACAGCAAGCTGCTGCTGAGGCTGCTGGGAAAGCTAGTGGTCCCCATACTGTGTATTGGGATGATGGACTCTTGTACTCAGAGTGTAGAGACCCCAAGCCTGGTGCTACCAGGAGGTTGGTTATACCTCTGAAGTTCAGGGGCTTCCTATTGACCCTAGCCCATGATATTCCCTTAGCAGGTCACCTGGGCCAGAACAAGACTTGGGACAGAATTGTCCCTCACTTTCACTGGCCCCACATGTCTGAAGACACCAAGGAGTTTTGTCGCTCCTGTGTAACCTGCCAGGCCAGTGGCAAGGCAGGTGGCACTACAAAGGCCCCCTGATACCACTACCTGTGGTGGGGGTTCCCTTTGAAAGGGTGGGGATTGACATTGTTGGTCCCATGGATCCCCAAACAGCATCTGGGCACAGGTTTATCCTGCTGGTAGTGGATCATGCCACCAGGTACCCAGAGGCTATTCCCCTTAGGACCACTACAGCACCTGTGGTGGCAAGGGCCCTCCTGGGAATTTTCTCAAGAGTGGGCTTCCCTAAGGAGGTTGTATCAGACAGGGGGGCAAACTTTATGTCTGGATACTTAAAAGCAATGTGGAAGGAGTGTGGAGTGACTTACAAGTTCACCACACCCTATCACCCACAATGCAATGGTTTAGTTGAGAGATTCAACAAAACCTTGAAGGGCATGATTAAAGGGCTCCCAGAAAAGCTTAGGCGAAGATGGGACATACTCTTGCCCTGCCTTTTATTTGCATACAGGGAGGTGCCTCAAAAGGGGTTGGCTACAGCCCTTTTGAACTTTTGTTTGGTCACCCTGTCAGGGGTCCATTGTGCTTGGTGAAGGAAGGATGGGAGTTACCTCTCAAGCCCCCAAAGCAAGACATAGTGGACTATGTACTTGGTCTCCGCTCCCGGATGGCTGAGTATATGAAAAGGCAACTAAAAACCTTGAGGCTAGCCAGGAACTTCAAAAAGCCTGGCATGACCAAAGGCTGTACTGACTGTTTACCAGCCAGGACAGAAGGTGTGGGTGTTGGAGCCAGTGGCCCCAGCAGCTCTCCAAGACAAATGGAGTGGACCCCATACCATTGTTGAACAGAAGGGTGAGGTTACCTACTTAGTAGACCTAGGAACACCCAGGAGTCCCCACAGGGTTCTCCATGTCAACAGGTTAAAACCATATGTGGACAGGGCAGACATGGGCTTGCTCATGGCTACTGATGAGGGACAGGAGGAAGAGAGTGACCCACTCCCTGACCTGCTCTCACAGAACCCTGATGATGGGTCAGTGGATGGTGTAGCCTTGGCAGGCAGCCTCACTACCCAGCAGCAGACTGATTGCAGACAGGTGCTCAATCAGTTCAGACACATATTCTCACTGACACCCAGTCAGACTACCTGGTGCACTCATGAAGTGGACACTGGGGACAGTCTGCCTATTAAAAATAAGATTTATAGGCAACCTGACCATGTCAGGGACTGTATCAGGACAGAAGTCCAGAAGATGTTGGATTTGGGAGTTATTGAACCCTCAGATAGCCCTTGGGCTAGTCCAGTGGTCCTTGTGCCAAAACCTCACACCAATGGTGGGAAAAGAGAGATGAGGTTTTGTGTGGACTACAGGGGTCTCAATGCAGTCACTAGGACTGATGCCCATCCAATACCAAGGGCAGATGAGCTAATAGACACTTTGGCCTCAGCCAAGTATCTAAGCACATTTGACCTGACAGCTGGCTACTGGCAGATCAGACTAGCTGATGATGCAAAGCCAAAGACAGCATTCTCAACCCCTAGTGGGCATTATCAATTTGTGGTGATGCCCTTTGGTCTGAAGAATGCACCTGCCACTTTTCAGAGGTTGGTGAATACAGTCCTTACAGGTCTGGAAGCCTATAGTGCAGCATATCTAGATGATATTGCTGTCTTTAGCTCCACCTGGGAGGATCACCTGGTCCACCTCAGAAATGTTTTGCAGGCCCTGCAGAAAGCAGGCCTGACTATCAAGGCCACCAAGTGCCAGATAGGGCAGAGTCAGGTTGTGTACCTGGGCCACCTTGTGGGTGGAGGCCAGGTTCAACCACTGCAGAGCAAGATCCAGACCATCATGGACTGGACTGCTCCAACTACCCAGACTCAGGTGAGAGCCTTCTTAGGCCTGACTGGGTACTATAGGAGATTTGTCAAGGGGTATGGATCAATAGTGACACCCCTGAATGACTTAACTTCCAAGAAAATGCCCAAAAGGTTCAGTGGACAGTTAGCTGTCAAAAGGCATTTGATGACCTAAAGCAGGCCATGTGCACTGCTCCCATTCTACAGAGTCCTGATTACTCCAAGAAGTTCATTGTTCAAACTGATGCATCTGAATTGGGGGTAGGGGCTGTACTGTCACAATTGAATGATGAAGGTCAGGATCAGCCAGTAGCTTTTATTAGCAGAAGGCTGACCCCTAGAGAGAAACGTTGGTCAGCCATTGAGAGGGAGGCCTTTGCTGTGGTCTGGGCTCTGAAGAAGTTGAGGCCATACTTGTTTGGTACTCACTTCCTTGTTCAAACAGACCATAAGCCCCTCTTATGGCTAAAACAAATGAAGGGTGAAAACCCCAAACTGCTTAGGTGGTCCATTTCCCTACAGGGGATGGACTTCACAGTGGAACATAGACCTGGGAGTAACCATGCCAATGCAGATGGACTCTCTAGGTACTTCCACTTAGAACATGAAGACTTAACTGGGCAAGGTTAGTTTAATGTCCCTACGTTTGGGGGGTTGTGTAGGAGAGTAGGATCTGCTTCACATGGGTACCCCCACTTTTGCTGATGCTTCACTGTTTTTAGACCTTAGTCTGGCTGGGGCCCTGCTAATCAGAACCCCAGCCTAGCTGCTTCCTCTTTAAAATGGTTTCCATGTGCCTTAGGCACATCTCTGATTGGAATCTGGAGTGCCCTTATAAGTCCCTAGTATATGGTATACTATGTACCCAGGGCATAGGTACCTCAGAGGCCTACCAGGGGCTGCAGCATGTATTGTGCCACCCCTGGAAGGCCATCCAAACTGACACCACAGGTCTGCTACTGCAGCCTGGGTAAGGTGGTGCATGCACCCTTACTGTGATATAGGCTACCTATATCACTACATACATACACACATATAAACCTATAAGTCACTCCTATGGCAGGCCTTATCAATCCTGAAGGCAGAGTGCGTGGTTCCTATGTGAGAGGGTGCCCCTGCATGAGCAGGGCCCCTCTGCAGCGTTCGGAGACCCTTCTCTGATGCTGTTTGTAGTGCAGCCTGACCATATACTCTTAAGCGCATTATAACCTCGCGTTAAATGCTAACTTTGGGATGGCTGCACGGAAACATGTCGTGTTTGGTGTCAAACATCTTGGAATACTACCCCCCGCCAGTTCTGGCGGCGGGGGTAGCATTCCACCCTTCTAGAGGGAAAGACATGTACACACCGGTATACCCGGTACTGACTTTCCAGAGCCCTGGCATCACAAAATGGATGCCGCTGCCACAGACACGAGTCTGGCCTCCTGCTGCTGACCGAAACTCCGGCAGGGGAGGCCTGGACAATAGGTTTCCTGTCCCAGGGAGGTGTAACCACCTCCCCAGACAGGATAGTGTGTATTGGGGCTGGGCGGGAGCACTCTCTGGTGCTTTGAAGTCCTGCACTGGGGGCACACTTGGTGTCCCTGTGCATACCCCAGTTCAAACCAGCTCAGGGGCTTCCAGCCCCTGCTCTGGCGTGAAACTGGACAAAGGGAAAGGGGTGTAACCACCCCTCTGCCCTGACCCTCCCATAGGTGGGGCCACAGAGTATGTCCAACCCCCTACCTTAGTATAAGTAGGGGACCCCAGTCCTTAGGACTTTAGATTTACCTGGACGAAACTCTGATACAGAATCCTGGACCTTCGACGCTCTACTTCAAGATTAGAGGACTGAAGAATCTCCCTTGGGGTCAAGGAGTGACTCCCTGCTTGGCAGGCACCAAAGAAGCAATTGTCCGGTCTGCATCGCTGAAGCTCCCGTCGGACGCCGAAGTCTTTGCATCACCAGAGGTGGATTTCCCGACTTTCCTAAGGCTGCCCTGAGTCCCCAGCGAAGCTGAGGCCCGTAGCTGTCGTGGGTAATGTGGAACCGTGACCCCTGGACACCAATCGCATTTGCAAGTGCGTCCTCTTCTGGGTCTTCCACGAAGTCGTGCTTTGGGCTCCGAGTAGCCCCAGCCTCCAGCACCAACTGCACCGAAGATCACTGGCCTCCACTCCACGAGTGTCCTGTGAGCCAGCTCCACGTGCATCGACTCGAGGCTCCTTTGCGGTCGCTAGTCCGTTGGCTAGTAGGCCCTCCCGAAGGCCAATCTTTTTCTGCTTGGGCTCCCTGGTTGCTCCAGGCGTGCCCTGACTTACCCTCACTGGGTGAGTCCCACAGACCTTGCTGGTCTGCAACATCGTCCTTCTTCCATTTCCACAAGACTTGCCGTTGCCAAGGCTTGTTGGGTCCAATCCAGTCGCCGACACCCCTGCAATCGACAGACGTTATGGGACAGCTCGAATCCAGCTCCTGGTCATCGTTGACGCCTCCTGGACCTCGTGGCTGAAGAGTCAAGATGACCGTCAACCTACCTGAAGCACTCGACATCGGTGGGCATCTGCTCATCGCCTTCCTGGTCACTGGCTAGTGACCCAGACTCTGTCCCCTCTGCTTTCAGGTTCTTCAGATCTTCGATCCACCTTTGGATCCACCCGAACACTTTCGACTTGGCCGCCAGCAGCACTTTGCAGCAGATCGCCATTGAAAGCGACGACGAAACCCGACCCCGAAAGACACCTATGCACCCGGCTTCCCTGGGTGAGGTAACTCGAGTACTCCGGTGCTCCCGTGGGTATTGACACTAGAACAGCCTAGTTCTCAAAGGGTTTGCTCCAAGTCCTCCTCTAAGTGTCCCTTTTCTTTTAAATTCTAATCGCGACTTTCCCCATAGAAGTTAACGGCGATTCGCGGCTGTGTTCATACACTGCACGCGTCCCCCGTGGGTCCCCTGTGTCACTACCTTGGGTGGTTCCTTGTGGTCCAAGCACTTCTACAGGCTCTAGGCCTTGTGTCTAGCTCAGTCGTGGTTCTTATACCACTTTATTGGTATATGGTTTGGTACGCCCCTGGGGCTCAAACGTGTATTTGTGCTATTACTGTAGATAACTAACTTATAATTTATGTACTTCGAACTCTAGCCTCATAAAGAGACTAGAGGGGTGTGTTTAGTAATAAATACATATATTTTGAATATATACCTGGTGTGGTCCTCTTTCATTTGGTCACTCAAGAGATTATAGACTGGTAAAACAAGCTGCTTTACATTCCTTCAAGACTTAGCCTGAAGGCTGCTCTCCATAGCTACCACTAGGATAGCTTTCAATAAAGGTTGTCTTTAACCTATCTCCAATAAGGGGTTGTTTGGACTGGTGCAAGGTGCCCACTACAAATAGTGGACAGCATATGCCAGGCCAACTTCTCACACTAACCATTTCTAAATATCCGCCTTTTTTATCACAGTAGCTTCATTAAAGGTAACTGAATAGTTTACATGTAAACCTTATTTAAAGATGATACCATGCTCATGTTAATAACTCAATGTCAATTTCATGACTACCTTCATCTCTATAGTCTCGTTTTATCCACTGCTCATTTCCGCACTGTTAGACCTGCCAGCTTTGGGGTGGTCTCCCCCCCCCCCAAAAAAGTTTTTCCTTCCTCCATTTTTCTGACCTCAGTTGTGCTGATCCTAGGACTCTGAGCAATTTACCACTGCTAACCAGTGCTAAACTGCATGCGCTCTCTCCTTTAAACATGATAATATTAGTCTATACATAATTGGCATATTTATTTTACCTATAAGTTCCTAGTAAAGTAGTACTATATTTACCCAGGGTCTGTAAATTACATGCTACTAGTGGGCATGCAGTACTGAATGTGTCACCCACTTAAGTAGCCCTTTAAACATGTCTCAGGCCTGTCATTGCAGAACCTGTGTGTGCAGTTTACACTGCCATTGCAACCTGGCAAAATAAAAAAAAATTCCAGCCCTAATCTATCCTTTTTAATACATATAAGTCACCCCAAGGTAGGCCCTGGACAGCCCAGATGGGAGGGGAGTGGTGGCTTGCATAGGGCGTGCTGCGGGCGGTGGGGCAGAGCGGGGGAGGGGCAGGGTGGAGGGGTAGTAAACTCAGACATACGACGGAACGGAGGAACGTAATAATTACTTTCCTCCATTCCATCGTGTGTCCAAGTTTACTACCCCCCCACCCTGCCCCTTCCCTACCCCACCCCACCACCCCTCAGAACGCCCTATGCGAGCCACCACTGGGGCAGGGTGCAAGGTATTTAAAAAGTAGGGCATGTACTTTTTAAGTTTTACATGTCCTGGTAGTGAAAAACACTTAAATACATTTTCACTACTGCAATACTTATCTCTTCATAGGATAACATTGGAGTAGCCTTATGGTATTTTATAAGTGTAATTTCCAAATGTGAAGAGACAACTGGTTCATGTTTGGTGTCACTGGAATCCTACTTTAAAATCCTAACTGATGATTGAGTCAGAATTTAAATAATTACAATTCTGAAAATGCCACATTTAAAAGTTGGCATTTTCTTGCCTTAACCATTTTGTGCCTGCAGCCTGTCTCTGGTCACACAACTAGGTGTTGTTGGCAGTTGGGCTTCTGTGTATTCCTCCCAGACAGCCACACACAATAGAAACTTAGTTTTGAGCAGGCAAAGCCTCACTTACACTTGAATAGGCTATGTGCTGTCTTCACATAAAGGCCATAACGATCCTGCATTGTCAATTCAGCGAGCTTAGAGCCAGGACAGGTGTGGGAGGGCATCTGTGCACTTCAAAGCCACTGTCTAGAAGCTTCTCCCACCTTCCAGAACCTGGGCACCAGGGCATAAAAAGGGGACATCAGACATGAGCTCTTGAGGACACTTCTGGACCTGTGAATACTCTTCCAGGAAGAAGGACTGCTGTGCTGCTGAAGGACTGCCACTCTGCTGGACTGCTGGTCTGAAGGAACTACTGCCCTGCTGTGCTGACCTGCTGCCATCTTGCCTGGTTGAAAAGGACTGGACCTGCATCTCTTTAACCCAGAACCCAGAGTGACTCCAAGGGCTAGTTGGCTGGTCTCCTAATCTGAAGCCTCAGGGACGTGACAGGCTTCCAACAACCTTACACCTGTAACTGCCATCCGTGAGTCTACCCTGCCAAGTGGTGCAAACCATGTCCTGGGCCCTTAGAAGTGGGCCTAAGGTGCTTGCCACTGAAACTGATGCATCTTCTCTGCTGAGTGGCACATCCCCGAGCAGAACTGATTTATGGATTGGGATGCGGCCTGAGCCGTTGCCGGTGGCTGAGATTGATTCAAACTTTCCATCCATCACCTTGTTGTTTTTGTATTTGATGCCCTAAGTGTGCCGGGTATGCCTGGATGTGGGTCCCGGGCTCATAACAAGAGTGAAACCAGTCCTAGGCTACTTAAATCTTGGCTCTCCGGTTCAGGGAGGACCTGCCTTGACAGTTCGGGATGGCCTGTTCCCATTGGAGCAGGGTCAAAACTGATTTGCGTATGACTGGGTCCAAACTGAGGTACCATATTGGGTGAAAAATGATGGATTAGGATGCGGCCTGAGAAATTGCTGAGATTAATTCAAGCATTCCATCCACCAACTTGTTGTTGTTGCATCCACTTGTGGTAGTTGTGCCTCACTCATATAGGCACACAAGGTGATCCTTCACTTCTGGTAGCCATGGTTGAATGGTCCCAATCTTACAGAAGTCATGCCCTTTCTACTGTCAGTCATTCAGGCATGATGGGTGCTTGTCAACTTCCCATAGCCATGCATCAGTCAGTCAGGCACACAGGGCACCCTTCTCTTCTAGTTTCCATGTTTCAACACTCACAGTTTTACATCAGCTATGCTTAATTCACCTTCAGTCAATCAGGTATGTCAAGTGTTTGTCCACTTCAGGCAACCTTGCTGCAGTCAGTCTGGCGATCTGGGTGGACATTCAATTCCAATGGCTTTGCTTCACTCACCTTCACTTCAACCAGGCCTACCATATGGCTATACCTCTCAATATCAATACACAAAGAATACTGCTAATTCTTCTAGAAAACAAAGTCACACCACCACCAAAACACAATCTCTAGATGGCCAACCAATAAATGATCAATCACTTTCTAAAAAAAGGCACAACATCTACGACCTACTCATTGACACACAGCCTGACGTATTCCTCATAAACTAATTATGGTTGGGAGAAGACATGATTCCAGTAGTGCATGAACCCTTTCCTCCAGGCTCCAAAATCGCAAAGGTAATTGAAGAGGTGGACTAGTTCTTATAATAAAGGAAAAAATAAATCATACTAAAGCTGACTACATTTGCATACAAGGTTGTGAGGCCCTCATCACCAGATGCAGCTCTATGCTGTCTTCCTCTTGTAACTTCATCCTTCTATACAGACCACCACCTAGCAATGCAACATTCCCAGACATGTTTCTAGACACAGTTTCAAACCTTATAACACCACACTCCAACCTATGCATCCTTCGCAACCTCAACATGTGGTTTGACAAACCCAATGTGCCCCATCCAGGAACTATCCTCACTGGCCTAGACACACTGAACTACTACAGATCATCCAAAAGCTACACACATTGCTGGACACATCCTAGATGTCATTTTTGAAAATTTAGACCTTGTTACCTTTCAAGGGATTAATCCAGTCACATAGTTAGACAACCATCTGGTAGCTTTCCAATACAAACAACAGAAATCAACACACCTAAGTCCTCCTTACATGCAGCCACAATTGACCATGGAACATGCTCAACTTTGAATACTTAGAAACACAACTATCATCCATCACACTTCTACATACAATAAATTCAGTTAAAAAACTCTATCAGTGGCTCCTGCAAGCTTTTGATGTCCAAATATCAATAAAAACAACAAGACAGTCAAAAGAAAACAAGCACCTTGGATGAATCCAGAACCAAAAAAAAAAAAAAAAACAAAGTTGCAAAACTACAACGTTCCTGGCTCAAAACACATTACACTCAAGACAAAAAAACCTTACACAAACTTAACAGAATATACAAATCAACAATGAAAAAGGCTAAAAAGGTAATAATTAAGCAGAATTCAAAATGCTAAATGTCAAATAGAGAATTTTATAAAATACTCACTGAATTTACGTAAACCTAAATGCACAGAAGGTACTCATCCCATTTCTTAAGAATTTACTGAAATACTGGCAAATCATTAAACAACCAAGGCAGACATGTTGGTCTCCAATTTAAGACAAAGGAAAACCACCAGCCATAAGCCATTTCCAACACTCCCCTCCAGTGGTAGGCTAACCCAGCCTCTACATTCCTTCAAAAATCAGAAACTGAATTTATGGATCTTGTCAAATCAAGCAGGCAAGCCGGTTGCTCTTTTGACACTTGTCTAAAATAAATCTTCAAGAACATCTTTTAACTATCTCTGCTGCCACACTAGTCAGAACAATCGTCAACAATTCTTTAACTACAGGAGTCGTTCCAGAAGACTTAAAAAAAACATAGATATGCCCAGTATTAAAGAAAACAAACCTGGACCCATATGACCCAAACAAGTACAGACCAATTGCAAATGGCAACTGATAGAAAGAGCAGTATTCACCCAGATGTCACAATTCATTGAGGACAACTCCATACTTTTCGAATTCCAAACAGCATTTCATCCAGGAAGACGCACAGAACCTGCCCTCATCACCACCTTAGATGACCTTACATACACAGTAGACTGGAACGAGTCGCTGCATTACTTCTCTTGGAACTTTCAGCTGCCTTAAACACAGCTGAACATGACACTCTAATTTAAAGACTCTATTAAGCCAGCATAGAAGGGATTGTTCTTGAGTTGATCACATCCTATCTTTCAAATAGAGCAAATGTCATCCATACTCCCCCTTTCTTATCCAAACCATATTTCACAAAGCTAGGGGACCCTCAAGGCTCTGTCATCTTACCAATGCTTTTTAACATCTACATGAAGTCATTACGGGCAATGATCAATGAATTTCAGCTCACATGCTATTACGAGGCAGATGACACACAAATATTTCTTAAACTGGAAAACCCCAAAGCCGTTGGAAACTCAAAAGTCTTCAGTTACTACTGAATGTGTCCAAAACTAAAACACTCACATGTGGCGATTGGAAAAACTATGACCCACTCTGTGCCTGGCCAGATGATCTGGGAACTCCTCCTAAAGTATCCAAGAAAGTAAGTAGCCTTGGAATTACCATGGACTCCAAGCTATCAATGAATTCACAAGTTGATAAGTTAGCAAAAACAAGCTTCATTAATATGAAAACTCTGTGATGAATCTACCCCACCTAGGATTTTTACACAATGTCCAAGCTACTATCTCTCTTGTACTGTCTAAACCTGATAACACCAACAGCCTCTACCATGGTTTATCTTTATCAACTATGATGAGACTACAACAATTCCGCTGCTGCCAGACTACTCCTACACATGAAACCATAAGCCCACATCTCTCCTGCCTTGAGGGTCAGACATTGACTACCTGTTGCCAGAAAATCCACCTTTAACCTGCTTTGTATCACCCACAAAGCAATACATTTTATCAGGAATAAAATCACCAAACACATACAATAAGGGAACCTTTGCTCCAGATTGACAACTCGCCTAAAACCCCCAGCCTAAATAAAACATGGGTGGCAAACCTTTCTCTGTTCAAGAAGCCAAACTATGAAATTCTTCACTCCCAAACCTAAGATGCACTGATAACTATCATATGTTCAGAAGACTACTCAGAGTTGTCTCTTTCCCACATGTCCACCATATTCAAAACACAAATGTACAACATATGCCTGTATATGTTAAACATGTACAATTTGAGTATATGTATGTATCTAGATATGCCCTTTTTTTTGTACAAATATATATACTAATTATAGTTTAACGATATATAGATATTCTCATAGGTCCGCTTAACAAATGTATATATTACTTATAGATGCGCCAATCTCCTCCACTCCTCACTGGCTTGTTTCCCTCGCCGAGATAGAAGCACGGACACCGATTTCTGTGCAAAATTGTGCTTTATTGTTTCCCTTCAGCAGTTGCCGGCCACTTTTTTTTCTTTTTTTTTTTTTCTGTGCAAAATTGTGCTTTATTGTTTCCCTTCAGCAGTTGCCGGCCACTTTTTTTTCTTTTTTTTTTTTTCTGTGCAAAATTGTGCTTTATTGTTTCCCTTCAGCAGTTGCCGGCCACAACGCGTTTCAGCCCCGGAGGGCCTTGATCACATGACGCGCCCACAGTAATGCTACCATCTTTTTATGTCTTTTTTCCATTGCTTTGTTAAAGTGACAAGTGCATATATTTCTATCAGTCATAGATAACAAGAACAGACTCATTTACACATATGGGAATCAATTGTTAGTTTTTACTATTTAAATATTTTCATGTTGCGTTGTTATTAAAGGCAAATGGAATCCACATTTCACTCTATAATGATTAAGTCATAATTAAAATCAAAGTATAAATACTTTTACTAAAATTTAAATAACACAATATAACATTATAAAAGCCCTAAAATATCTAAAACAACAATATGGTCGGGAATCATAAAATATTTTTTTCTCATTTAATCCTCCCTTTTCATGAATCTAAGTGTGTTCATACCATATATAATGTGCAAATTCGCTATTCTATTCTGTAAACATTTACTATGTAAACCTATTGACTGATCAAAAGTGCAAAGTGCTTAAATATTAAAATTGTATATCCCTTTACCTAAAATTGTGAAATGAAAATTATTGTGTTAAAATTAGTGACTAATGATACCTTAAAACTATGCTAAAATTTTGTTTCGGAAGGGGTATACAGCATAATTCCTGTCTGATGAAAGTTTACCCTTTTAATCCCGGTTTCAATACCTACTGGCAACTAATGATTCACTTCTCAATTTAAAGTGCTTATAGACAGGTGTATAAATCCTCCGTTACGTTAAGACCCCCGGCTGCTTGGAATCGAGGTCTAGGATATACCTTGTTTCAAGCTTGCGCAACTGTTTTTCCCTGTCCCCACCCCTTTTGGTGGGTGGTATGGAGTCTATTAAAAAGTATTTTAATTTAGATGGGTCAGATTCGTGACGTTCTTCAAAGTGTCGTGCGACTGGGTATGTGACATCTCTATTCTTGATGGCTCTGATGTGCTGGAATATCCGTTTATGGCCCTGGAGTCTAGTACTCCCTACATATCTTAGGCCACATGGACACTCCAGCACATAGATCACATAATCAGTCTTGTACGTAAGTGATTTTGTGATTGTTTTCTCTTTGTTATTAAAAGGGCTACTGTATGTTGTCTTGTTTATCCCATGTTGGCACGCCTTACATGTTTTACAACGGAAGAATCCCTTTCGTTGTGCGAGCCATGTGGTGCCTGTCTGTGTTTCCACATTGTTCTTAACCAGACTGTCACGCATGGCCCGTGCCCTACTACATGTAATAGATAGGTTTTTAGGTAATAAATGTCCAATTGTTGGATCATCTAATACTATGGGCCAATTTCTTTTAAGTATTTTCCTTATGGCTTTCTCTTGGCCACTGTACTGTATGATCATTCTAAAATCACTTGGCTTATCTTCTCCCTTTGTTGTGCCAACTACTGTGGTCTGCCCCACTTTTGTCGATTTAGTTAGTAAATTAATTCTGTTTGTTATGTTACTTTTCTCAATCGCTCTATTAATACATTTATCAGAGTAGCCCCTTCGGAGAAAACGCTCTTTGCTTGCCTGTTGCGCTATTTTGAGTTCTCCCTCATTACTGCATATTCTTTTTAGTCGCAGCATCTCACCATATGGTATGCTTTGTATGAGATGGTGAGGATGAGAACTGGATGCATGAAGCATCGAATTTCCAGCTGTTTCCTTTCTATAGGCCTTGGTCTCCAACATACAGTCTTTCACGTAAACCTGCACATCCCAAAAACTCACCCCTTTGGTACTAATGTTTGCTGTGAAATTTAAATTGATCTCATTGATGTTGATCTTGTTTACAAAATCCACTGCACTAAATCGAGACCCTTGCCATACAATAAAGAGATCGTCAATAAAGCGAAGCCATAGTTTTACATTTTCATTGTATTCCTTTGTACATTGTTTTTTGAGTACCAGCTCCTCCCACAAGCCCATGTGTAGACACGCGTAACTGGGGGAGAAGCTGGCACCCATCGCTACTCCTCGCAGTTGCTGATAAAACAAGTTTTGGAACAAAAAGACAATGTTGTAAAGACAGAATTCTACCATATTCATTAACATTCTGCTGTGTGCACTTGCATGGCTCGGTCTGGTATTTAAATAATGATGTAATGACCTTAAGCCGTCTTGATGATTTATGCTAGTATACAATGCAGTTACATCTAGTGTAATTAACAGGTAATCCTCTTGCCATACAAATCCCTGTATCTTATTTAGAAAGTCACTTGTGTCTCTGATGTACAATGGTAACTGCTTGACAAATTCTTGTAGATAAAAATCCACATATTGGGACGATGCCTCCAATAGGCTATTTCGTACTGATATTATAGGTCGCCCCGGTGGTTTGGTTGGATTTTTATGGATTTTTGGTATAAAATAAATTATTGGAACAGTTGGATTTTCATTTTTCAGGAATTTGTATTCTTCCATCGATAGTAGCCCCGCACTCTTCCATGCCAGGAGCTTGCTATAGTACTCATTGTATATGCTTTTAACTACTAGAATGTCAATTTTTTTGTAGCATGTTTTATCTAGAAGCTGACTCATCGCTTCCTCCACATAGGATTTCTTGTCCCAAATAACCAAATTGCCACCCTTATCTGAGTTGCGTATTATGATGTCTGGATTATTACTAAGTTTTGATATCAACTGATTGTATTTGAGTTGTTGAGAATTAATTCTTTGTTTCCGTCCTTGTTTGTTTTTCTGAGTGCTGTACATTTTGTAATTCAACTGTTTGATGCCTTTGGTTACATTCTCATGAAATATATCAATCGCATCTCTCGGAGTAATTGGGTTGAAAGTTGATCTGGGTTTGAATGGTGATCGCTCGAGTTGCTCTATCTTTGCCTTCGTTACTTATAGATATATACACTAAAAACAAATAGAAAAGAGTGACAAGAAGTTAGCCCGTTACTCTTCCCCTTATTAATATAACCAACAAAAGAAAACATATTTCACATAAAATTCACCACTACACAATAAAACAGCTCCATTGTAATGAGACGTCATAGCACATGTTAAGTGCATTAGGCATCTGAGGTGGGAACCCAATGATGAAGCATGCTACCAGCTATATTGGTGGGCGAGGGCTCTTTTGAAATAACCTAATGGTTTGCCTGAGACAGAAGTGGAAGATACTTGTGACAAGCTGTTTATATGGTAGCAAGCTTGTTTTCCTTTGTTGGTTATAGAATACATATTTATATATATCGCCAGTAGGTAGTTATAGTCAGGACCATATTTCCATTGAAAAATAGTTTTTTGACTTGCATATATCTTTGGCACCGTTTGACGAATCTTCAGTAAATTTTCCCAAAAAAGTGTCATAGTGAGACTATATCAGCATGGACTGTTTCAGGGTGATCCGTCAGGTGGGAGCCAAGAAAAAGGGGTGTCAATAAAAGCTCATTTTCCCATGTTCATTTCCATAGGACCTTTGAACATGTCTACAACCTAAACTGCTGAAAGGAATTACACCAAATTTGACAGAAAGGTAGATTTGGTTATGTGGATTGTGCTTTTTGTTATGTGGTACACATCAATTCTGTAGTTGTTGACAAATGTAAGAAAATACAGTTAGTGATATCTCTAGCCGCGATGACTGCACAAAACATAATGAGCTGATTGGCTACCAACACTTCAACCTGGAAGTGTTCGAAGCCATCTTGGGACTCGGCTTGAGCCCAGTCCAAAAACAAAATATAAAATAAAAGTAAAGGGGCAGGATAGGAATACCCTGACACGATAAAGTTGGTCCAGGGGTCCAAGAGGGTCCTCAACAGGCCGAAAAAGCATTTTCTTCTAAAAAAATATTGCTGCAAAATTGCGATATTCGTGAATTCCCAGCAAAATTTTCTTTTTAAAAATGCTAACTAGGGCTCCCGTGCTTGATCATAAAAAACAGGGGGGGCCATGGGCCCCCCATCGAGGATATATGAAATCCCTGGGGACTGCACAACACATCCGCTCCCCAGGGACTACCACCTCCCCGGGGAAAAGTGGTTAAAAGAAAACGGGAGGGCCTGCATGGCCCCTCTAACAGCCCCAGGGACCACATCCTCCCCGGGGCACTTTACTATATGATGGCGGGTGAGCCCACTGCCTAATCCTAGGGGGGCTCAAGGTTGCAATGTGAGCTAGCTGGTTCAAGGGACAACATATCCTGTGGAGGTGCATGGAATCAGTCTAGCACCATCCTCAGTTTATGTTGTTCGCAAATGCGCAGTTCCTACTGATTCGTGGAAACTACATGAAAACATAACCATTCACACCCCCATACAACCTCTTGTACACCCACTCGCACACCCGCACAACCACTCACATACCCATTCACAGACCCATACCAGTACTCACACACCCACTCACTCACTTGTACAGCCACTCACACAACCAGTCACTCACCCAAACAGCCAGTCACATAGCCACTCACTCATCCATACTCACGTACCCACTTATAAACCTACACAGTCACTGACACACCCACTCACTCACCAATACAGCCTCTCAACACAGCCACTAACTCATCCATAGAAGCACTCATATACTCATCATTCAAACACCCACACAACCACTTGCAAACCCATTCACACATTCAAACAAGCATTCACTCATCCATACAGCCATTCACACAGAAACTAACTCTCCAATACAGCCAATCACACACCAACTCATTTAACCAAGTCCCCACTGAAACAGCCACTCACTCACCCATACAGCCACTTACACACCCAGTCACTCACTCATAAAGCCATTCAGACACCCACTCACTCACCCATGTAGTCACTACACACCCACTTACCAACCTATAGAGCCACTTACACTGCCACTCACTCACCCATAAAGCCACTGACACACCCACTCACTCACCAATACAGCCACTCACACAGCATCTCACCCACCCACACAGCTACTCGCATACCCACTTATATACTTATATACCCATACAGCCACTCACACACCCATACACACAAGGATACATACTGTCACACAGCCACTCACATAATATATGTTAGAAGCAGTATCACTCAGTAGTAGTACACCTAGTATAGTAATTTAACTTTTGTAGTCGGTTAGTATATATGTTTAACAATAAAAAAACTCTTAGAAAATAAGACCTCTCAGCAATTCTGCTGTGTGAAACCTACATGGAGGTAACAGGAGGGCTTGTTGCCTTCCAAGGACCCTCTGGATCTAAGGGGACTTCATCCCCCAACCAGCAGAGCACCAGGAGGCATGTTTGCAGGGTAGTGGAGGAAGGTGGCAGGTCCTCCAAAGACTTACTGGAGGTAACAGGAGTGCTTATTGGCCCCCAAGGACCCTCTCTAGCCAAGGAGACTTCACTTCCCCAACCAGCAGCATTCCAGGAGGCGTGCTTGCAGAGCAGTGGAGAAAGGGGGCATGGCTTCCAAAGAGCTCTCAGCAATCTTACAATGTTGGACTTACTGGAGATAACAGGAGGGTTTGTTGGACCTCATAGACCCTCTGAAGCAAAGTAAGCTTCATACCCCAAGAAGCAGCATGCCAGCAGGTTGGCAGGGTATGCACAGACGTGGGTCCCTTGCTCACGTTGCCACTGAATTCAAGCTCACCCGGCTGATGAGGGGTGTTACCCCGAAACCGGTCCTAGGATGCCTGTTTCTGGTCCAGGGAAGACCTGACTTGGCAGTTCGGGCTGGACTGTTCCCATGAGGGACAAGGTCATGACTGATTTGCATATGGCTGGGTCTGACCTGGGGTGGCGAAGTGAGCTAAAGAACGATAATGTATTCAACCCAGATCTATGACTGGGAGTGAGTGTCCGAAAAGTTTCAGCACTCCGTCCATCATCTACTTGTGTTTGCTTTGTTTGCCTTTAGTTGTCAGGGTATGCCCAGACGTGGGTCCCTTGCTCCCTTTCCCACTGGACTCAAGCTAGCCTTGCTGATGAGGGGTGTTACCCCAAAACTGGCCCCAGGATACACAGTCCAGGGAAGACTTGGCTTGGCAGTTTGGGCTGGACTGTTCCTACGAGGGACAGGGTCAAGACTGATTTGCATATGACTGGTTCTGAACAGGGGTGGCGAAGTGAGCTAAAGAACAATGATGGATTCAATCCAGATCTTTGACTGGGGGTGAGTGTCTGAAAGGTTTCAGTGCTCCGTACATCATCTCCTTTAGTTTAGGTGGAAAGCAGCTCTTGTATAGAGCACCCTCAACACCAGCGACACTCTGTGCCTGAAAGGGTTTTGTCTTGACTTATACTGGGTGCTCCCTTGTGTCTGGACAAAGATGTACCTCTTTGAAGAGCTCTAATGAGAGCGAAACACTTGTCAGGGGTTGCTTTTATTCATTTCAGGTTGGCTTGGATGGTATTTTACCGATCCAAAGCTGTAATACTGTGGCTGGAGTGGTAAAAGGCTTTGGCCATTTTACAGCTCGGCATGGATAGCACTGTGCTAATCCTATGCTTAAAGACTTTGCTGTAGAAATGGCAAAAGACTTTGTCACTTTCTATCTCGGCATGGAAGGCCCTGTGCTAATCCTATGCCTAAAGACTTTGATAGAAAAGGAGACATTTGAGGTGAGCAAGGTTTTGTTTTGATTGATATATATATATATATATATATATATATATATATATATATATAGATATAATTATCCAAAACACACAGTTGCCTGCTGTAAGAAGGCCCACTCAGGTAGGTTTGGTTAACGCCATTTATTGTTGGAAGGAACACAATCGCCCAAACATCCGCTGTGCCTCGCCAAGTAACTTGTCTCGCCCAACGCGTTTCGTGAAAACACATCATCAGGGGCTGCAGGCATCACAAGAACCAAAGTCTCAGCAAGTATTCTTTGCACCTGTTAAATGTATTGTTCCCGCCTCCGTGGGCGTGGCTACTCGCATAGCCTACTGGATCTTGTAGTGCAAAGTGAGTATTCCTGCAGTGAGGCGCTGTGTCTTTGCTCTATTATTCATGGAATTTCATCCCAAGTGGGTTGCGATGGCCAAACGCGATGTGGTAGATGTCATCACAAAATGTTTAAATATGAAAATATCTGTATCAGTCTCTCACTTTGTGTATAAGTAGCTACATGAGTGTCTATATGGGTTATTAGTTGGTTTTTTGAGTATCAGTATGAGTGTCTGTATGGTTCGGTGGGGGGTATTACTTAGTGCATAGACTTGGCTTGGCAGTTTGGGCTGGACTGTTCCTACGAGGGACAGGGTCAAGACTGATTTGCATATGACTGGTTCTGAACAGGGGTGGCGAAGTGAGCTAAAGAACAATGATGGATTCAATCCAGATCTTTGACTGGGGGTGAGTGTCTGAAAGGTTTCAGTGCTCCGTACATCATCTCCTTGAGTTTAGGTGGAAAGCAGCTCTTGTATAGAGCACCCTCAACACCAGCGACACTCTGTGCCTGAAAGGGTTTTGTCTTGACTTATACTGGGTGCTCCCTTGTGTCTGGACAAAGATGTACCTCTCTGAAGAGCTCTAATGAGAGCAAAACACTTGTCAGGGGTTGCTTTTATTCATTTCAGGTTGGCTTGGATGGTATTTTACCAATCCAAAGCTGTAATACTGTGGCTGGAGTGGTAAAAGGCTTTGGCCATTTTACAGCTCGGCATGGATAGCACTGTGCTAATCCTATGCTTAAAGACTTTGCTGTAGAAATGGCAAAAGACTTTGTCACTTTCTATCTCGGCATGGAAGGCCCTGTGCTAATCCTATGCCTAAAGACTTTGATAGAAAAGCAGACATTTGAGGTGAGCAAGGTTTTGTTTTTATTGATATATATATATATATATATATATATATATATATATATATATATATATATATATATATATATATATATATAGATATACTTATCCAAAACACACAGTTGCCTGCTGTAAGAAGGCCCACTCAGGTAAGTTTCGTTAACGCCATTTATTGTTGGAAGGAACACAATCGCCCAAACATCCACTGTGCCTCGCCAAGTAACTTGTCTCGCCTAACGCGTTTCGTGAAAACACATCATCAGGGGCTGCAGGCATCACAAGAACCAAAGTCTCAGCAAGTATTCTTTGCACCTGTTAAATGTATTGTTCCCGCCTCCGTGGGCGTGGCTACTCGCATAGCCTACTGGATCTTGTAGTGCAAAGTGAGTATTCCTGCAGTGAGGCGCTGTGTCTTTGCTCTATTATTCATGGAATTTCATCCCAAGTGGGATGCGATGGCCAAACGCGATGTGGTAGATGTCATCACAAAATGTTTAAATATGAAAATATCTGTATCAGTCTCTCACTTTGTGTATAAGTAGCTACATGAGTGTCTATATGGGTTATTAGTTGGTTTTTTGAGTATCAGTATGAGTGTCTGTATGGTTCGGTGGGGGATATTACTTAGTGCATAGATGCATGAATGAGTGACTCACTGTTTGTATGTGTTGAAGACAGCATGTGTGCAGGACTGTATAGGTGGATGAGTATGTGTATGGGTGTGTTAGTGAGTGAATGACTGTCTCAATAGTGTCTTTATGAGTAACTACATATGTTTTAAACTAGTATATGTGAGTATTGGTGTATATAAGTGAGTATATGTGAGAGTGAGAGATGGGAAGAGTTCCTGTACAAATAAGTAGGTGTTTCTATAAGTGATTGTTTAAGAGAGTAAGTATGTGTAAGTTTCTGTAGAAGTAAGTGTGGTAGTGTGTGAATAACTGTAAATGGATGTTTGATACTTTGTTTGCATGTGTGACTATGTGTGTGAGTAACTCTATGGATGAGTGGCGGTGTGTAACAGGATGTATAGGTGTATGAGTACATATGATGAGTGAGTACATGTATGAGTGACTGTATAGGGACAGTTGGTGAATGAGTGGATGTGTGTGTAGATCTTGGAATTACTGAATAGGTGTGTTGTAACTGGTATTGGTATGTCCATTGTTTTGAAAATGTTAGTTTGTATTTTTGAGTGTGTGTATCAAAGGTTATATTAGGGTGAGAGGAGGTCTGCCACTCTATCAGAAGGATGATGTCATCAGTGATGTCATCAGTGATGTCATTTGAGATGTCATCAGTGATGTCAAGAGTGATGTCACTGACCATGTCATGAGTGATGTAATATGTGACGTCATCAGCAGTGCATTGCGGGCGCGCGAGTTATAGTTAGCTGAACTAACTATAACGGGGGAATTTCTATGGTTTTGTACGAGTGAAATGTCCAACTAACTATAACGCCCCTGAAACCTATGGTGTTTGGGTAGTGTAGGGGGTTGTGCTGGGGGTAGCGTTTTAGGGTTTAGGGTAGTGCAGTAGTGTAGGGGGTCATGCTGGGGGTAGTGTTTTAGGGTTTAGGGTAGTGCAGTGGTGTATGGGTAGTGTAGGGGGTCATGCTGGGGTAGTGTTTTAGGGTTTAGGGTAGTGCAGTGGTGTTTGAGTAGTGTAGGGGCTCATGCTGGTGGTAGTGTTTTAGGGTTTAGGGTAGTGCAGTGGTGTTTGTGTAGTGTGGGGGTCATGCTGGGGGTAGTGTTTTATGGTTTAGGGTAGTGCAGTGGTGTTTGGGTAGTGTAGGGGGTCATGCTGGGGGTAGATATAGGGTTTAGGGTAGTGCAGTGGTGTTTGGGTAGTGTAGGGAGTCATGCTGGGGGTAGTGTTTTAGGGTTTAGGGTAGTGCAGTGGTGTTTGTGTAGAGTAGGGGGTTGAGCTGGGGGTAGTGTTTTAGGGTTTATGTTAGTGCAGTGGTGTTTGGGTAGTGTAGGGGGTAGTGCTGGGGTAGTGTTTTAGGGTTTAGGGCAGTGCAGTGGTGTTTGTGTAGTGAAGGGGTCATGCTGTGGGTAGTGTTTTAGGGTTTAGGGTAGTGCAGTCGTGTTTGTGTAGTGTAGGGGGTCGTGTTTTAGGGTATAGGGTAGTGCAGTGGTGTTTGGGTAGTGTAGGGGGTCATGCTGGGGTTAGTGTTTTAGGGTTTAGGGTAGTGCAGTGGTGTTTGGGTAGTGTAGGGGGTCGTGCTGGGGGTAGTGTTTTAGGGTTTAGGGTAGTGCAGTGGTGTTTGTGTAGTGTGGGAGGTCATGCTGGGGGTATATTTAGGGCTTAGTGTAGTGCAGTGGTGTTTGGGTAGTGTAGGGAGTCATGCTGGGGGTAGTGTTTTAGGGATTAGGGTAGTGCAGTGGTGTTTGGGTAGTGTAGGGAGTCGTGCTGGTGATAGTGTTTTAGGGTTTAGGGTAGTGCAGTTATGTTTGGGTAGTGTAGGGTGTCGTGCTGGGGGTAGTGTTTTAGGGTTTAGGGTAGTGCAGTGGTGTTTGGGTAGTGGAGGGGGTAGTGTTTTAGGGTTTAGGGTAGTGCGCCCAACCAGCCACAATATCCGGGGACAAAGGGGATCCTGACTCTTTGGAACGCTCCGTCAATTGAATAATTTGGGTCAAGGGCCCTACCACGTCCAAGACCTATCAATTCCTTTCTTGGGATCCCTCATATACTTGGAGAAAAAGGTACATAGTTCATCATCAATTTCAGGCGTTTGTGACACCTTCCCCTTCAGTGAGGGCCTGGGGCATTCTCCCCTCATCCTATTCCTGACCTCCCTTTCAAGGGGTTGATGGATTTTCCCCACCACATACTCTGCCACTTTGGCGTCAGGTGTCCACTCTGCCGACCTAGGATGGTAAATTTGGGTAGGCTCGAACATGTCCGAGTGGACCCCGTCCCCAACCGAGGACTGAGAGGAGTGGGACTCTGGACGCCAGGGACGCCCCAAGTCCTTATCCTCATCAGAGGAGAAATCATCCTCCGATACACCCTCTCCCTCTAAGGGAAACCCGCCGTCGGGGTCTACAATAGTGGTGACAGTGTCGCAATTTTCTACGGGCACCTGCTCCTCCCGGCAGGGTGCATGTTTTAGCGTTCGCGCACTCTTGAGGAAGGTCTCCGTAAGTTTATCAAATCCTTCCAAGCGCCCCGCGTTATGCTTAACGGCCCTTTTATTCCCCATCTGGGAGCTACTTGGTCCCGCCACCACCAGATCTGGGTCACTGAACACCGCAGGGATGCTTTTCGCCAGCTTATCAACCTGATCCCTAAGAGGAGCCAGCGCCCTAGAAATAGCCAGAGAGAGGGCTTGGTCCACTGCTGGAGGGAGAAGTTGGGGGGCCATTCCTCCTCCACTTCCTGGTAGGAGGAGTGAAAATGGTCTTTTGGAGAAGACATGATAGCAGAGGGTGTGAGCACAGAACAAATGCCCTTAAAATCCTTGACAGCCCCCTCGCCGGTGCTCCAACAGCTGGGCTTTCCCCGAAGCTGTTATAAGAATAGACTGAGGTGCAATACCAATTACCACTACCAGGTGGCGCTGGTCACTAACGTGGCCATGTGGGGAAATCACCGCGTAGCGGTGTTAAAATTAGGCGAGGGTTGGTCGGGAATCAAGCGCACACTAAAGGAGTGACCGGATTCCCAAACGCGCGTAAAGACCAGCGGGAGCGCTCGACGGAGCTGCCTCGCTCGGACCAGACGCGCCTGACAGGATCTCACCACGCGCAGAGCACACAGCGGGAGAAACTGCGAGGGGGAGAACGCGCTCGGGCAAGAGCCTGCTGCGCAGGGAATATGAAACAATACCAAGGCAATAATGCTAATAACGTGCACAAGAAACCGCTATACAAACAGCAACAGCATCAGATTAAGCCAAGAATGTAAGGAATGCACTTAACTGACGAGCAGTGAAGAAAGAGGAAGCGGAAGGGACGTCACAATATTATATACGATGGACTGTGATATGATTGGACTATAGTTGCCTTGGAGACTACCCCCTAATGGTTCATGTGTTGTGTAGTCTTTTGTTTAATGATTGTTGTGTTACGTTTTCTTTGAACTGCTATGCAAATAAAGTGAGGAAAGATATGCATAATCCTCGCCTCCGTCCTGCCATAGAATTCATTAAACTTTATTTGATCTGATTTAGAAACATAGATCATAAAAGTGTACATAAAAACAGTAAATCCTCTTTCCTAATACAATACAGTGAGAATTAATTAAAACCAGTAGGTAAAACGGGTGTTACAAAGCCCGGTTCAGAGCAACTTCAGGTTAACAGAATCGTAAAGTTCAATGTTTCGCAAGATCAATCTCATGTACTTCGTGCAAATTACGCAATAAGGGGTCCAAGTAAGATGTAACGCTCAAATACCTGACCAGTTTGCACTATATAAAACTGCAGAAAAACTAAAAATAAAAAGTGTTTTGCACACTTCTGTCATTGGGCTATATGTGGGCTACATCTGGGTGATATTTGTGCTACATTTGGGCTCTTTTTTCTCTGGTGGCCATCTTGGGAGACTTATTTGTTATGAAGTTTCCTAATTTCGTCATTTACTGCAGTCTCCTCAGTAGGAAATGCTTTCAGTTTTTTACTTTGGTTCCATCAAGAAGGCATTCAGATGTGTCACACATTTGCCATAAATTCAGAATGTTAGCACTCTAGTTGTTCATTAGATCACTGTAGTAAAGCTACTGCTCACCAGGGAGTTAACTGGAAGTCTACTGCTGGTATTGAAAGTGATTGTTTCAGTCTGCATGTCAGAATTTTCTAATGAAATAGAAGTGGATTTGAGATAGTTAGTTCAGCTAACTTTAACTCGCGCCCCGCAATGCACTGCTGATGACGTCACATATTACATCATTCATGACATGGTCAGTGACATCACTGATGACATCACTGATGACATCACCCAGTGAATGTGGTTTTCTTTAAAATTTAAATATATATTATATATATACCAAGCTGTATTGAAGAATGAATGGATGTATAAGTGTCTGGATGGAGGATTTAGTAGGTGTGTGACTGACTGTTTAAGTGAATGATTAAATGTATCTTACTGAATAAATGGGTTAGTGTCTAAAGTGTGTGAATGTCTGTATCACTCTGTCTGTTGTTGTGTAAGCTGCTGCATCGGTTGGTCAGTAGCTACATGAATGTCTATATGGGTTATTGATTAGTTGCCTGCGTATTTGTATAGGAGACTGAGTGTGTGTGTGGTTGGGTGGGGGGTGTGTGACTCTGTGCATAGATGTGTGAGTGGTTGATTGACAGGGTGTATGAGTTTAAGAATGCATGTGGAAACAGTTGTATGGGTGGGTAAGTGTGTGTATGGGCGTCTTGGTGAGTGAATTGATGTCTCAGTGCACATGTCCAGCTAAGTACATATATAAAAGGCAGTGTATGTGACAGTTGGTGAATAGAAATGACTATACGTGAGAGTCAGTGATTGTGAGAGTGGCTGTATGTATGAGTGTATACTTGTATTAGTGATTATATAAGAGACTAAGCATGCGTTACTATCTGTATGAATAAATGAGGTGGTGTGTGTATAACTCTGTAGGTGAGTAAATGGAACTGTGATTGATTCTTTGCATGTGTGACTAGGATGAGTACATAACTGACTAGGATGAGTGCTGGTGTGTCAATGTCTATATAGGTGTATGAGTGCATTTGATAGTGTTCTATTGATCAGTGACTGCATGTATGACTGATTGTATGGGTGAATTGGTAGATGTGTGTGTAGACCTAGGAATAACTGCGTGGGTATGTAGTAACTGGTATTAGTGTGTCAATACTATCGAAAATGGTAGTCTGTATTTTACAGTGAGTGTAACAAAGGTTATATTAGTGTGTGAGGAGGTGCATCAGATGGTCACATGGATGATGTCATGTTATCAGTGATGTCATTTGAGATGTCATCAGTGATGTCATCAGTGATGTCACTGACCATGTCATGAATGATGTAATATGTGACGTCATCAGCAGTGCATTGCGGGGGCGTGAGTTCTAGTTAGCTGAACTAACTATAACCATGGAATTTCTATGGTTTTGTATGAGTGAAATGTCCAACTAACTATAACGTCCCTGAAACCTATGGTTTTTTCAGTGAATTTCTAAGTTTTTTTAAATGCTAATTTCTAACTATAACGTGCCTGAAACCTATGGTTTTTTCAGTGAATTTCAAAGGTTTTTAAATGCTAATTTCTAACTATAACGTGCCTGAAACCTATGGTTTTTTGAGTGAATTTCAAAGGTTTTTTAAATACTAATTTCTATCTATAACGTCCCTGAAACCTATGGTTTTTCAGTAAATTTCAATGTTTTTTTTAATGCTAACTTCTAATTATAATGTTCATTTAACCTATAGTTTTTTCCCACACCCAAGAAGGACACAACACCCACTGCCACAACCCTCAGGACCTCCCCCCATACCACCCCTCTCCCTACTGTAATTTTTTGTATTTGTTATTTAAACTATATAATGTCTTCTTGTTTTTTAAATATTAAACAACTACATACAGTATGAAAGGGAGCCCAGCCCAGAGCCACATCTGAAGACCAACACATGTCATAGACCAACTGATCAAGCAGCTCTGACACCCAAGAACACCACAACACCCACCACCACCCCCAGGACCCCCCCCTCTACCACCGAGGCAGCACAGAACAAGACAGCAAACTTTCCGAAAACGGCATGGCCCCTCAGCCACACAATAGCTGAATATTGGGACAGGTGTGAACAAACTATATATTTCCATATGCAAGGCCGGCGACACGTGGTGCCACTAACCCTGTTCAACACAAGCCGCGACACGTGGTGCCACTAACCCTGTTCAACACAAGCCGGCGACACGTGGTGCCACTAACCCTGTTCAACACAAGCCGATCCCACATGTGGAACTGTGTCCTGAGTCCTGAATGGCAGTGACCCCAAGTCCGTGGCAGCGACCACAGCACCAGACTCCCTTCGATCAGTGAGGCATATTTCCATATTCAAGGCCGGCGACACGTGGTGCCACTAACCCTGTTCAACACAAGCCAATCCCACATGTGGAACTGTGTCCTGACTCCTGAATAGCAGTGACCCCAACTTCGTGGCAGTGACCACAGCACCAGACTCCCTTCGATTAGTGAGGCGTATTTGCATATGGAAGGCCGGCGACACGTGGTGCCACTGAACCTGAACTACACAGGCCGGTGGGGCCACCAACCTATGCATGTGGCTGTGGGCCCTTGCTCACCGCTACCTCTAGCCTACACTGCGGTCAGCAGGGCTCACAATTCAGATACAGTCGCGATTGCAGATGACACAGTCCAGTAGGCAAGAGACATTGCTCCCCGTGCAGCCCGTCCGCAACAAGCAGCATCACAGGCTCATACATTCTCAATGCTTCTGGTGCCATTAACTGTGCACCTCAACTCAACGTCACGTGGCTATGGGCCCTTGCTGACCGCTACCTCTGGCCTACACTGCGGTCATCAGGGCTCACAATTAAAATTAAGTCTTGATTCATTAATTACAGGGTCCAGTAGGCAAGTAACTATCACAGGCCTAAAACCTACATAATATCCTTTTAGTATCCTTGCTTCAAGAACTTTTTTTTATATCAGTTATAGCTTTAGTACACTAACCAAATTCATCTTCCAGTGCAAACGAACCCTCATTAGCAGTCTACACTGCGGGCAGCAGAGCTCGCAATTCAAATTTTGGACACGTTTTGCCACTAACCCTGTTCAACACAAGCCGCGACACGTGGTGCCACTAACCCTGTTCAACACAAGCCGGCAACACGTGGTGCCACTAACCCTGTTCAAAACAAGCCAATCCCACATGTGGAACTGTGTCCTGAGTCCTGAATGACAGTGGGCCTGATTCACAGAACTCACTTACGTCAAAAACGTAAAGTTAGTACTTTTTGGTATTCACAGAATACACTTACTCATTCTGGTATTCACAGAATGAACTTACTCATTTCGGTATTCACAGAAGTTAGTAGTCCTAACTTTAGGACCCCTAAATGCCTTCTGTGAATACCGAAAGTCTTAAAGTTAGGATTTTTCTCAGTTTAGGAGTAGTAAAGTTAGGAGTCCTAAAAAAAGTAGTTTCCCACCTTTAAACATCTCTTATTCTACTGAACTGACTGCATGAGCTACAGACATCTATCCATACTTCCCAGCCATACCTTCAAAGTGCTAGTATCTATCTATCTATCTCTCTCTCTCTCGCTCTGTCTCCTCTGCAGAAAACACGTTTTAGGACCCTCTTTTTTCTCAGCCCCTCCTACACCATTCACCCCCAAACTTTCAATATAAGAGCTAATCAAAAAAGAGAAACTTTTTCGATAATTTCATAAAGATTCGTCAAATGACGCCAAACTTACAAGCACATAGAAGGCTCCAGAAGGGAGGCCGCGCAACCCCCTCCGAACATGAGTGAAGCCCCGGGGCTGCGCGGACCTCAGCGCACCCCCGCAACCCCTGCAAGCCCCTGCTATTATTTTTTAAGAAATACCCCCGGAATCTAGCCCACCCAAGGGCCTCATTAAAATGAAACGCAAGAACCCGTGACCCCAGTGCAAATTTTTGGCAATTTTCTTTTTTTTTAAATGATTTTTTGGGTCCTGGGGGTCCTTCTGGGACCCCCTGAGCAGGCCTAGGGGGTCAGGGTTTTTCTACCCTGCCGCCTTCTCTTGTTTTATACCTTTGTTTCTCCATTTTCAGGTGACTCGCTTCTACCGAGCCACAAGATGGCTGCCAACACTTCCTGGTTTGGACTACTAGCAGCCAATCACAGTGAAGCTCGCGCACGCGACTTCAGGCTCCGCCCAGATATCGAAACTTTTATTTTTCTAATTTCTCAGCAACTACTGAACGGATTTACACCATTTTTAAAAAGGTCACTTTCTGGCCCAAGCACTACCTTTCTGCCAAATTTGGAGTAATTCCGTTCAGTAGTTTATGCTGTAGCCTTGCACAAAGTTTCCTATGGGAAATTGATTTTTTGACTCTTATTTTTTGAATTTCTCAAAAACTACTGAACGGATTTACACCATTTAAAAAAAAGGTCACATTCTGAACCAAGCTCTACCTTTTTGCCAAATTTGGGGTAATTCCGTTCAGCAGTTCGAGCTGTAGCTCGTCACAAAATTTCCTAAGGAAATTAACAAGGAGAAAACGAGTTTTGGGACCCCCATTTTTTCTCAGCCCCCGCTTGACGAATCACCCCCAAACTTTCAGGATAGGAGCTGACCTGGATAGACTGTTGTTTTGGACAATTTCAGGAAGATTCGTCAAACGACGCCAAAGTTATTAGCAAATCAAAAAATGCTTTTCCTATGGAAACTAGGTTCTAACTATAACTACCTACTGGCGATAAATATATATATATTATGATTACCATCTTTATAGGTTATTGCATAGTTTACATGTAGGTTATTTTATTATATGCTTTTGGGTCTCTGTTTTTTTTTTTCATTTATCACAATGTATGATAATATATATAAGTTATTCGATTGGATACTTATAGGTCTCCGTTTTGTTTTATCTATCACACTGTGTAAATATGATCATAACAACCATATCTATAAGTGTTTCACTATTGAAATATTAGGGAAAATATCAAATAAAAATAAACAAATATAAATAGAAAAACATGCATACAATTCCCCACCCCAAAAATTAATACAAATACACAAAAAATAACTTTATATATAGCAACACTTGAAAGTCTGAGATTTTAACTATTTATCCATACATGCACATTTGGGACTTTACATAATACAACTTTATATCTCTTTATTATTTTGCATATATATGTATACCTTTCTTTGTAGTTATGTATCTAAATATTTATTACATTTTTCCTACTGTAGAACAAGCATTTGCAATGCAATTGGACTCGCCTTTGCAACCTTATATGTATTTAGCTATGCAGCACATTGGCCTGGGCACTAAAACATCTACTGTTTTTTAACATGGAGGGAAAGTAAGCACCAAACTGCATGACACACCAGGTATGGGAACACATGGAGAGAAATATTGCCTTTTAGTGGGAAATGGTATAGTCCAAAGCTCTGTTTTTAAAATAAAATCAGGGCCTTCGGTGGTCATATCACTGAAAATAATATTATTGTCTATGGGTGCTGCTGGAAGGCAATTTCTATGGACTGGAATCTAGAGAATGCTAGAGTGATTCTGGTATTTTACTGACCTCTGCTGGCCGTTTTCTATCAAGAAAGTTAAATAGAGGCAGTTGCCAGAAAAATAAAAAAAAGAAAGGCCATCAGCAGAAAGCAATTCTGGAATTTTACTGACCTCTACTGGTCGTTTTCTATCAAGACAGTTAAATAAAGGCAGTTGAACAAGCAGAAAGCAATTCTAGTATTTTATTGACCTCTACTGGTCGTTTTCTAAAAAGACAGTTAAATAGAGGCAGTTGAACAGAAAAAAAGTACCTAAGCGGTAGCAGACAAGTCCTAGGGTTGATCTCCAGAGCCCACAAAGTACATACACATATAATTATATACTAAAGTATATACAAGAGGTCTCGAATGCTCGACCTAAAAAAGAAGAAAAAAAACACCTTCAACTATCTCCAGTGCACTGCTCTATGTCTCATACTATACCTCTTTCATTATATCCTCTTCTTCCAATCTCTGACTCATCCCAAACATCATTGTGCTTCTATTATCTCACAATAGCTCTTTCGAGACTCCTCCCCCGCCTATCCCTCTTTTGACTTTTCCCAAACCTCATTTTACCTAGAGGATTCAACAAATAACACTCTCTCGATGCTTCCCTCTTCTACCCCCCTTTTGACTCATCACTAACCTCATTTTACTACTATGATCTCCCAAATAACACTTTCTAGACTCGTCCCTCCTCTATCCCATTAAATCCAACTACTAGACTCACATGTGTAGTGCTCTAATTAACAACTTTAATTTCCAGACTAATCCAGCACTAACCCATTTTGGGTTTCGGAGTAGCGTGCTGCTCATCGAAAAGCACTTCTTCACCTTGCAAGGGGTATTAATCACTATATTAATACAATTACAATTACAATCTCGTCCCCAAGCAGAACCAACACATTACTACTGCTGTGTGAATCAGACCCATCTCAAAGACCAGCATTGCCTGCACAAACCTCGGAACCAACGCATCGCCTCAGTGGCATGGCATAACCACGGCACAGGCCCTTGCATCTCTTGTCGATATCAGCCTTGTTGACAATGCATAACTCCGCATTGAAGGCTCACAGGTCCTCAGAAATGATGCATCGTCCTGAATGATAGCCACATTTCTGACACTGGACTTTGCACCGCAAGCCCAGATGACGGGATCCTCAACAACGATGCAAAAGGACCTAGCACCACAGCTGCATCTCAGGTCCGACACATCACTTCCGTTGCACAATGCATCTTCCACTCTGATCCTCGCAACCAGGATTTAAGGTAATTTGTTCAGCAGCCCTAAAAGGGTCCCTGTAGCCAGCCCACGCTCCAATGTGGTTGGCCTGAACTTGTGACTTTGTCTCAGTCTGGCAAGACCAGATATCACCCAATGGCACTTTGGGCTTTTTGGTGCTATTTTCTCTACAAACATTAAAATTTAGTAACTCCTGTTCTACTGATTGGAATTTTGTTATTTTGATATTGTGTTATTTATTAAGAATTACTCTATTTTTCTAAAACTGTTGTGAGCTCTTTTGGTGGTGTGTTTTCACAGTCCTATGGTTTGAAGAGTTGCACAAATACTTTACACATTGCCTCTGAGTTCAGCAGGACTGCTCTGTGCCAAGCTACTGAGGTGATGAGCACAGGTTAATTTGGGGTTTACTTGTGGCTTACCCTGACAAGGATTGTGGTTGCAGATTGAACAGGGTTTACACCCCAGCCAACCAACAACCCAATTTCTTACAAACACATCAGAACTATCTCTACAATAATCCTCTTTCAAAAGGGCAGCCACATTTTGAGAACAGTGGCCTGCATTGTATATACTTCATCCAATTTGGTGCCAGCGAAAAGCTCTAACTTTATTATGGTGTACTGCCACATAAAATAGGCAACTCCTGCTCTATTCAGTTACCAGCAATTCCCTCTTTCCGGAATAGACTTCAGCAATGCCTCTTGGTCATTTTAACTATTGAACATTGTGTAGTTAGTATGATCCCATAACTCCAGCGTGCCGCGTATACAAGCCTGGTTGGTGTTTTATGGTATAATAGGCAGGAGTTGCCTTCTCAAACACCAAGCTTTTGAGTATTCATGATCAAACATGCTTACATTATAATCTTGATTAATATTAGGTTAACCACTTCACTGCCTCCAATATTATTTGTCTTGGTGTAGGCAGATGGAGTTGGTTATAAGTAAAACGTCCTGCACTCTACACCTTTGAGTTGCTACATCAAGAGGTTACAGAGTCTATCTACAATTCTCCTTGCACAAAGCCTTCTTTGTCTTTATTTAAGAAAGCGGTCTTTGGTGGGGGTCATGATAATCATACCAGCATCCGGCATGTTGCAAGTCACATTTGCACCCTTCCATAAATCTCACCATGTATGAATAACTAGGTTTGTCCTGTAACTGTTACATGCCTGCACTATAGTAAGATATTACATGTATGCCACTGGTATGCTTTTATTGTGGTGGAAGCATTTCATTATTTAACAATGTTTTTTTGATTGAATAATATGCAAGAAGCTTTAAACCTCAATCCCCTCTGTCTTAAAGTTCAGAAAACATCATGAGTTTGTGTCTGTCTGTTTCCTGAAGGATCCATAATCATGAATTGAAAAGAAATTGATCAAGCCCATTTGGCCCTGAGGAATCTGCCTCAACTACTGTGCTTTAATGTGACTTTTATACTATGAGTAGATACAGGGTGGAGGATGACTCAATCAGTACCCTCTTGACTCCTTCTTTTCATTTTAAAGATAGATTTTACTCATACAAAATTCTCAGTTGAAAAGTACCTTACATTAGAGTGTTTTTCAGGGGCAGTAGAAGTTTCTCAACCAAAATGGATCTTTTTCCCATGATTGGCGACATTATTGGAGTCAAACACCTGGTCAAAATTCTACTAATAGCTTTCAATGCTAGGCACTGAAGCGTATCATGCTGTATGTAGAAGCATGAGAAATTATCAAAAACATTTTGAAAACCATACTTACCTTTCCATCTAGTTTATCACCATGTGTATGGTGGTGGACTACAAGCAAACACTTATAAAAAGAATATTATTGTTTTTTGTGTAATTATCTGAACAAAAATGAGTATGCATTTCATGAAACATCAGGCCAGCTGAAGACTGATTGATTTGATAATGTAGAAAAAGTATTTGCAATCATTGTAATGCAATGTCAAATAAAAATATTGTGAAGATAAGTTTCTATAGGTGAGTAAAGTTTTAATATACATAACTCAACATATATGTACCTACCTTGATGATATATATATCTTCAAGGTATGTAGATGTAGAGTTAAGATTAGTAAATATATACTTACCTATTTGCACTTTCCTTCTCAATATTTCTTTTCCCTCTATATTTTTGAGAGGATATTCTGTCCACATTGTATTTTTCATTCTGATTTTCTGGCAGTGATCCAATGTGGGGCCAAGAAAGGAGGGGGAATGTGACCAACAGGTCCAGCTGCTCCTCTTTGTGACAGTCCTTCAAAAAAGGAAACAATAACAAGGTTTTCATTCTTTTAAGAAATCTTTCTATAAGGTGAAATGTAGTTGTAAGTTTGGTTTCATTATACAAACAGAATGCCTACATTCCTACAGAATTAACATGCATCTCATTTATATCAGACATCACCCACCCATGTTCTTCCCGAGTTGAAGCATCCTGTGCCTACTCTGGAAGTAACATACCTGGAATCAGATGGTTTTTCACTCAAAAATAAAAATTCCTGCATAATGATCTAAACTCAAAAGTTCTTCACTGTATGATAATATTGAACACTTCATTCAACTTGATTCTGTAGCACATGTTTTCAGAACTTTCTTGTGGTATCTTCATCCCTATGCCATGCATTATTTCCTCAGTTTATGTTCCCTGCTGCTCAGACAGTGTGAGTGTGATGTAATTAGAATGCTGATGTGTGCCTGGTTCAGTGAATGTCAGTTGCTGTGCATATACTGAGCAGCAAGGATGCTGCTAAGGATGCTGCTGCCGGTGGGACTTCCTTACTACCATCTTTACCTGTAAACTGAGACTCCCATCCTAAGAATAAACCTTATCTTGTTTCACCTATACTACTGTCTAACCTGCATCTTCATTTACCACAATGGTGACGAATGAAGGAAAAACCTGAGTGTGGAAGGAACGTTTGGAAAAACTACAAGTTGAAGAACTGCTGAACAAACTAACATGAAGATAAAAAGAAATGGAATTGAAGCTGGAAGTAATCTGAACCACCCTAGAAGCCCCACCGGTGTCCTTTTTATTGTACAGCCCACAGAAAACAGAATATAGGGTGTTTCACTTGCTTAACTCAGGTGTACTGTAGCGCTGATGATGATGTGAACCTGCGTTTGCAGGCACTTTCTTAAGATCTGTATTTTTAAACTGTACCAATGAGCATTGAATTGTAAGCAAGGAAGACAATGAATGCAGCAAAGAAAATTGGCAGCATTGAATCTACCTACATTAGCAGTGTTTAATTGGAATCCACTGATGATTTGGAGTGTTTGCAGCATCACCCTGAATTTACCCTTTGGTGGAGAATGCGACTGGTTGGCCCAGTTGTGTGAAAGTCACTGGTGAGCTGCAACGTTATTTATTTCTTAGGGAAAAAAGGGGCCTGTGTGACTGCATCCCTGGTGATGCTTTAATCAACAATGCAGCCTATGGTCTGGGCTAAGTTTTAATGACGTTGCTGTGTTTCCTGTGCAATGCATTGTTAGTGAAGCTATGGTGTTTGACTGTAGACTTTGTACGTCCTCTCAGCCATAGTCACCTCTTGCGCTGCCTGGATACTATCTTATTGCCTCCTGCCCACAACTATTAAGCTTTTCAGCACTTCCACATCTTCAGCTCTTTCTACGGCCTGCTGGAGTGAGTTGTTGTTTGGTAACCTGTCACTGCTGCGAATTGTTCCAGTACGTTTCTGCTAATTGTTCTTAAACTGACTTCTCCTCAGCTCACTTGAATTTATTTTATTGAGGTTCTTGCTGTATCTTTTCAAAGGAGAGCACTAATTATATATACTGTAAACAAGACGTTTCCTAGAATTGTGGGTGTGAAATCTTACTGTGATACCAGTATTTCTCTGCTGCTGTTCATTATTTACTACCAAAATTGACTGACTGTCAATATTTCTTGTAATTGCTCGTTATAGATCAATGCCATTTTGATATCGTTTGTAATGCCATGTTAGCATATTTTATTTAGTGCTATTCATGATTTAATGCCTAATAATTTATGCTATGTTGACTGCATGTATTTGGAATGTGAAGCTAGCATATTTATTTTGCTATGCTGAAAAATTGCCTGCATGTGTTAGTAATACCATGATAGCATATTTGTGAGTGCTATTCTTGGATTCAGACCGTTTAGGGTGGGTGTGTTGCACCTTCTGCAAATGTTACTTGTTGTTGCTTGTTGTAGGGGTTATGTTATTTTCCCATATATTATTTACTTTTACTTGAGATGGGGCATGTTTATTGCATCCCAATCAATTCTTACAGTTCCTGTTGATGGGGGACGTATTCTGCAACCCAAACCGCACTTACCGTTCCTGATGTTGGGCATTTGCATTGCAGCCCAAACCGTCCCAGCATTTACATATTATGGGGCATATTTCTTGCATCCAAATGTTGCTTTGTGTAGGTGATTGTTACTTACTACCCAAACAAATACTTACTTTACAATTACTTACGGTTATTGGTGATGGGACATATATTTTGCGCTCAAACCTTTTCTTTGCGGCATATATGTTGCACCTGCATGGTTTATACGTTTTGCTTGTGGCAGGTGTATGACATCCATTTGGGCACACGTATTGCACCTTTCTGCTATGTTGTGGTGATGGGTTATTTGTTTTGCACTCACACTCTTTCTTTGGAGCATATGTGTTTCACCCTCAGGAGCATATGTTTTGCTTGTGACAGGTGTATGGCATCCATTGGGGCACACATATTGCACCCTTGTGCTATGTTGTGGTGATGCAGCATTTGTTTTGCGCTCAAATGTTTTCTTTGGGGCTTATTGCACACTTGTGCTATGCTGCAGAGCTTTTGTTACTCCTCTATATTTTAATGTCTGCTGAGGGGGGGAGTGTGAATGTTTCTCCCGAGTGAGGTATGTATGTGTTACTCTTAACCCTGTATCACTATTTTCTTCTACTGTCCATATATTTTTTTATGTATTGCATGATTTTATTGGTACTCCCTTTGCTTTTTGTGGATATTGATTATTACTTTCTGAACTGGATTTATATCTTCTATTTTTCTGTAAGGAAGGGAGTTGTGTGGTATCTTCATCCATATACCATGCATTCTCTCCTCAGTTTATGTCCCCTGCTGCTCAGCCACTGTGATTATGATGTAATTAGAATGCTGATGTGTGCCTGGTTGAGTGAATGTCAGTTGTTGTGCATGGGATGAGCAGCAAGGATGCTGCTCCCGATGGGGCTTCCTTACTACCATCTTTACCTGTAACCTGAGACTCCTAGCCTAAGAATAAACCTTAACTTGTTTCACCTATGCTACTGAATACCCTGCATCTTCATTTACCACAATTTTAATTCTGATTTTCTGTCAGTGATCCAGTGTGGGGCCATGCAAGTAGTAGGGATGGGAACAACAGCTCCAGCTTCTCCCCTTTTGACAGCCCTTCAAGAAAGGAAACAATAACAATGTTTTCATTCCTTTAAGAAACCTTTCTCTAAGGTGAAATGTGGTAGTATATTTGGCTTCATAATACAAACGGAATGCCTACATTCCTACAGAATTAACATACTTCTCATGTATTTCAGATGCCATCCACCCATGTTCTTCCTGAATTGTAGCTTCTTGTGGCTATTCTGAAAGTTACATAAATGGAATCATAGAGTTTTTCACTCAAAAATGTAATTCCTGCATAATGATGTAAACGCAACAGCACTTCTCTGTATGATAATATCGAACATTTCATTAAACTTGATTCTGTAGCGCCAGTTTTCAGAATGTTTTATGAGACACGGTAAGTAGACACAATATCGATTTTTTTAATATCGTTATGTCATAATATCGAGTTTTAAATATCTATAGTGAAAAATATCGTTGTATAAAATATCGATGTTAATAATATATATTTACTGTATTGTTTAAAATATTGTTATTAGAAATATCGATTACAAAAATATAATTATTAAAATATATCGTTTTTGTATATTTTTTTTGTTTAATATAGTATATGTTTGTAAATGTTATATTAATTCTTAATAAATGTGATATTTATGTCGAAATTTTGTTTTAGGAGCGGGAAGTTTTTATTTAATGGGGAATAACGTGGGAGTGTTTTAAAAATATATAATTTTAAATTTTAAATATTAAAATTAATTTTATTCAAATCTAATTTTTTTTAGGAGCGGGATAATGGGATTATAGAGGATAAGGGTGGGGAGTAATTAAAACATTTATAATTTAAAAATAAAAATATTAAAATGTATTTAAATCAAATTGTAATATTTTTTTTAGGAGCGGGATAAGGGTGGGGAGTAATTTAAAAATTTATAATTAAAATATTAAAATTAATTTAAATCAAATTGTAATCTTTTTATGAGTGGTTTTGTTGGGTTTATAGGGGATAAGGGTGTGAAGTTTTTAAATTATAAATTTAAAAATTTTAATTTCTTAATTAATTTTAATGAAATTCAATTTTTATTTTTTATGAGAGTTATTTGTGGTTTTATAGGGGATAATGTTTTTGATTGTTGTAAAAAAATTATAATCATTTAATTTTTCAATATTTAATTTTACTTTTTTTACATCTATGAGTATAATTTAGTGTCAAAAATGTATTTACATTTTTTTTGCATTTGAAAAGTATGTATTTAAAAATGTTTTGGTAAATAATTTGTTTTAAATAATTTTTTTAATTATGAGTGTTATTTTTTTTAATTAAGGGATGAGGGTGTTTTTTAGAAAAAGATATATAAATTAAATTTATTGGAAATATTTGAATTCTTTTTATCTATAGTGAGATAAATTAATTAATTATAGTGAAAAATCTGTGCATTGAATTTAATGTATGTAATTATATTTAAAATATGTAAAAAAAAAAAAGAAATATTGAGAGAGACTATGATATATTTTTTTTAATATTGTATTATTAATTGTTATGAATTGATAATATAGAGGCCCATTAGTGCTGGGACCGGCCACCAGTGGTGCGGCGGTCCCGCACCGGCGATTAGGATGCCACCGCCACCTTGGCGGTGGCATCCTCCATTCCCAGCATTGTGGCGGGCGGTGCTCACAGCACCGCCCGCCACAATGCTGGGAATGCACTGCGTGCATTGTCATGCACAAGGTGACAGGCACCGCGAGGTGCCTGCCACCATGTCCATGACAATGCAGGGGGTACCATAGGTACCCCCCATGTGCACCACCCGCCCGCAACGGGCCCCCAGAAGAGAATTCCTCATGCCCTTCCGTGGCGGCAACGCCGCCACGGAAAGGCATGTTTCCGCCCCCATGCTAATATGGATGGCGGTGTCTAGCAGACACCGCCACCATATTAAACCCTTTTCCGCCCGGTTGACTTGTCGACCGGGCGGAAAAGCGGCGGACGGTCTTCCCGTCCGCCGCGGTACCCCCGCCATACTAATATGGCGGGGGGTAAATGGGTGGCAGGCGGGGAAGGATGTAGGGCGGATCGCCTCCGCCATGCGGGCGGTTGGCGATCCGCCCTACATCCTAATGGGCCCCATAGTAGGGAGTATTCAAATATGATAAATTATAAAATCATTTTAATGTAGAGGTGTTTTGAGTTGATATGGTGCATATATATGATTTTTGTTTAAGTTAATTGTGTAATAATAATTTAAAAATTAAAATGTTTTATGCTTTAATTTTAACATTAATAATTTTTTAAGTGTTTAATGATTATTTTAAATTTAATAATGTTATAAAAAAATTATTTAAAAGATATTTTAGGTTAAGATTTGTATATTATATTTATAATTTATTATGAAAACAAAATAAAAAAAGACACTTTTTTTATTTTTTGTGAAAAATTTTTGGTGTCCATTACGATACAGGGCGGAATAAAATCCGCCATCTACCATAGCGGTAAAAAACCGCCCGCCTACACCTTCTGAATACCGACCGAGCAATCACGATGTCGCGAAGCGAACACCGCCCGCGGCGGAAAAAACACACAAAATACCGCCCGTCCATGTCCGAGTCGAAGTCCATCCGTCCGCCACGGACGCAAACCCACACGACAACCCAAAACCGCCCGACCTGACTACCGAGACACCGGCCGTGAAATTAGGATCTTCCCGACATGAGCGCGGCAAATCCACAAATACAACTCCCGCCATCGTAAACAACAGTGATGAAAATGGACACGGCGGAAGCCCTGGCGGCCACGTCCCTGCACAGAAACCATCCGCGGACCAAAGAAACACACACAACATGGCCAACAAGTCCACACAGCAAGCCACGCACAAATACCCAAACACAGTACACATTCCGAAAACACATCCCCCCTGGACAAACAAATAAACTACAAATCCCAGAACACCAGCCACAACACACCTGAAAACAACAGCACATCATGACACACCCACATAGGTAAGTACAAATGCAGCCCCTTCACAGACCACAATCCCTTGCAACACTACAAACTGAGGATGAGAGCACAGAACACAGCGAGACAGAAAGGACAGGAGCACACCACAGACACGCACCCACCACCACCACCACCACCACCACCAAACACCGGCCCCACAAACCACCTGCACATCACACACCACACACACACACCGCACCAGCACCACAAACACAAAATCACACACCATGGCAGCACAGAGAATGCCCAAGTTCACTTCCACTGAGCTGACGGTCATGGTCAATGAGATCATCAAGGTGCACCCACAAATCTATGGGAACCAGGTCCAACAGACACCACTATCCACCAGAAACCGGATGTGGAGCAGGATCGTGAGACCAGGTCAATGCAGTTGGGAACGTGCCACGCAACAGAGCCGAAATCACCAAGAGGTGGCACGACATGAAAAGAGTGGTCAAAAGAAGGAGGCCAAGAATCGGCAGCTGGCTGACAGGACTGGCGGAGGAAATCCCGCGCTATTTAAGACCTTCAAGGCGTGGGAGGAGAAGGTGCGAGGCATCCTACATCCGGAGAGTCTCACCGGAATACCAGGGGAGTGGAGGCTGGTAAGTACAAACAAATGTATACCAGCACACCGCTATGTACTCACATGCACTACCACTATGCCATAGCTCCGAGGGACAAACACCCCCATGTCAAGTACACAATAACACAAGACATCACTCACACATGCAACAGACTAACTAACAAAACCATGGGGGCATGTGTACAGTCAGCCAGCACCGCAACTCCCACCAGGTCCCCTTGTACTCTAGATGCGCCAGAAGGAGCACTCCCCACACCCACACTCATGTGTCAGCCATAGCTGCACCAACCGACAAGTAACAGGTAAGTAGCCTGAACACAAAGTCAGTGGGTCGGAGGGGGACAGCTGAAGTACAACACCCACGAGGCCCCTAGTCCTACAGCACAGCAAGGTGGAGCACAGCCCACACCCATGTGTCAGCCACTGCAGTGCACACCTTCAGCCGACAGGTAGAAATCTTACCATACATGGAGGGGTTTCTGTGGGTGGTAAGCCATCACCACAACACACAACACCGCCCCCACTCCCACAGACCAGCAAGATGGAGCACCCCTCCCTCCCAGTACCATATGGCATCCATTGCATTGCGCCCTCCAAACCAACAAGTAGTTAGAGTACTGTACAGGGCGGGGTGTCTGTAGGCATGAGGACAGTATTACGACTAACATTTGGGAAATGTCACGTAGCAGAGGAACACGCAGCACTGCTCCCTGTCATAATCATGTGACCAATGTGCACACAGACATGTATTACAGAGTCATAGCCCACATGAGCCATCACAAATACAGCAACACCCATGGAGCCACGTCTGCATGCACAAGTCCCACTGGAGCACTGACCCACACGGCGGGCACTGTGCCACTCATCACACACATCAGCAACACCATCGAAGTCCTGTCCATGTAGTCCTTACTGCCTGTTCCCCACAAAGCGTACAACATCGCCCATGTAAGTCTAACCTGTCTAGAACTAACAGTGTGGAACCCCAGTAATGCACATAAACACCACTGGACCCATGAAACACACAGCCACACAATGCACATCCAACATACCATCCATCTCATCTGTCAGCCCCAGTGTCATGAAAGGTATGTCATCGGAACAGCTGGCCCTCACACAGTAGTTCTGCAAAGATACCTGCCCATCACAAATAATGTGTCTGCAGTGACTGAAGCGCACATCACACTGATTTACAACATACATAATATAGTCAACACCCCAAGAGCACTGCATTGCTGCACATGGCCGAGGGTAGCACGCACACCAAGGAATTGGCCCATCTGCAATACGTCGTGTGGCACACAACCATCACTCACTCACTACAATGCTTGCAGTGTAATGTCCATAATTGATAACAGTGAGCAGACATGCTGGGGATGTCAGACATACACACACCTTTGTCTCTGCACTGTCATGTTGCCAAAACACATGTCCCGTTCTGCACACATATGTCACAGTATGTACCCTAAAACCATATTGCACCTCAAAAGCGTTGAGGGGGCTGTACCCCCTTTTGCCATCTGTGTTTCTAAGCGTCCCATTTGAACCCCAAAACCATATTCCACCTCAAAAGCGTTGAGGGGCTGTACCCCTTTTGCCATCTGCGTTTCTAAGCGTTCCATTTGAACACCAAAACCATATTTCACCTCAAAAGCGTCGATGGGTCTGGAGCCCGCATACACCCAAGCCACAAAATGTAGGAGTACAGCAACACACACTGATTGTCATCGCTAATCCGCCCCATGCCACATGAACACAACACACAGTTCCATTGCCTTGCTCACGCATACACACATCGTACATCCACACACACGCCACTGGGAAACCTGTGCACGACAGTGCACGAACTGTGAATGTCAGACAACCAATACAAACTTTGCAAGGTGCAACACAATAACCTATCTCATTCTCCCCACAGGTGCCGAACAGCTGGATGCTGGAGAGGAGACAGCAGCCAGCACAGCCAGTCCGCAAGCCCCCGACCCGGACTCACGAATGTAGAAGACCTGGACACCTCTTCGGACGAGGACCACCTAGCAGGCCCGTCTGGAGTGGCAGGGCCCAATAGCTCCCCAGGGCCCCTCCTACCCACCAACACATCACCCAGGGCTGCTGACCAGTCACAGACCCCTGCTGCCACGGTCGTTGTGGCCACCACCACCGCCGCAACAACCACCACCACCACGCCATCCCTGGCCACAGCACCTGCGCAAGGGGTGGCACGCCCATCATGCTTGACCCTGGGAGCCAGACAGAGGACCGTGGTGACCAATGTGGCGAGTGGGCAGGTCGGTGGCAGCAGTTCCGGTGGGAGGAGCAGGGTCAGGCCAACGCCATCTGAGCCTGGGAGCCAAGCCCTGCCGCAAATCTCAAGAGTCCTTGGGGCCTATGAAGAGGCCCAAGGACAATGGGCCAGGTCGGCTGCCGACACGCGGGAGGTCCTTGTGGTGTTGAGGTCCATGGACGCCCATATGGGCCAAATCGCGACCCGTATGGACAAACTTGTGGACCTCATGGCCCAGCAGGTGTTGGGGGAGGGCCCAAGCAAGGCCAGCCACACCACCGCCGCCACCACGTGCTGTGGCGCAGGGTCGTGCAACATCTAGTTCCCCTGCGTCCACAGCGAGTGAGCAGTCCACAGCCACCACCAGCAGCCCACCAACACAACCCCCTACCAAACGTGGAAGGGGCCGTCCGAAGAGGAAACAGGTGTCCAGAGAGGACTACGCACGCTCCAAACGCCAGTGAGTCAGCCAGCCACCCTGACCACCTACTGCACTGACTTTGACTACGATCCTACCCCACACTGCCATGTGAATGGCATGTGTCTGTTGGACTGTGGACATAGAACTTCATGGGTACACCTTGACCATCACGCAGCCATGTCCGTCAACTCATTGTCACAGCATGCACCACTTCTGTCATCACCTTGCACACAATCACATTTCACCGCTGTACATAAATACACCTTGATCACAATCTGCTTCATGTGCCCTGGGTTTAATCAACGATGTGCAACCGCCAACATGAGCAGGAATGCCTCTGCTGTGTGGCATGTAGATAGGCCAGGAGATGTTGTAGGGACCTAGGGGTGAAAATCAGAACAAGAGTCCATTCAATTAGTGTGTCACACACCCATCACACAGTACTTGTCACCAACTACATGCAATGTACACACATCTCACAGAGCAACAGGGCACAATGCCACAGCCACTGTCAGTGGCATACTACCCTGGACATGGACCATTGCCACACAGCACTTAGTGAACAAAAGGCCTCCGTCACAATGCACACATACACCTGCACAACTACAGCTACATCAGCCGTCGTACATGGTCACTCACCTTCAAGTGAAGTAGCGGGCGATGAGCTGCTGACGCACATTCACAGCTTCCTCCTCTCCACTGTCCTCTTCACTGGACCCGCCCTGGTCTGCAGGCGGGGGCCCGGGCTGATCACCGTCATCCACTATTAGGGGGATCTGCTTGCGAATAGCCAGATTGTGCAGCATGAAGCATGCCACAACTATCTGGCACACTTTCTGTGGGGAGTACGCCAGTGCACCCCCGGTGCGGTCCAGGCATCTGAATCTGGACTTCAGGAGGCCAAAAGTCCGCTCCACCACACGTCTGGCACTGCCATGTGCCTCATTGTAGCGGACATCAGCTGGTGTCCGAGGATTACGTAATGGGCTGAGCAGCCAAGGCCCATTCGGATAAGCAGAGTCCCCTGGGTGTGAGGAATACCGAGATTAGTTGCAATTCCAACTGTCCCCAAGACAGCATCGCACAACAGCCACTCTACACGAGTACACATACTCACCAACAATCCAAGCACGGTCCGGTTGCAGATTGGTCATCAGACGTGGTAGGATGCTGTTGCGCATGATGTGCGAGTCATGGGCCGATCCTGGAAACTTCGCACACACGTGTGTAATGACCATGTCCGCAAGGCACACCACTTGCACATTCAGGGAGTGGGTGTGCTTCCTATTCTGATAAATGTGCTCCAGGGCCTGTGGTGCTACAAGGCCAATATGGGTGCAATCTATTGCACCAACAACGTGGGGGATCCGTCCAAGGGCATAGAAATCACCCTTCACTGCCGCCAATTCACGAGCCCTGGGGAATCGTATGTACCTGTTCCTGTACAGCATCATAGCTGACAGTACATCATGTAGCACCATGCTGAACATGGGCTGGGACATCCCACTTCCACTGCCCACTGTGTTTTGGAATGACCCAGTGGCGAAGAAATGTAGTGCAGCCATCACCTTAGCCATGGGGGTAAATGCAGTCAGATACACCCTGCGAGGACGGAGTTGGGGTTCCAACAAGGCACATAGGGATGCTGGGTGGGTCGGTCCAGTCGGAATTTCCGGATTACCTCCGCGTCCTCCATGTCTGACAGCAATTGGTAGGGGCGATGTATGTTTGGTCTCCTCCTAGGAAAGATGGAAGTGGACACATGTCAAAGCAACAGGCCACATGGCATTTCCACAAACACAAAACAAAAATGACTGACCAAGCAATTGAATCACAGAACAGCTGACAAGTAGGGACAGCACAGCCACAATACACTTACACAGGTCCCCTTACCAATAGCAATGAGCAGTGACACAAACCATTGCTATCAGCATGCACATGGGGATTTAGGCCTTAACAACTTGTAAGGCATGACGATGATATCAGACTGCATATTTGGGAAGCGGCAACACCACGGCAATATAACTAGCTGCTGTGCCTGACACAGCTTCCGTGGCTGGGTGAGTATGGCACACACCAACAACGCAATGGACACAGGCTGAGCGGCAAAAACAAGTGGGTCCTGTTGCACGAGGGGATATGAGACAGTCATTGATGTCCCTACTTCACCCTATGTACAGCACTGTACGGATCACACCTCCAAAACACATTGACAGGTGTACACATTGACAGCTCCATGACAACACAGCTGTGTGATTGCAAATACACATCACAAGTGACACGTAACGTAGCACGTGCCAAGTGAGAGATGTGCATAGTGAACGATGGCATGTGTGTGCATATGCATGTCCCATGCTCCCATGCCAATGTGTACATGATGATGTGCCAACAGACATGTGGAGGCTGAGCACTGGCCGTCCCTGCCCATGCGCACAGCATGTTGTGGCCCTGTCCAGTGTGGAGCTGCCCCCACACACAAGTCATGGCCACACCTGCAGATGCATTGCGCACATCATACTGTGTAGTGCACATGGCATCAGCGGACTGTACCCGCCATGGGCCAGGCCCTTACGGCCAACTCCAATGGCCCTCGCGGTTGCACCCTGCGTGTCCCGCAATGGAGGAAAGCGTCATGGGCCAGCTGGAAGGAGGCCATCATCTGCAATTTAAGCAGGCAGACACGGTACACCAATTGCAGCGGCTTGGACCCACTGAAACTGCCCCAGGGGGCTATATGACTGTGGGAGTGAGACCGGCATTACCACAGCTACCAGGGACTGCAGCCTGGCATCCCTCAACAACACCTGCTGCTGCCACCTGTCCACCTTAACGTCGATGTCGCTGAAGGGGGCTATATGACTGTGGGAGTGAGACCGGCATTACCACAGCTACCAGGGACTGCAGCCTGGCATCCCTCAACAACACCTGCTGCTGCCACCTGTCCACCTTAACGTCGATGACGCTGAAGATATGTCCAGGTCCACTCACCAGCGAGGAGCTGGAGATCCTGGATTCCGAGCTCCACGCACACTGCACATGGCTATCCCTTGCAAAAGTTGTGTGTGTGAGACAACCACAGTGTGTGTGGGAGTGCATGTGGGGGACACACATGTTGTTGATCCGCAGCACCAGGAGTCAGAGCCTGTGGGGTTCCAACATGCACTGCTCACCATGCTTACTGCAGGTGGCAGGGGTATGTGAGCTCCCGGGCGCTTTGCCATGTCTGTCCCTCCCGAGTGGTGGTACATGGCAACTTCATGTCAGACATCCAGTGACACAGCCAATTGGCAATGCAGGTCTCAGAGCACTTGTTGCTCATGAGTATGGCAGGCTGGGGCCATGCTGCCCTTCTCAGTCCCAGCAGGCCTGGGCTGCACATTGACTGCACAATGCCAGTAGGTGACAACACAGACTGCCCAGTGGGTTACATGTGTCTCCTGTTCAGGACCCTCCGGAAAAGTGTCTCTGGTACTTGCACATCCGGCACACCGTGCAACAACAGTTGTGCTCGTGTGAACGACAGGTGGATGGCATGGGCTCATGGCCATTGTGGGCTGTCAGGTTGCAGTCTGTTGAGTAGTTTCCCATTCTGCTCCATGCAGGTATGTGTTTGGCCTAATTACATAGTGGACATCCTTGCCACCATCAGGATAGTGGTTGTGCACAACGCGAGTTGGGGCTATGGTCGCAGGGTGACACAGGCCGTATGTAGTGCGATGTGCACTACATTCGTGGCACTAATTTGCGGATTCCTTTCCTGTATGCCAGCCATTGGGTGTTGATTGTGGTGGCTGTATACTATTGCACAGGTATCGTGCAACATGTGGATTTGGGTATGTTCTGTGCTGCTTCCCTTGCACATGTCTGTGTCATTGATGCCAGATGAGTGGGACCACCTCGCTCTCTCTCATGTGGCATCTCCCCTGGGTGCTGAGGGACAGGGGACGCTCAACAGTGGGGTGGCTTCGGATGTAGCATCTGCACAGCTGCTGAGTGAGACAGTTGTGACCTGCGCCTCGGAGGGGCTAGACGTGTGCTGGATGAACCACAGGCCCAGTGTGCAATTTCGGCATTATCTGAGGACTGAGGTGATGCATCCATGTTGTATGACACAGGGGACGTGGACTCTGGGTCTTCTTCAGCCACGCGGAGGCGAATGACCGCCCTCCCATCCACTTCCACTGGTGCAACACGTGTCGGCACAGGGATGAAGGATAGGGTGTCCTTCACACCAGGCACAGCTGCCCCTGCACATGTGACCCCTGCTTCCCCAGTGCTGGGTCTGTTGAGCTGATGCGCCATCTGTGTGTGGGGAAGTCAACTCTCCTCACTTACGTCATTGCCCATGACATCACTTAGCCGCAGGAGACATGGATGATGGAGGGCCCACATGTACGCGTGGGTGGACTACACCAGACCGTCCAATGGTTGTCACCCCCAGTGAAGGTGTGCCTTCAACTGCGCCAATCTCAGTCTGACATTCCTGACCCTTTCCCCACCCCCCTGGGGAGTGGCACATCTGACCGCAGCAGTGCACGAGTCCTAAATCGGAGGAGTGGGGGGACGCTGACGTCCCCACCGGATGTGACATGTTGGAAGGTGGCTTGCACCGTCAGACTTATGGCCTCCCCTCGCTCACCCCAATATGCGTTTGCATCTGAGAAGCCAGTGCGTGCACAGGCAGCTCCGAGCTCGCACCAGAGAGGCCAAAGAGTGTATGTGTGGGTCCATCTGAACGAGTTGTCTGTCTCGCAGTATAATCAGTGGCGGGACGCCGTCCACCTGCGTGGTACCCCGAATCGAGACCTGGACAACATTGACAATGCATGACAGGCTCCGCAGTCCGGATACACCACCTGCAACACACAGAGGCTGTAGCTGCCCTAGCAGCCGAGGACGCGTCCAACTGGAGCTAATGGACCCACACATTCACTCTTTGACCTCTCTGGGGCAAGCTTGGAGCTGTTTGTGCACGCGCTGGCTTCTCTGTTGCAATGGCATGTAACGTGTGTGGGGAAATAGGCAATGAGTGCGATGATGCGAGCCACCTTCCGTGACGTCACTCCCGGGCGCGATGTGTGCGTCCCCCCACTACTTATATTTGACTTGTGCCATGCTGCACAATGAGGATGTGTTGCCTGCGTGATGTGCCCAGGAGGAGCGCGCCATGACCTCTCACCCACCATGCTCCACTGCCATCCCGTGCCCTGGTTAGCCCATGCAGGTGGACGATGTTGGGGGTACACCTGGTCGACAGGGGATGTTCGTGCCTTGGCAAGGGCCTGGGGAACGCACAGCAGTATCCAGCATGTCCCCATAGGGTGGGCTGACATCTACACCTGATGCAGCATCTTTCGTGTGGCCGCCTGTTGTGCACACACATGTTCACATTCATCCCCAGACAGGTGGTCTTTACAAATGCCCAAGACAGCGGTAATCTAGTCCTCTCGAATCCTCCCGACACAGTGTGTTTCAACATTGCATGTGCGCACCTACCCGTCACACCCACCCACCTGGGCCAAGCGTAACTCCCGCTTCACATGACACATGTGTGTCTTCCACAGTTGTGCTACTCTCTCTGGGCCGGACCTGCAACTGTCCCGTAGCACACACACAGCACCGAGTCGTACTGGCATCCTGTTAGATTGGTAGGCACACTCACACATCTCCTTCTGACACAGTGGTGGCTGTGATGGATATTGTGACTGCCATGGCAGTGTTGGCTGGCCATGGAAAGGCACACTAACACACATTGCATCCGCAGCACTACGTGTCACTACTCGGCACATCGAACTGGGCACTGTCCCTGGGGTAGATGAGTTTGTGGTGGCGTTGGTGTGTGTGTGTGTTGTGGCCATGTCGACTACACACATATGTTTCCCAGGCCCATGGTGGATGTTTGTAACCGTGTTGAGGTCTGTGTATATGATGAGATGTGTGTGTTGTATGTTGCACGGAATGCAGTGTGTGGGTGTGTCCTTGCAGTTCAGGATGACTCCTACTTGTTATGGTTCAGACGTTGTGTGTGTGCAGGGTGTGTCACTGTCAAGATTGTGCCTAGTTCAATTGTGCATGTCAGATTTTCTGCAGTTCTTACTCATTGTGCAGTGCTGCTCACCCAAACTGATGTCGTGTGTGTGTTTTGACAGGCATTGCTGTGGCATGCTTTTGCGTGGCTCCTACTTTTTGTTGCTGAGTGTGTGGTCAGACTGTGTGGGAAATTGTAGACATGTGTAGGACTGTGCTTTGTATTGACCAGGCCGTCAGTGTTGATGTGATGATCTATCGGGCACCTTCAGAGTCTGACATGTCCTGCTCCAGGAGCTGTGGTATTGCACTGTGGCCACTGTTGCGGCTACTCATTTGCATTGACATCCAGTGACAGTGGACTACATGGTCATCTCACGACTGTCGTGTACTTCACACACTCTCATCCTCTCTCATTCGTACTTGTGTTTGTGAAATGATTCAGCAGAGACACATATTTACTTCAAGCCATGTATTAGGACTTATGTCCTCCGTGATGCAGTATAGTGGACACTACTGGCAGCGAAATGCATGTGGAGGATATACTCAGCATGATTACACATAGCATAGGGTGTAGGGGTACATGTGATTAGTTGTTGACTATGGGATGTGGGCTTCAGAGTTACAACTGCTTAGCCGTTGCTGTGCTAATGTACATTTGCTAATTACTGAGGAGCTGTTGACTTTGACACAGACAGTATTCATTTTGCCTTCCAGACCGCTTGACATCATGGGCACAGTACATCTCAGTTCCATGTTACAGGTTTGCTGCAATAGTTACTCCGACACACCTGCGTGTGAGGTGACATCAGGGCATGTGCCTACGTGCATGCAACAGCGTCTCACTTGTTGTTGCAATGTGGTGGCTACTGGACATGTCACAGTCACTGGGGTCATGTTGTTGGGGGATGCATTTGTTGTCCATGCAAAAGTCCTGGCATGGAAGTACAGAGGAAGGTGAGGTGGCAGCTCTCACATACTACAGCAGACCGATTACTGTCCACTGACCGGTGCATATGTTCATGGGCGCAGGATACATTTAATGGCATAGTTGTACGTGCAGTTTTGTCCATGTGGTTGCCATACACAAATCCCATGCCTCTGCCTCCCCTGTTCATGCAGAGTTACTGGATCTGGTGGGGAACAGAGTGCATGTCCCCAAAATGTCCGATATCATGGAAGTGTAGTTGATGGTGTGGTGTTAGTTGCAGGTTGTATGGTATAGTTGTTGTACAGCTGACTGCCCAGTCCGTGCGAAAGCCAAGCATGGGTACGGTGTAGGACATCATTATTCAATTGGGGGTGTTGCGTCGGGGCCCGACGAATTGACAGGTTGTCAGGTATGCAATACCTTCCAGCAGGGCTTCCATGGCATTGGTGGTAAACATGGATGCCATCCAATGAAGCGGATGGTGGCTGTCAATGTGTTCATCGTATGTTGTCCCTTGTAGGAGCCTGATGGGACATGTTGGATGACATTCGATGAAACTGTGCTCCAGAATACTTTGTGTGTAGGCACAGTGGTCCCATTGCAGTGTGGGTCCGATTGCAGCCACATACGCCATGCCCCCATAGACTGAACAGATCCTGTCGTGGACGTCCAGGGGGTTGAACAGTTGTACCAGGTCCGCCTTTGGACATGCCGGGTTGGAGAGACATAAATCCACAGGACAGTGGAAGGGACACCTCCGACAGTAGAAGACGGGGATGACGCAGCTGAACATTGAGATGCGGTAAGTTACTCGGTAACTTACGTTCAGGAAGGCCAGATTTTCACAGCCCAATATCTGTAGCAGGCTCTGGTTGTACAGCCTCATCTGTCCGGCGTAGTTGGGTAGCTGTGGTGCGACTGCCATTTTGCTACAGGGCGATGTGATGGCGTGCTCCAGCCGGCTGTGCAGTCAGCAGGGTGCACCCTCCGACGATGCTGGGAAATCTGGAATAGTCGTACGGAGGCAGGGTTTGGGTTATAGTAGCTTGTGCGGAGGACACAGGTCCTCATCCCACATGCTTCTATGAATGGTCAAGGTCAGTGGTGTCTGACTCCTTCCAGATTACTTGCATGGGAACCACATGGAGGAGTGCTCTTATTTCTTTTTTGTGGTCAGAAGTTCTTTCATGTTGTGCGCTATCTGCACATTGGACTGTTTCCTCGGCATGCCTCTGTTTGGCTTGTTGTTGGGACAATGGTTGTATTCTCCGGCTTGTTTAGTCGAAATGTGGTTTCAGAGTGGGAATGGAAGGCCATTCAGTGCTATCTGCTTTCCCGTATGTGGGCGGCACGCTGCGTTTCCGCTATACGTTCGGCCTTGTGTGTGTGTGTTGTAATTGGTAACACCTGTTGTCAGGCACCCGGGTTTTTTCATGTTACGTATTGCATGTATTGGTATTGGGTGCCGGATGGTATTATTATTTTTGTATGGTAATGGCGTGCCTTTTGCGGACGCGGTACATATTCTGCGGCGTGATGTCGCAGCCGCTGTGTGCTTCGCCATGTTATGCACACAAGGATGTGTCCTATTTTGGCGTGACGTCACTTGTGACACGGTACACTTGTGTGGCGTCATGTTGGCACCTGTGAGTTGCCGGTTGGGGACATGACTGTTGCAGGTATGCCACGTGACATGTGCGTTCAGGGTGGGGCTGGTGTGTGGTGTGTGTAGTTGTGTGCCTGTGTTATTTGTGTACGGCCCATGCATGGCGCTGTAGTTGGCCTCTGCGTTGTGCGCATGTGTAGCTGCGTCATCGCCGCTGCGCTGCGTTGCCGTGACGGGGACGTCGGTTCCTGGTCCCGGGTAGTGTGTGCCCGGTAGTTGCGAGTTGTGTCATTCAGCACGGTGTGACATTTGTGGGTGCAGTAGTGGATGTGTCCTGTCCACACAGGGATGTCTGGGGGGGCCATGTTCAGTTTTTCCTCCCTTGCACTGTGTGCGGTGTTTGCGTGCCCTTGTTGTGTGTCTGCCTACCTGCGTCGCCGCGGCGCGTTGACTCCTAGGTGCTGCATCAGGTACAGCATGGGGATGGGCTGGAGTGCAGGATTCATGTCGGGGTGGGCCGCCTTTTTGGTGTCCGTACTCGTGCGGTCGAATTTTCGCCTTGGTGTCTCGTACGGTGTCTCTTAGCCGGGGGAGCTGTTTGTTTGCGGCATCGTAATTTGTACGCCGGGCGGTACATGATTTCGTCAGACGGTGTGCCTCCATTGGCTGGCGCCGCTACGTGAACGGGCGCACTTTGATGGCGGACGGCGTCGCGGGCTTACGGGCGGTGTTTGGCTGCTTTTACACATCCTAATTGTGCGGGCGTGTGGGCCGCGGCGGGCGGACGGTAACTGGTGGTTTTTGCCTCCGACAGCACGGCGGTAGTGCTTCTGCCCGACATCCTAATGGGCCCCATAATGTTTTAAAATACATGTTGTTTATATTTTTCGTAAGTTATAAATATGTTAATATATATTTTTTAATAATGTTAGACCTTATATGTGTTTATGAAATTTAATATTTGGGTATTATAATTTTATGTGTATGTTTTTTGGAAATGTTATTGATTTTATAAATTTTGGATTGTGATTAGTAATTTATATATGTTTACTGTCCATCATTTTACTTTATTTAATGTACTTTGGAGTGGGAAGTGTCCAGCACCTTCCCTGAGTTAATATGGTTTGGAGTGGGAATAGTAAAATATATATGTTTAGTGTACAGCACCTTCCCTGAGTTAATATGGTTTGGAGTGGGAATAGTAAAATATATATGTTTAGTGTACAGCACCTTCCCTGAGTTAATATAAATTGGAGTGGGAATAGTAAATTATATATGTTTAGTGTCCAGCACATTCCCTGAGTTAATATAAATTGGAGTGGGAATAGTAAATTATATATGTTTAGTGTCCGGCACCTTCCCTGAGTTAATATAAATTGGAGTGGGAATAGTAAATTATATATGTTTAGTGTCCAGCACCTTCCCTGAGTTAATATGGTTTGGAGTGGGAATAGTACATTATATATGTTTAGTGTCCAGCACCTTCCCTGAGTTAATATAAATTGGAGTGGGAATAGTACATTATATATGTTTAGTGTCCAGCACCTTCCCTGAGTTAATATAAATTGGAGTGGGAATAGTAAATTATATATGTTTAGTGTCCAGCACCTTCCATGAGTTCATATGGTTTGGAGATGGAATAGTAAATTATATATGTTTAGTGTCCAGCACCTTCCCTGAGTTAATATGGTTTGGAATGGGAATAGTAAATTATATATGCTTAGGGGTCGATTCCGATCTGGGTCGGAAAGCCCTCCGACCAAGCCGGATCCGGAGTGTTTTTCGACCGCGCCGTACCCCTGGAGTCCGACCGAGCGAGTACGATGCTGCCGCCTGCTGACGGACTCGGCTCGGTCGGATTCCCATTGAAGTCAATGGGAGCCGGTCGTACGACGCGTGCATGGCCTCGCATCAGCTGAATTGGTACGTCTCGCAAAAGGGCGCCCCCTGTAGTAGGTACGCATTGGTGCCATCCGCACCGTACATGCATGTGAAGGGGGTACCCTTGGGTCACCTCCTGTGTTCGACTTGTTAGGCTATGGGTGAAGGGGGTCCGGCACGGACCCCCGAAGTCCGCTTCCCGGAACTTTTTTGTCCCGGAGACTCCGACTCGATCCGGCTGTCCGAATCGTGCATTGTACTGGCTCGGTCGGAAATCGACTCCATTGCGCGGTACGGTTCGTCTGCTACCGAGTCGTACGGAGCGGTTTGGACTCGGAAACGAGTCGGTCGGCGATTTCGCGTTCATTCGCATCGTACTCGGGCGTCCGGACTTCTGTACGTCTCGGTCGGAAACAAAGCCTCCGACTCGGATCCGGTAAAGCCGAATCCGATACGGAGGCCTTCCGACCGAGATCGGAATCGACCCCTTAGGGGCCGATTCCGATTCGGGCCGGAAATCTCTCCGACCGAGCCGGACCCGGAGAGATTTCCGACCGAATCGGACCCTAGCAGTCCGACCGGACGAGTACGATGCGTTCGCATGCTATCGGACTCGAGTCGGTCGGACTCCCATTGAAGTCAATGGGAGCCGGTCGTACAACACATACGCGGGCTCCCATTGACTCAATGGGTGCGAGGCGAACAAGGGCGCCCCCTGCAGCGGGTTCACGGCGAAGCGGGTCATGGCGTACATGCACAGGTAGGGAGGACCCATGGGTCCCCCCTGTGTGCGACTCGCGCGGCTAGGCGTACAGGGGGGTCCGACACAGACCCCCAAAGTACGGCTCCGACTGCTCGTTCGAGCCGGATGGCGCGAGTCGGTTGGACTGCTCGAGGCACGCATCGTACTTACCCGGCCGGGGAACGTCTCCATTGCGCGGTGCGAGTCGAGTCCGAGCGAGTCGGTCGAAGCGGTTGGGTCCCGCAAACGAGTCGGTCGGCGATTTCGCGTGCGCTCGCATCGTACTCGGTTGCCCGGACGCACGTTCGACTCGGTCGGGAAACAGGGCTCCGGATCGGATCCGGTAATGCCGAATCCGATTCGGAGCCCTACCGGCCGAGATCGGAATCGGCCCCTTAGTGTCCAGCGCCTTACCTGAGTTAATATAAATTGGAGTGGGAATAGTAAATTATATATGTTTAGTGTCCAGCACCTTCCCTGAGTTAATATAAATTGGAGTGGGAATAGTAAATTATATATGTTTAGTGTCCAGCACCTTCCCTGAGTTCATATGGTTTGGAGTGGAAATAGTAAATTATATATGTTTAGTGTCCAGCACCTTCCCTGAGTTAATATGGTTTGGAGTGGGAATAGTAAATTATATATGTTTAGTGTCCAGCACCTTCCCTGAGTTAATTGGTTTGGAGTGGGAATAGTAATTTATATATATTTAGTGTCCAGCACCTTCCCTGAGTTAATATAAATTGGAGTGGGAAAAGTAATTTATATATGTTTAGTGTCCAACACATTCCCTGAGTTAATATGGTTTGGAGTGGGAATAGTACATTATATATGTTTAGGGGCTGATTCTGATTCGGGCCGGAAATCTCTCCGACCGAGCCGGACCCGGAGAGATTTCCGACCGAATCGGACCCTAGCAGTCCGACCGAACGAGTACGATGCGTTCGCATGCTATCGGACTCGATTCGGTCGGACTCCCATTGAAGTCAATGGGAGCCGGTCGTACAACGCTTACGCGGGCTCCCATTGACTCAATGGGTGCGAGGCGAACAAGGGCGCCCCCTACAGCGGGTACATGTCGACGCGGGTCGCGCCATACATGCACAGGTAGGGGGGACCCATGGGTCCCCCCTGTGTGTGACTCGCGTGGCTACGCGTACAGGGGGGTCCGACACGGACCCCCAAAGTGCGGCTCCGACTGCTCTTTCGAGCCGGACGGCGCGAGTCGGTCGGACTGCTCGCGGCGCGCATCGTACTTACCCGGCCAGGGAACATCTCCATTGCGCGGTGCGAGTCGTGTCCGAGCAAGTCGGTCGGAGCGGTTGAATCCCGCGAACGAGTCGGTCGGCGATTTCGCATATGCTCGCATCGTACTCGCTCGCCCGGACGCACGTACGAATCGGTCGGGAAACAGGGCTCCGAATCGGATCCGGTAAAGCCGAATCCGATTCGGAGCCCTACCGGCCAAGATCGGAATCGGCCCCTGAGTGTTTTGCACCTTCCCTGAGTTAAGATAGTGTATAGTGGGAGTAGTTAAAGATTAAGACATGGCCCGCGGCAGTTCAGTCGGTCAAATTACGATGCAACTTACGCAAAATCAGACCACGGCGGACGGATGTCACAAAACACCGTCCACCACGGTCGGAAAAGCAGCAAATCCGACCGCGGCGGACGGGAAAAGCTGTACAACGGCTCAAAAAGACTGCTCCTGCCTCGGCATGACCGCACGGCCAATTACAATCCGAACGCGGAGCTGGCGGACCGAGCAGTGCTATCCGACCGCCTCGCACGCACACAGGCAAAATAAATGGCAGGAGGAACCAACCCCACAACAATGCCAAAGTGTGCCTGTACTCCCTGCCGCCCTTATTCACAACACATACGCCACAATGACACGCCCCAACCTGCTCCTGGTAGGGAAAGCCATGCGCAGCATGGAAGAGACATCTGGAGGCCATCACCCATGTGGACACACCCACATACCACAGATGGAAACCAACCCCTACCTGGGCCAGCAGCCCTTGCACACCACAAGCCGAGACAGAGAGACAGGACACCATTGACTCACACTGCACAACATCACACCCACCCATCTCCAAACAACACCACTTACCCCCACACACCTCACAAACTACACATATCTCCACCATTACCTTGCACCCTGCACCCCTCATCCATGTGCACCATGACCCCCAAGAATATGCCCAACATCACCGACTCAGACTTGAACGTGATGCCAGACGAGACAATCAGGGCAGAACCACATTTGTCTGGGCACCTGGTCCAACACACCCCACTTGTGCGCAAGAATCAGATGTGGGCAAGGATCCACAGCCAAGTCAATGCCGTAGGGACCACCCTACGCACTGTGCGTGATATCAGGAAGCAGTGGTGCGATCCCAAGGGCCGGGACAAGCATCCGGCCCAGAGGAACAATGTGGAGGCCCAGAGTACTTTTGGCGTCCCTCCCATTCCACCACCAATCTTCACCAAATGGGAGGAGAAGGTGCCTGCCATAATGCATCCAGCGAGTCTTACAGGAATCGGGGGGGACTGGAGGCTGGTAAGTACCAACAAAATGATCACATCACACTACAATACACCGCTGTGCACAACAAGTGAGCCCCAATCACCTGCCCACATCAAAATCATGTGGAATGCACGCTTACAACACGAATGGATCACAAGGACAGCATCTCCTTAATCAGCACAACCTCACAGGTAGGTGACAGCTAACGCCGTCGACTGTGCCCACCAACAGGTAGCTAGCCATCTCACTGGGGAGGGGGATGTCGAGCCCTGACCGCAACACCACAACTCCCACATGGCTCTCTGTCTCCGCTCACAAACAGCATGGAACCAAATGACCCCCACAAGGATGTTGCTGCTCATGAGTCTCCAAAGGAGTGATTTCCAGACACAAAATGAATCCACAAAGGACGGCACTTCCCCACAACGCTCATCTGGCATGACGCCATGCTGTAACTACTCCACCAGTGAGAAGTGAGGAGTGTGACCATGCGCACATCGATGTGCCTGCTGGCTATGCATCCCAGCAGGACGAAGGGACTGCCTGTGGCAGGGTACAAAACAGAGCACGAAAGAAGCCCGTACCGAGGCCCACTCAGAAAAAGGGACGGTGCACAGCACCGGTGAGAACCGGCCCCCTGAAAGCCCTGTCTGCACACCAACACGATGTGCGACTGATGACATTCTGACATGAATGCCTAGTAAAGCCAAGGCAAAAGTCATGTCACCTCAATTCAAATGTGGCAAACATGAACAGCTAAGTTGTGCTGTGTGCAGAACATGCTGACAAAAGTGACCTAACTCCAAAAGGTGACTCGATAGCAACAGAAGGCGAGCATGCCATGGACGAGACCAGCCAGCCCCCCGCCCGGAAGGTGAAGCCTCGGATGCAGAGTCCCTGGTCCGTTCAGGTGATGAGGAGCTACATGGCCCCTCCTGCGTGTACAGGCCAGGCATTACGCATATGGTAACAGTTGCACAATGTCTACTTCCTGTGCCAATGTTCTGATAACTCCCCCATAAGTGATTGTGGATAGTCAATCGTGGCCTCACATTCCCACAGCGAAAGCATACTTCAATGAGTGTGCAGGCACAATGGGCCTCTGATTGGACAACTAGTCGCTCCCACACCAGCCCAAAGACCTTCAGATACCAGGTGTCTTGACCGTCCCACGCGATTCAGCCAGTGATGAACACGGCTCGCCCACTATTTTGGCGGTGAACTGACACACAGAGTATTGACAGCATCTGATACTGAAGGCCGTTGCACACTTTTTATCGGACTTGTGGGCTCTGGCCTTGTCCCTCCCTTCCATGCTTTTCCGGAAGTACCACCGGGTGTCAGCCCCCCAATTTGCACACTGCATTTCGCCCTTCCTGACCATTACATTGGCTGTACATCTGAGCGCTGGGTCTGAGATTTCTCTCACGCCATGTCTGACCGTCCAGTGGGCCAGGCCAAGCCCGGTCTGTTGCAACTGTACCGTGACCGCATGCAGCTCCTCTTTGGATGTGTCCGACTGGCTGTGCTGGGCATCAGTTATTGGCTAATGTTCCGCTATGTCTACTTCACCTGCGTGCAACCCGTCTTTTCCTGCAGAAGATGTCTGTTTCAGTGGGCCATGGATGTCTGCCTTTCAAACACATCCCTTGCTGACCTGGATCATGAGCTGTGGGTGACTCCTTTGTTGGTCCACGTGCAAGACTGCTCTGGTGAGACACATTTATGGGATGCCTTTCAATGTGTCAGGCAGGCTGACAGCTGCGCCTGTGCGTGTGCACAATGGCTCCTGTGCCATGCCTACACCGAACCTCTCCCAGGTTGCGATGGTATGCACCTTTCAACCTCATGGTACGAGGAGCACATCTGTTCCTTCATACTGCTGGATTGGATGGCGGTCCTCTTCGCTGAAGATGAACTTGATCGTCTCTTGGAACTGATTGCCTTCGAAGCTTCCTGTGCCTTCTTGGATTCGTAACTACTTCACAGCAACAGGAACTGTTGGTGACTAATGCAATCATCGTTTCCCTTTCTTCACGCCTCCTGACAAGAATTGGCAACCAGCTCTCTGACTTTGGCCCTGTATGCATTGGCTTGGACTGTGCTGTGCTCTGCGGTCTATTTAGCTTGGTACCACAGACTGGAGCAAGTGGAGGCTGTCATCTGACCGTCGTAGACATTGTCGTCTGGCATGAGCCCGGCTTCCATTATGCATCTGTAGTGCACAAAGATTACATGGCGTTGTTGTTTTGCAAGTACCCAGGGCTCGAGTCGGGGGTACACGCAGGTACACGGCGCCCCCCCTCTTTTCACGCCAAGAAGTTGTTCCCCACAAAAATATGCTGAACTTGTCCCGGTGTACTTTACAGACACCGGGACACGTTCAGCAGCACCTGCACATTGACTGCTTTCCATTCCCAGCAGCAACATGCAGGCAGCGAGGGAGCATTTTTTAACCTCCAGCTTGGCCGAAGTTAAGGGGCCAACGGGCCTCCTTTTGTTTGTATATGCTGACTGGGGGCCGCCTTCAACCTTACATTTGAATGTAGATGCCACAGAGGGAAACATAGGCACACAGCTTGTTATCTCTTCACAAGTACTTAAGAGAGGCATGCTTTTGCCTGTGTTCTGTCCCTGTATATCAATGCAGACACTGTGAGACTGTCAGATGGGTTAGTCTGTCCCAGTATTTGCACAAATAATTTTAGTTGCACTATTTTAGTTCTTTCATGGTGCTACGTCGTGACGTTGTGAGGTCATTTGCATTTTGTCTTACTTGGTCAGTCCCCCCACTTCTTTTTTATGTGACTTGTGCCCTGCAAGTACCTTAGTATCTGTCTGTCACATGAGAAGTGTCCATAGAGCTTGTTCTCTGCGCAGTCCGGGAGTACTGTCTGAACATTCTGTCCGTGGTTGGAGAACATTGTCCCTTGTCATTCTGTTCTGGTCTGGCCCTAGCACCCCGACTCAACAAAGTCTCACAGCTGCTAGAGAACACGGGTGCCTTTTAGATGTCATGGGAGTGCGGGCAAGATGCCCCACGCTTGGAGAGGGATCCATGCAGTGATGAGAGTGACACAGCAAATGTGATGTAAATTTCACCATATATAGGCGAGTAATGGGGTCTGCTGACAAATCCCATAGACCAGGGACATCCCATACAACTCCTTCCTTCAAGGGGTGGGGGAAATGCTTGTGCGTCTACGTCCAGAGGGATTATTGACGCACCATCGTGCTCCATGTCAAATGGATATGTCACTGTGGTTACTGGATAGGTACTCATGCATTTTCAAACTGTTGTGGCACGTATGTTGCATGCTTTGACACTGTAGTAAAAACTTCACATTTGAAACCGGTTCTTGTCTTCAACTTGTCTACTTGTGTACAGGCGCTTGAATGCCTCTAAGTGAGTAGGAGAGCTAGTGAGGCAGTTTGGCAATGGTGTCCTGTGCGTAGGGGTGCTTCGGGGTGCTCAGTCCTGCATGCCCAAGTTCTCCAATCCTACTCATTGTCCAGTATGTGTCCAAAATCTCAGCAACAATTCTCAAAGTCTGTGAGACAACAGCAAAGCACACAGACACAGTCATAGTCGCTCATTGTTTACTCACACTCAAAGGAAGTAGTTGACGATGAGCTGTTGACGCTGGTCAAGGCCTCACCACTGTCATCGTCACTGGGCATGTGTGGGTTGTGAGCAGGAGGGGATGTTGCTGGTCCACCAGATGTAGCAGTCATGTGCTGACCCCGGATACTTTGCACACACATGTGAGATGATCTGCTCCGCCTGTCATACCACTTGCACATTGATGGAGTGGTAGTGTTTGCAGTTCCTAGAGATGGGTTCACTTGCCTGTGGTGGAATGAGGCCAATGTGGGTACCATCAATGGCTCCCATCAACATTTGGGATGCCTCCCAGGCAGGCCTGGCTCCAGGAATCTTTATTTGGGTGGGCCTATGAGGCATTCGGGTGGGCCACTGCGGGCCCGATTTGTCACTTATATCTCTCGCCAGGCCTGCTTCAGGGCCCTCCTTTACCTCTCCTTAGTTTTACAAGGGCCAGTGAAACGCATTCTTTCCTTCCAAATTCTCTTTCTAAATGTTATCACTCTCAAAAAGTGTGGGTTTTTTTTCCATAAAAGGTCCTCCTGATGGGAGGAGGAGTTTTCCTGAGGTGGGAGTATCAGGCAAGTGACACTTCTCAGGTTCTCAATCATGCCCTCCTCCTCGGATTCCCTCACTGCCACCCTCGTCCAGCGCCCCTCAACTCTCCATAGCCACTCTCTCATGTGCATTTCATTTGTTGTATGGCGCTACTGATATCAGTGTAGGGTGTGACAATACTTTATATCACGCACACATTGTACAGAGACAATCAATCATGCAAGTATGTAAGTGTATCAGTCTACAGGGAATGTCACGAAAGCCAATGAGGATTACAAGGTGTGGGAATCACATGTCATCCATACTGGTGGGCAGGATTTTTAAGGGCGTTTGGTCTGGAGGAGCACTAACTCAGGATTCAATGCACACCCCAGTGGTTAGGGGTTGGCTTTGCAGATGAAGGTGTATATCTGCCCCAACAAACCCTTTATGGCAACATTCGAATGATGAAAGACTGGGGAAATTATGACTATGTTACAACCCAGAAATAAATCTAGGTACTGACTATTAATTCAGGTTCTCATGCAGCTCTTTGATGACAGTTCCTAGGTCCCTGTCCTATGATAGGATTGTAACTTCGGATCTGCAAGTTACCCAAATATCGCTGTGACAAAGGCAGTAACCCACTGAGCTATACACATCAAATGCAGTTTATCAGCATTTCAAAACTACCAACAGACAAAGGATTGGCAGGATCATTATTGACCAGTTCCTTGCTCGAAATCTGACCGCTGCCACCTGGTACAGGGAAATGTAGGGGGGGACCATGGGTACCCCCCAGTGCACCCACCCCCTCCACAAAACATTGGGGGCCCGCAATGGGCCCCCGGAAGACAATCACTGCATGACTTTCCATGGCGGTCTGACCGCTAAGGAAAGGCTGGCTACCGCCGGCATCATAATCGTGCCGGCGGACCCTGCTCTGCACCGCCACCATTATCCCAGTCCTTTTCCGCCCGCCAGGCAGGAGTGCGGGTGGTGACCGGCGGAAAAGCGGCAGTCGGAACTTCCCACCGCCACGCTCGCCACTGCCATCCTAATCGGACCGGCGGTGTTCTGGCTTGCGGTGCAGGCGGATCTCCACCGCCGGTCCGGCGGGCACCGCTGCCGGCCGGGCAGTCGACATCCGACCGCCATTGTAATAGGCCCCTATGTGTCTTGCTGGGCCGTCCCAGATGATTTTGTGAAGAACAAATAGCCAGACATTCTTTCACCTGCTCGGTTCCTACTGACTGCCCGATCTGATAAGCAGCTGCAGTGGCCAGGTAAGGTGAATCGGGAGAAATAAACTTTTCTTCTCCCTGTGGAATTGAAAAGGAGATATCCACACAGCAGTTTGTTTAAGGTTACCCGGTGCAATGGAGAGGATTTGTCCCCTTCGCCATGGCCATATTTCAGCTGCACGAGTAGGCGGGGACACAGCCCACCTTTCTGAATGGAGATGTGTGATTGGGGTGACTGTGAGAGAGGGCTCAGGCCCACATCCGCAACTCCCAGAACAGGAAGATAATCAACGTTTGGAGGTACGCTTCACCTGAATGTGGCCATTTACTCCTGGCCTTCGTGCCATCACTGCCAGGGCCACGGATCATGTTTGGGTGGGCCTGGCGCACCCGCTAGAACCGGGCGTGCTCCCAGGTCATGGAACTCCCCTTTCACATCTGCCAATTCATCCCTCCTCATGATGTGGACATGTCTGGCCTTGTAAAGCATCAATGCTGACAGGACGTCACGCACCACCATGCTGATCTTGGGTTGTGACATCCCACCGGCGCTGGCCACAGTGTACTAGTAAGACCCAGTAGCGGAGAAATGCAGTGCAGCCATAACCTTCACTGTAGCAGACAATGCAGCCGGATGTATTCTTTTGGGCTTCACATGGGGCTCCGACTGGGCACATAGGTTCCGTAGTGTGCGGCGATCCAAATGGTATTTCTGGATGATTTCGATGTCCTCCATCATCGCCAGGTTGGGGACAGGTCGAAGGATGGGTGGTCTCCTCCTACGTATGTCAGGGTACACGAGCATGAGCTGAGTTATAGATGAGATGTGATGAACAGCTTACCCAGAGACTCACACAACCACAACATAGGGAGGACTCATGGTCACGTGAAATGCACATGTGACCTGCATTCAGACATTGTTTTTCTTCGCTCACTCACCATACTGACACTACAACATCCAATGAAGTCGATGTGTATGGCATATAGTACACTGCTACATCAAGGATGAGCTGCCGTGTAGTTAGATGGCACAGCACTTGTGTTTCCCAGTATCAGTGCTGAGTTGCATGTAGCTGCTATCACTGCACGGCCGCAAACTTTAGTCCCCCTATTCACAACAACATTGCAGTATGAGGGCAGTGAGTGTCATCTGGTCAATGCAACATGGATGTACGGCATGGTGGACAGACACATGTGGACATTATGGGTTCAGTCCTGCGTGAGTGTGTGATGGATTTGCATCACAGACATGGCAATGTTCACCTGAATGAGGCACAAATGCACATGGATTGTGTATCCATGCCCACATGGCTAACAATGGCCGATGATGTCAGTCAGAGCTATGTTTGTTTGTTCCACATGTGCACTCCTATGACATGTGTGGGAACATTTACAGGCAATGGCAGCTAGGCACACTGCACGCCACACCAGTACGTGTGCTGGGTGTGCTAGGGATTACACGCATGTCTTATTAGCAGACAATAGATGACTCTGATTGTCTGCCTATGCCACTGACCCTTCACAATTCGACCCCTGGCCAAGAGACACCAGTCCGATGTCAAGGGATATTCAGACGTGGTTCACAGTTTGGATGTTTCCTTACACAACATTGGTACCGTGCGGGAGACCTTTGTCCTTTTTGACTCCTTCCCTCATTTGAGTCCATGCTGGCCACGGGGCATGGCTATGTATGTAATTTCACTCTCCTTTCCTTGGACATTCCATGGGCCTGATTCACAGAACTAACTTACGTGAAATACGTAAAGTTAGTAATTTTCGGTATTCACAGAATACACTTACCACTACTAACTTTATGTCCGCTCCCGGGCCGGAGATTCCGGCCCTGTGGCGGAATTCCGCCTCTGGGCCGGAATCTCCGCCTCCGGGCCGGAATACCCTCATTTAGGCCGTTTGAGCATTGAAACGGCCTAAATGAGGGTATTCCGGTCCGGAGGCGGAGATTCCGGCCCAGAGGCGGAAAATCCGCCACAGGGCCGGAATCTCCGGCCCGGGAGCGGACATAAAGTTAGTAGTGGTAAGTGTATTCTGTGACTACCGAAAATTACTAACTTTACGTATTTCACGTAAGTTAGTTCTGTGAATCAGGCCCCATGTGTGTGCGGACTTGGCTCACGGATCACACTCTCTCAGCCCTTCACAGAGTGGTGATCAGCTGGTCGCTGTTCTAGTTGTTCTAATGTGCCAGCCACTCCCAGAGGGCTGACTTACCCCCCCACCCCACAGCCACCCAGCACAAGCGTCACTGGACCTGTGACCCTGCCAACAAACGGGTCCGGACGCACGTGCCCTGGGCCAGTTCTCCTATTCATGTACCGGGTCTGTGTGGTTACTCGATATGCATGGGGGCCTGGTTCCCCACAACATTGCCAATGGGGTGCACCAGTCACTTTAGGCAAATGAGTTGTGATATGTGATGTAATAGTCAGGGCGCCAATGCAAATGCTTACGCGGTAGCTGGCATCCGCAGCAATGACACGCATTGGCCCCAGATGAATGTTGCAGGGTTGCGGTCGCAGCTTCCGGGCCACCACGGTGTGGCACACACAATGTGGATGGGCCATAAGCCAATGGGTGCCTTCGGCGTACATGTTTAGATGTTGCAGTGTGCGTGCTCTGCAACTGTGGGGCTCGTCATTGGCCCCAATTGCCTTCAGGGGCACAGAGGGTCACTCGTGAGGATTGGGTGGGCCTCGCACTTTGCATTTGGCAGGTTGCCACATTCATCGTGGTGCCACCAAGCTTGCTGGGAGTTGTAGTTGTTCAGGGGTTGCATGCGTGGAGATGTCTGGTATGTACCTCTGCTGTTGAGCGCAGCGTCATCTTGTCTGCTGGAGGTGCAGCAGGTAGTGCAGCGGGAAGGCCTGTAGCGCAGGATCCATGGCGGGTCAGGGGTTTGGATGGGTATGGTATAGGCTCTTCCTCTCAGAAGTTTTAGTTCCGCCATCTGCAACGTGGTGGTTTTTACGCGGTGGTGGGAAGGGCTGTCTGCAACATCGTGATTTGCTTGGCGGACGGTATGTGTTTCCGCACGCCGGACCTGCCCTGTTGGCTCCGTCTGCCACCCTTGCATATGCAAAAAATGTGCGGAGCCTGACAGGCTGGGGCGGATGGGAAATAGCCTCTGTGGGTCCATTGTGATTTGTTGGTCGCAATGACCACACCTGGGGCGGACGACTTGACGGTTTTCCGCCACCGCCACCAGCACGGATGGCCTTTCGTCCGGCATTGTAATGGGCCCCTAATACTGCAGTGTATTAAAACAAAACAATTACTCAAGTTAATTAATATTACATAATTATTTTATTAGACATACAGGAATTATAAATTAAACACAGAAGCATGTTAATATTTTATTTATGCTTTTATTTCGATTCAAACACTCGAGAAAAGAAAGAATATGCATTTTATTTTCTTTGCAATATTTCATATATATATTGTTATACAGAGAAAATAAAATATTTTTTTTATTTTTGGATACATTATATATTTTGTAGATATTTATACATTAATATATAATTTTTTTTTAATAGTCAGTATTAAACATTTTTTTGTGTTATATAATAGTGATGTACATTTTTTAAAAAAAAGATGTAGTTATACACTGGTTTTTATACTTTTTTTGAACATATCATGTTTTTTTAACAGTAATACACTATTTATTCATAATGTAAATATCGATTACATTATAACATATAGGGCCCAATTCGGATCTCGCTAGGAAAGCCCTCCGTATGACTCGGATCCGGAGGGCTTTCCAAGCGAGATGTGCTCCGTGAGTCCGGACGAGCGAGGACGATGCTGCCGTATGCTTACGCACCCGGTTCGCTCGGACTCCCATTGAACTCTATGGGAGCCTGTGTACAGACGCGTACACAGGCTCCCATGGCAGAAAAGGGGTGGGTGGGGAAAAGTGTACACCCTGTGGCAGGCACCCCATGGTGCCTGCCACACTGTGCATCACTGGATCGGGGGACCCATGGGCACACCCCTGTGACAGATTCGGAGTGCCCCGGGTGAAAGGGGGCCTGCTACGGCCCCCCGAAGTACACTTCCGACAGCTGTTTCATCTCGCTGAGACCGAGACGAAGCGGCTGTCTGAATCGTGCATCGTTCTCGCTTGGTCAGAATATGACTCCATTGCGCGGCACGATTCATCTACGAATGAGTCGTACGGACAGGTTTGGGTCCAGGAAAAGATTCGTTTGGCGCGTATGCGATCTCCACATCGTACTTGGTCGTTCGGACCTGTGTACGATTCGGTCGTAAACAACGGCTGCGAATCAGATCTGGGAAAGCCAATTCCGATTCGGTGGCCTTCCGAACGACATCGGAATCGGGCCCATAATGTTATATTTTTTGCAATATTATTTATATTATATATAAATAATATTATCAAGTAAATAAGACATTTTGTAAACACATTTTTTTTTTAACATTTATACATTTTTTCACTTCGTTTATAAGCAGTAAGTTTTTTTAATATACATTAGTAATTCAATATATATTTTTAAAATTATAATTATTATTATTTGTTTTATAATATTTATTATCATTTAACATTTGAAATAATATGTAAAACAATTTTTTATTTATTACAATTTTTATTTACTATTTTTACCACATTTTTTGTCATATATTTGTAATATATATTGAGTTTAATAAAGAAAGCTATTATTCTTTTTTATTTAAGGCAGCCATTTTTTATAATAAGTTCTATTTTGTAGGCTATCTGTTTTGCTTTAGGTCATTTCTGAGGGGAGAACCTTGCGGTTGGAAGCTGTGTCGCATCGGTTAAGGTAAGTTTAATTTTCTTTACTTAGGGGCTCATTACGATGCCGGATGGAAGCCCATCCGTAGTCTTGGCGGTGGCGTAAAACGTATTCTTTCCCGCCCCTGATGCGTATATTGGGACCACCATATTACAATGGGCCTACAGAGGCCATTCTCGGTCCGACGCGGTTTTACCGGCTCCGCACGTTTTCTCGGTACGCAAGGGTGGCGGACAGAGCCTATAGAGCAAGACCGGCGTGCGGAATCACATTCCGTCCTTCAACCAGATTAAAATGTACCAAACAGCCCTTCCCACCGCGGCGCAAAAACCACCACATCGCGGATGGCGGAAGCACAACTATGGAAAGGAAAAGCCGACCCAGAACACATCCAGACCAGCTGAGCCACCATGGATCCAGCACTACAGGCCTTTCCGCTGCTCTACCAGGTGCACCTCCGGCAGATGAGACACCGCCGTGCCCTACAGCAGAGGTACGTCCAAAACACCTCCACGCATGCAACCCCTGTACAACTACAACTCCCAGCAAGAGTGCAGGCCGGGCCGGCCCCACGATGTATGTGGCAACCTGCCAACTGCAATGTGCCAGGCCCACCCAATTCACATGAGTGAAACCCTCAGGGCCCCTGAAGGCAAGTGGGGCCAATGCCGTGCCCCGCCGATGCAGAACGCGCACCCCGCAACATTCAAAAATGTAATCCGGTGGCGGCTCCCATTGGCAGATGGCGCATTTGCCTAGGCGGTGCCACACCGTGTCAGCCAGGAAGCGCCGTCCGCAATCCTGCATCACTCAATTGGGGACAATGCGTGTTTACGCTGTGGACGCAAGCTACCGCGCCTGTAAACACATCATGCATTTGCATTGTCGCCATGCGAATTGCATCACACACCCCAAAACATCAGCCGAAAGTGATGTGTGAACCCAGTGAAGGCATCATAGAGTGTGACCTTTGATCCAAGTCTGCACACACATGGCTTGTCCAAGAAAAGGAGAGTGAAATTACATTCTTTGTCATGCCTCGTGGCCAGCATGGCACTAAATGAGTCACGGAGTCTAAAAGACCAAAGGGCTCTCGCACTGTACCAATGTAGTGTAATGAAACTAACGACCTGTTAACACTGCATGTATATCTCTTGCTATGTGCTTAGCGAATCCTTGGCCATGGGCCGTCTTCTGACGGGCCAGTGATGTAGGCTGACAAATCAAGGTGTCCATTTTCTGCAACTCAGACACACTGGTAATCCCTAGTACTTACAACACACGTACTGGTGTGGCATGCAGTGTGCCTAGCTGCCATTGCCTGTAAATGTCTCACACACGTCATAGGAGTGTAGCAGAAAATCATCGCCTGGATGACATCATCTGTCATTCGCAGCCATGTGTGCATGCACACTCAATCCATGTGTTTATGTACCTCATGAAGGTGAACATGGCAATGTCTGTCACGCAAAATCACCACACAGTCACGATGTACTGACCCCATAATGTTCACATTTGTCTGCCCACCGTGTTGAATATAGATGTATCATTGTCCAGCTGACACTCACTGCCCTCATTCCGTAATCTCGTCGTGTATTGTGGGACTGAAGTCTGAGGCCGTGCAGTGACAGCAGCCACATGCAAATCTGCATAGATGCTGTGAAACAGAAGTGCTGTGGCATCAACCACAGGGCAGACCAACCTTGATGTAGCGGTATGTCGAGTGAGTGAAGAAAAGTATCGTCTGTATGTGTGTCACTTGTGCATGTCATGTGTCCAAGATTCAAGGCAATGTTGTGCTTGTGTGAGACTTCGCTGAAGCTGTGTACCACATCTCTCATCTTTGACTCATCTCATGAATGTGTACACTGACAAGATACGTAGGAGGAGACCACCTATCTTTCGACCTGTCCCACACCTGGCGACGATGGAGGACATCGACATCATCAGGAAATTTTGTTTGGATCGCCTCACACTGCGAGAGCTATGTGCTCATTTGGAGCCCCATTTGAAGCCAAAGCGAACATATCCTGCTGCATTGTCTGCTACAGTGAAAGTGATGGCTGCACTGCATTTCTTCGCCACTGGGTCTTTCCAGTACACTGTGTCCAGTGCCGGTGGGATGTCACAGCCCATGTTCAGCATGGTGTTGCGTGACGTCCTGTCAGCATTGATGCTGTACAAGGACAGCTATGTACACTTTCCGAGGTGGGATGAATTGCCAGCTGTGAGGGGGGATTTCTTTGATCTGGGACGCATCCCAAATGACGGAATCCACATTGGCCTTGTTCCACCACAGGCACGTGAACACATTTATTGCAACCGAAAACACCACCACTCCATTAATGTGCAAGTGGTATGCCAGGCTGATCAGATAATCTCACAAGTCTGTGCAAAGTTTCCTGGTTCTGCACATGACTCCTACATCTTGCGGAACAGCAGCATACCACAATTGATGGCTAATCTGCACCCCGAGCGGGCCTGGCTTGTTGGTGAGTGTGCTGTGTCAATGACTGTGATGTATGTGTGACATGCTGCTCTCCTCACATATTCTGATTGCAATGTTTGCCTGTGTTCCTCACAACTAGGTGACTCAGGGTATCCCAATCATCCGTGGTTGATGACCCCACTGAGGAATCCAACAACGCCCGGGGAAGTCCACTACAATGATGCCCAGGGGAGGACACGTTGTGTGGTGGAGCGCACTTTTGGACGGCTCAAGTCTAGATTTAGGTGTCTAGACAAGAGTGGTGGTGCACTACTCTACTCCCCACAGAAGGTTTGCCAGATTGAAGTCGCATGCTGCATGCTACACAACCTGGCCTTGCGCAAGAAGATCCCCCTGATTCTGGACGATGATGAGCAGCAGCAGCCCCCTGCTCCAAACCCACACATGCCCAGTGATGATGACAGTGGTGAGGAAGAAGGCCTTGACGTTGAGTGTAAGTTAACAATGAGCAACTATGGCTGTGTCTGTGTGCTATGCTGTTGTCTCCCAAACTTTGAGAATTGTTGCAGGGATTCTGTCCACACACAGAACTATGCACAGGATTAGAGGACTTGGGCAGGCCGGGACCGAGTCATCCGACCACCTGAGCACCCTGAAGCACTGGACCTAATAGCCATAGTGCCTCACTAGCTCAATCACTCACTGTCAGTGATACGAGCGCACAGACACCCCAGGACACAACACTCTCAGATCTCACAGGAATAGCGTTAACAAGACACACCCTGTCGCCCTGACTCTTATACTTGTCCACAAGGGGTTCATTTGAAGACAAGAACAGTTCAGAAGTTTTATTTCAACTACTGTGTAAAAACATGCAGTATACGGCACCAAAGTATTTGAGAAATGCATTTTGCAAAAAAACATTTAGCAGAGTAACATGTCCACATATCATTAAGAAAGATGGTATATCAATAAGCACTCTGGATGAAGACCCATGAACCCATCCCCCTCCCCTGCTGGAAGAACCTGTATCAAATGTCCCTAAACTATGGGCTTTGTCAGCAGAACATACTCCTCAGCCCATAGATGGTCAAATGTACATCACATGTGCCATGTCGCTCTTCTCTTTGGATAGTCCCCTCCCCAAGTGTGGTGCACCTAGCCCGCTGCCCCATAACATCTAAGAGGGACCCGTGTTCACTCACAGCTGTGAGACTCTGTTGAGTCGTGGTGAATGGGCCTGACCAGAACAGAATGACAAGAGACATTGTTGTTCGACCATGGACAGAATGTGCAGACAGTACTCCAGGAGCGCAGAGAGATCAAGCTCTGCGTACATTTTCCATGTGACAGACATGAACGAAGCTACTTGCAAGACTTCAATGTCAGGGATTTACAAGTGAGTCAGCTGCACGATGGAAGCCTGGCTCACAATATGCGACAATCACCCCGACGGACATATGACAGCCTCCCCTTCCTCAGTTCTGTGGTACCAAGCGAAACAGACCGCAGAGGTCAGCAAAGTCAAAGCTAATGCAGACAGGGTCAAAGTCAGAGATGGCTAAGAACCTTTGTCAGAAGGAGGCGAGAAATGTTGAGACAATATTGAATCATTGCCAACAGTTCTGGATGCTGGTAAGTAGTTACGGATCCAAGAAGGCACATGCAGCTTCGAAGGCAACCAGTTCCAAAAGACGATCCAAATCAGCTTCAGCAAAAAGGACCGCCATCCAATCCAGTAGAATGGAGTAGCATGGAGGAACAGATGTGCTCCTCACACCACGAGGATGAAAGGAGCATTTCATGGCAAGCTGGAAGTGGCTCGATATAGGCATGGCACAGGAGCCGTTGTGCAAATGCACAAGTGCAGCTGGCAGCCTGTCTGACACTTTGAAAGGCATCCGATAAACGGCTATCCTAGGAACAGTCCTGGTCATGGGCCAAGAAAGGACTCACCCACAGGTCATAATCCGATCAGCGAGAGATGTGTTGGAAAGGCAGAGATCCATGGCCCATTGAAAGGGGCATCGGCGACAGTAGAACACAGGTTACAGGCAGGTGAAATAGGCATAGCGGAAGTCCAGCCTATAACTGATGCAGAGCACAGCCAATGGTATACATCCAAAGACAGGCTGCATCCGTTCACGGTACAGTTGCAACTGACCTGGGTTGGCCTGGACCACAGGACGGGCTGCCATTGCGTGAGAGGAGCCGGAAAACCAGCAATCTGCAGTACTGGCAAAGGGTTGATGTGAAACCGCCAAATGCAGTCGGTAAATATGAGGAGTGACACCCGGTAGGGCTCCATTACTAGTGTGCAACGAAGTGACAAGGCCAGAGCCTACAAGTAGAAAAAATGTGCAAGGTCTTCAGTATCAGACGCTATTGATATTTGGTGTGTTAGTAGCCCAAAAACAAGTGGGAGAGTTGTGTCTTGCAGACAGTGAATCGCGCGGGACGGTCAAGGCACCTGGGAATCGAAGGTCTCACGGCCTGATGTGAGAGCGACTACTTGTTGAAACAAAAGCCCATTGAGCCTGCATCACTAATTGAAGTCTGTGTTCCTTGTGGGAATGTGAGGCCACAACTAACTATCTACAAGCACATATGGGGGAGTAAAGAGAACATTGCTACAGCAAGGAACACGTAGTGCAAGTGTTCCTATTTACGGGACGCCTTCCCATAAACCGCAGCAGTTGTGGTCATTCAGGATTAGATAACTTCCATTGAGAAGGAGATTTGGCGTGGGTATGTCGTGAGTGACTGTTGTTCATGTAGGAACAAATGCAAAAAGACTGGACATGACCCCTGAAAAGCCCCGTGTAACTGTACTTGAGTTTGTGAATGCGACAATGTCACCTTTGGCCACATGACAGGATGTGTTTTGATGCTGGCTCTTGTGGGATTCATTGATCAGCGCTGTGTGTGTTGTAACAACCTATGTCATATCCATATTGATGCTATTAGGGGGATGGGAGCACACTACTTCACCTCCCAGCACAGTTCACCCCTTGGCATTCTGGTAAATGCAGTTCGGTAAACATGCTTACTTGCAATGTAGCTTTGAGTGTTTCACCTGAGTTGGGCAGTGAGAGGTACAGAGACATTAGTGTATTGTGGCAGCTTTCTCAACAGACACCGATCTCAATGGTATAATTTTGTGCAACACATGTGTCTAGGGATTGACAGCACTAACCTGCATCCAGCCGTGGTGACTCACTTCCATGGAAAAAGAAGTAAGCATTTCAACTGCAGTGCATTTACCAGGATGCTGAGGGGGAAACTGTGATGGGAGGTGAAGTTGTGTGCTCCCATCCCCCATCTGTCCATGTTGATGGTGTTGGCCTGTGTTAACTGTTATGCATCTTGTACAGTGTTGCCTAGTGCAGTGCTTTTCCTGTACTGCCATCATATGTCAAATCACTGTCTTTTTCTTGTGTGGTTCCAGGTTCCTCTACTCTCTCAATGGATTGTCGCATTTACGTCTCATGATACATTGCAATGTGAGTTAACATGCTACTTACTATGATAAAAATTCCTCTTGACACAAAGGCATACAGGTGTGATTTGTGTTTATTTGTAAATGAGTGACAGGTGAGGGTTGAAGTTGAAAGTGATGGTACATGGATGGTTCAGGTATAACGCACAATGGTGGTATTCCACAGTCCAACAGTACACTCTCATCCTTGTGGCAATGTGGGATCGGATTTACAACCAAGTCAATGTTCGGTGTGACACTGGTGACATCAACGCTGGCACCGGGAACTGGTACAGCATGGTGCTTTGCCACGTGATCCTCCCTGGGTCTTTTTCGGACGCCCCCTCAGCCGTTTGGCTGGGGGGGAACCTGCTGCATGCTCGGAGGTGTCTGAGGATTCGCTGTGATGTGACTCACCCCTCCCTGTGGACGCTGCTGTGGTGTTGTGACTATCATCCGGCTGGCCATGGGGGGGGGCAGCTATTTGGGCTGCATGCATGTCCCTCAGGACACCCACTAGCTGGCCCATGTACTCTGCAATTTGTCCCAAACGAGTGTCCATGGACCTCTGTAGCAGGTGGAGTTCACACAGTTCGTCAAGGACCTGGCCCATCTGTCCCTGGTTCTGCTGGTATGCCCCAAGGACAGTTTGCACGGTGGCCTTGGCTTCAGTCTCATTGTCCTCCTGTGAGTGTCCCCCAGTTGGCCTACCACCTGCCCTGCTGCCACGGACCTGTGGCGGCACCTGGCGCTGCCGCCGCACACTGTCCCCAGCATCCCGAGGCTGCCTAGTGGTATTGGCTACAGCTGGCACAGGGACAGTGTTGGAGTCAGCGGTGGTGATGGTGGAGGTGGCTGCCATACAGGTCGGTGCTGCTGGGGTCAGCGTTCTTGTTGCAGTTGTTGTGGGAGTGGTGGTGGTAGTGGTGGTGGTGGGGACAGTGAGGGCCGGAGACTGAGCTTGGCCGGGCATGCCGGAGGGGTCAGGTTGGTCCTCCTCATCCGCAAAAAACAGAAAGTCTGCATCCGAGGGTTCTGCTTCTGGGTGGGAGACTGGCTGGGCTTGTCCATGGCATGGGTGCCAGCTGTAGCTGGCGAGTCACCTGTTGAACAGAGGTTGGATTGTCAGCATGTTCAGTACACGGCACAACTTTGATGTTCATGTTTGGCGCATTTCGATTGAGACGACATGACTTTTCATCTTGGCATTACTTATCATTCCTAACAGTTTGTCAGTAGTGGGACATGATGTGGAGGTAAATGCATTGCTCGTCAGCGATGTGACATGGCTGTAGCAACAATTTCATATGTACAGATATTGTATTTCCAAGTAAATGTCCTCTGGTACCAACTTGTTGCTAATCCACTTCTGTTCATGCTAGGATATTTGTGACTTTGCTATGACTGTTTTTCTACTATGCCGCAACTTCCTGATTTCTGTTGTGCTTTTTGTACTGTCCTCGTGTGGTTTGTGATGTTAGACTGAGTCTACTTGCATGTGTGGTGTTTATGTGAGCCTTTATGCTTTGGGATAATGGTACTTGCACATTGGGTTTTGGCCACTGCGTTCCTGGGTTTTGCTTTGCAGTTACATATGACTTCATCAATGACACTGTGATTCATGTGAACTGTCAATGGTATTTTCTGTGTGTGCACTGGCTGCAACTTATGCAGCTTGACTGAGTTGGCTCACAAGTGCGGGATGTGGTGGTCAGATAGCTCCCTGCTGTTTGGGAGGGAAGACAGAGTGCCTTGTGGGAGTTGTGGGCTTGCTGTCAGGTCCCAACAACCCCCTCCCCAGTAAGATGGCTACCTACCTGTTGAGTGAAGCAGAGGATGGTGATGGCTGCCACATGGCTGTGTGGTGGGGTGGGTGCTCCCTGCTGTTTGGGAGGGAAGACAGAGGGCCTTGTGGGAGTTGTGGTCTTGCTGTCAGGACCCAACAACCACCTCCCCAGTAAGATGGCTACCTACCTGTGAGGTGAAGGAGAGGGAGGAAATGCTAGCCTTATGAGACATTCATGTTGACAGCGTGCATTCTACATGAGTTTGATTTTGTCTGGAAATTGAGGCTCACTTGTTGTGCACAACGGTACATTACAGTGGGATGTGATCGTATTGTTTGTACTTACCAGCCTCCACTCCCCCATCGATTCCTGTGAGACTCTCGGTATGCAGTATGGCAAGCACCTTCTCCTCCTATTCAGTGAAGGTTAGTGGTGGTATGGGAGGGCCGCCACCAGTTCTTTGGGCCGCCTCGTCGTTCCTCTGGCGCTGATGCTTGACGTGGGCCTTGAGGCCGACCCACCACCTTTTGATGTCACGCAGTGTGCGTAGGGTGGTCCCTACAGCACTGACTTTGTTGTAGATCCTTGTCCACATCTGGTTTTTGCGCGCAAGTGGGGTGTGTGGGACCAGACACCCATACAAATGTGGTTCTACCCTTATTATCTTGTCTACCATCACTTTCAACTCAGTGGCGGTGAATTCGGGCATTTTCTCTTTGGCCATGGTGCAAAGGTAAGACAAGTGCAGGGTGCAGGGGTTGGTGGACTTATGTGAAGTGTGTCAGGTGTGTGGGTGGGAAGTGGTGTTTTGTGGAGATTGGTGTATGTGATGTTGTGCTGTGTGCGTAAATGGTGTCCTGTCTTTCTGTGTCAGATTGTGGTGTGCAAAGGATGCTGGTCCAGGAAGGGGTTGGTTTTATACTGTTGTATGTGGGTGTGTCGAAATAAGTGATGTCCTCCAGGTGTTTCTTCCATGGTGGGCATTGCTTACACTGCCAATGGATATTTGGGGTGTATCATTGTGGCCTGTGTGATGTGATTGAGGGCGGCATCGAGTGCAGGCACGCTTTGTGCATCGCTGTTCAGTTTGTTACTACCGCCATTCATTTGGTCTATGCGCGAACAAGGGAATCGGAAAGCAATGCTCTGTTCTCCAGCTCCGCGGTTTCATCGTAATTGGCTGTGCGGTCATTCCGTGGCAGGAGCGGCCTTTTCAGTCCCTTGAACTGCTTTCCCCGTCCGCCGCGGTCAGATTTGCAACTTTTCCGGGCATGGCGGACGGTCATTTGTGAGTTCCGTCCGCCATGGTGGGATTTTCCATGCATTGCATCGTAATTTGACCGACGGAGATGCCGAGGGTCATGCGGTTAGATTTTTGCCGCGAGCACGGTGGACGGAAGCCTTTTCCGTCAGGCATCGTAATCGGGCCCTAAATCTTTAATTTAGGGGTAGTTTGAAGGTAGTTTTTTTTTTTGTTAAAAGTACCTGTTCTTTATCTATTATCCACTAGTTCTGTAAATGAAGTAAAGCACATTTCAGTTGAAGCAAACCACATCTTACATCTTATGTATTCACCCAACTAAAAGCTTCCTACCCTTCAACCGGAATGCGTTCCCCATCCGGTGAAGTAATCAAATCGACTTGCAACAATGTCTCTGAAACAAGGATACCACATTGTCAATGGGCCCCTTATACAAATATTTGAACCCTGTCCTTAAATTTATACCATAATCCAAACTGTATTTCCCTCAACAAAGTAAAAACCGCCTGACGGTCTTGCGGTATATAGATCATACGTCCTACCACTCCATGTGTTAGAAGTGCCGTTTCTAGAAACACAAGTTACACCCCTGTATCAATAACCTGCACATGCTGACCCCATCCAGTCATACCTCTTCACCTCCACCAAGACCCCCAGTCCCGCCAAAACCCACCGCATCAAGGCGTCACAGAATCTGTGCAAAAGGGATCCCGCGGCGAGCACACCTCTGGATCTCGGCAACCAGCACAGTCACCATCCCTGATACATTCCACATTGGCAAAATCGCAAGTATCGAAAGCGGACTCCAGGCGTCGCATACATGGAGTGCGCAAAGTTTTACTATTGTTATGTGCAGGTTCTATATGCGACACGTTGGGTGGTCCACCTTCGAAACCCGCGACCCTGCCAATACAAAAGATATTCAAAGGCGGCACCCACACCAGACGCCGAGCTCCGAGGCGTACCCACAACCGGATCCCCCCTGCACAAACCCGGCGTTGCTGTAACATGAATGATAAGTTTCTTCAGGAGTGGGGGTCTCGTACATGGAGTGCACACAGTTTAACTGTTGTACGGTACAGGGTCTATATGCGACATGGAGAATTAAATATGGCAACTACATTAAGTGAGTTTGGAGTCCGTCATCTATGTTGTCAATGAAGGTACGTGGGGCGGTCTGCTTTCTATACTTATGATTTTTGCCAATATAAAAGGCATTCAAAGATGGCGCCTAAACTGGACGCCAAGATCCAGAGGTGAACTCACCACAGGATCCCTTTTGCACAAATTTGGTGTAGCCATGATACAGTAAGTTTCAGCAGGACTGGGGGTCCCAGTAGAGACAAAGAGACCCGACTGGATGGGACCCGCATGTGCAGGTTATTATTTTTTTTTTTTAATTTTGTTTATTTATCAAACTTTTAAAATAACATACAATAAGCAAGTTGTATCATCCTGGCCATTATAAAGCATGCACATGGTGTACAGTTGAATACAATTAGGCACAATACATACAGAGCAAGTACAGATCAACATATCCAAGTGAATAACTACTGTGTAATATGCTGGTGACTGTAGTGTTATCGCTTTCAGCCTCTCCAAAGCTGAACATCAGGAGCGTATGCACGGGCATGACCCCGACTCAACAGTCATTGTGCCCACCCAAGCTGGCCAAGAGGGGGATCAAACCGCAGGTATTGTGTGGGATGGGGACAGCCTGTCGCACTCGGGCCCAGACCGCGCCGGTACCCTGGCAGCTATATATGTCGTGTAAAGTACCCAGAAATGTTTAGGGAGGCTCCTGGGGGGGAGTAGATCACTGAAATTCTCTGTCTGCGTGGAGCAAAAAAGCATGTTGTGTGACCACTGCGCCACAGTAGGGGTGGGACCGCGGAGCCAATTGATCGCTACTCTACGTTTTGCTAGGAGGAGACCCATGTCTATCAGTCTGCGCCTCGCTCGTGGAATCTTCTTGGAGTAACCCAGCAGTGCCAGGGCAGGGTCCAGGGGGAGTACCGAATCAGTGATTTTCGCCAGCTCACTGAAAACCTGTTCCCAAAATGTATATACCCCTGGACATGACCAGGCCAAGTGCATAAAGCCTGCCGTCGGCTCTGCGCATCTATCGCAGGCAGGAACTTCCCTCAACCTGTATCTATGTAGTCTCTCCGGGGTGTAGTACGCCCTATTAAGGTATTTGAAGTGGATCAGTCTGTGCCTGCCGTTTAGCGAGACACGACGTGTACTGGTGCAACAATATGCCCACATAGCGTCATTGATTAATTGCTGTAAATCTCGTTGCCAATCTAACCTGGCCTTGGAATATTCAGTTACCCTGCAGGATATAGCGATCTTATAAATATTAGATACAATCTTGCGGGGCAATTTAGCTTTGATAACATAGGTCAGTTCCGAGACCACGGGTGGCTCCGTGAGGTCCTCTCCCAATATACTACGTAAAGCGTGCCTTGTCCTATGAAATTGGAAATGTTGCAGTAGGGTATGTGGGGGCTCTCGCTGCTCCAGCTCTTCCCATTGTTTAACCACGCCGTTATGAAAGAGGTCGCCGGCCGTCCGAATGCTCAGAGAGTTCAATGCACGTATCACCCCTCGTTCCCTGCAGGGGGGTAGCCAAAGGGCCCAGTCGAGGGACATGTCTGGGGAGTATAATAGAGCTCCAGCTTGGAGCTGTAGCAGGTGGTGCCAGGCGTGACGTGTAGCGTTAATAGAATCAAGTATACCTGTCCTGCGGTCTGCATTTTCAAATAGCAAGGCAGGGAGAGGCAGCGGACTAGCAACTATCGTCTCGAGGCAAAAGTGGGGGGCGTCCGGAGGGCCGTGTATCCAGTAGTAGGCGTGGGCACACTGCGCGGCTCTATAGTATAAGTTTAAATCCGGGGCACCCAGTCCCCCCATGTGATACGGCAGGGTGAGTGTCTGCCACCGAATTCTAGCTTGTTTGCCCGCCCAGGCTAATTTTATCAGCAACGTCGTGACCCGATTAAAAAAAGAGGTGGGCAAAACCATAGGGATATTCATGAATAAGAACAAAAACCGCGGTAGCACCACCATCTTCATAATCGAGATTCTACCTAGCAAGGACAAAGGCAACCTGATCCAGGTATCCATGTCATCTTCCAGCCTGCTGACAGCCACTCCATAATTTTCCCTGAAGACAACCTCTGAGTCAGGGTGCACCCGAATACCCAAGTATCTGATCGAGTCCACAGACCACTGCAGCGGGTACTCCAGTTCATGCGGTGTCGTAGCGCGCGTGAGCAGGACAACGTTCGATTTGGGCCAATTAACCCGCAGACCCGAGAGGGCACCAAAGCGCACCACCTTGCGCAGGACAGAGGAGAGGTTGTTTTCCGGATGTCGGACATACAGTAATGTGTCATCGGCATAGGTTGATACTATTAGTTCATATTTCTGCAGTCTGACACCCTTGTGGCTATGGTATTCATGCAGTGCACAGGCCAGCGGCTCGGCCACTAAGGCATATAATAATGGGGACAGCGGGCATCCCTGCCTCGTCCCACAAGAGATGCTAAAGGGGTTCGTCACCAGATTACGCACTCGGACTCTGGCAGAGGGATGATCGTACAACACCCCGATCAATTGCAGGAAGACCGGGCCCAGACCCATCCTTGTCAAGATCTGACGCATGAAGGGCCACTCGACAGAATCGAATGCTTTCTCCATATCTAGAAAGACCACCACCGCCTTAGTATCTGGGCGAATGTGCTGTAAGGCCCCAAATACTGTACGTAAATTGTAGGTAAGATTCCTGTCTGGGATGAACCCAGCTTGCTTGGGGGCGACTAGAATCTGCGCAAGGGGGGCTATCCGATTGGCAAGGATTTTGGCAAATATTTTAGTATATACATTTAACAAGGAAAGCGGGCGATACGACCCGCACTCCTCAGGCGGCTTCCCAGGTTTAGGTATAGCAACAATGACAGCTTCCCTCATCGTAGGTGGCATCATGCCGGTTTGGCACATGTCGTCAAAGAGCGCGGACAGATGCGACAAAAGAATGTCATGAAATGTTCTGTAAAAAGCCACAGTAAGGCCGTCCACCCCAGGGACGCTTCCCGACCTCATGCTCGTCAGTGCTAGCACTATCTCGTCTTTTTCCACAGGCCTCATCAGAAATTCCCGATGAGTAGTCGTGAGAGAAGGTAGTTTAATATAGGAAAGATAATCCGTGATTTCCTCTTCCGTCCCGGGAGAGCGGGCAGAATATAATTCTGCATAATAACTTCTAAAACGCTCCGCTATATCGGCCTCTTCAGTTAGCACCTCCCCATCCGCTGATTTGAGTTCTGTGACTAGAGTGTTTCTGCGGCGCCTCCGGAGCAACTGAGCCAGAACCGCACCCGGACGCTCACCCTCCCCGTATTCACATGCCGTGGCGTATTTACCTAAGTGTTTAAGTTCAAAATCCGCTGTAACCTGATATTCTGCCAGAAGGGACTTAATTTCCGAGGCTACAGCGTCGTCCGCGTGTGCCAGCATTCGCTGTTCCAATACTCCCAGTCTCCTTTCCAGATCTGTCAGGCGTCTGCGGAGGTCCCGGAGGACTCCCGAGTGCTTGGACATGGCAATGCCCCGAATATAAACCTTAAAGGTCTCCCAGATCACTTGGAAACTGTCCACCGACCCTACATTAGTGACGAAGAACGTCTCGATATCCTCCGCCAGCTCCGCCTTGAAGGCCGAGTCCAGCAGCGAATAAGGGGGAAATCGCCATGTAAAAGGTGGTATACACTTCTTGGGGGTAGCTATCGCTATCAGCAGGGGGAGTGGTCGGACAGAGTATGGGGGAGGACCTTGCATTCCCTAACATCATCGTAGAGGGACGTGGATGCCAACCAATAGTCAATTCTTGTATGGAGGTTATGATAAGCAGAGTAATGTGTATATCCCCCTGTAAGCGGGAATCTGGAGCGCCAGACATCACGCAGGTCCAGGTGGAGCATAGCGCACTCCAACGCCATAGCAGCTGCAGAGGGACATCTCTCGGGGCCCCCCGAACGATCCACACCCGGATCCCTGACCAAATTGAGATCCCCTCCCCAGAGGAATCGGGTTTCCATGTACTTAGTCGCTGCGGACACCAGCGAGTCAAAGAATGCAGGACAGTCATAGTTTGGACCATAAATATTTACAAGTATTATATCTATGCCCTTTCCCCGACATCTGGATATTGTATATCTACCATCTCTGTCAGTGTCCAGGGGCTCTAGAGAGTAAGGAGATTTGGGGTTAAGCCATGTGATCACCCCTCTGGCGTGTGTAGTAAAACCTGATGCATGTATGTTATCCCTTAGACCTCTGCTGCGTATGAAGGGGCTGTCGAGTGGAAGGTGCGTCTCCTGCAGCAAAGCTACGTCTATAGCATGATTTTGTAAATAGCATAATACCTTACGTAATTTCCTATAATTATTGAGACCCCTGACATTCCATGTGAGCACTCGGAAAGCATCTACAGGTGTGTTTTGACTAACATTACTAGGTGCCACCATCGCACTTGTATGATCTCGCACAACATTGTGATCTGCGTATTAAACGACATTCGCTCTCACCATTTGCATACTGGTAAAAAACATCTATCAGAAAAGACATCCACTTGCTTCTCAACACCCACCAACCCCCCTCCCACAGCAGGCCTGCCGCAACACGGCTGCAGTTGTTCCCCATTTGCCTCCCAACCCCCCCCACCCATACCCTCCCGAAAAAACAAAGAACTCTCCCATGTGTGTTGCACTCGTGGGCGGAAGTTGCGTAGCATATACATTGCACTATCCTACCAATACAAAACCGCACTCCAAGCACCGTCTCAAACATTTGATGCAACTAGCAAGCTGAAGAGATCCCCCATTCCCTCTACTCAACATTAACTTATATTCCGAGTCCGTGTCCACCATGCGGGGCGTTGTCAGCGCACCAGGCGCGCTTATTCAAATGTCACAGCGCAGGTCCTGGCCCCTCCTATACATAGTCAGCGCTCTCCCTCACTTGGCTCTTTAGCCCAGCTGCACATATTAAGCTATGACCCTCCACCTCCCCGCGGGACACCAAGGGCAGCCAGAGGAAGAACCCATCCAATAAAAAGGAGCAAGAACAGTAATCAAAAGGACCATATATCCCCCTCCCCCGTTCAATCAAATAACATCCCCAACTCAGTCCCGGGGCATAGACCATACTTATCGCACAGAGGTATCAAATACATTTCAGTCCTGGTCATCCAGCTGGCCTCCCGCCGCCTCGTCCAGCAGCTGCCGCTCCGGGCTGTGATGCTGTTCCCTCGACCAGTCTTTTAGCGCCTTCTGTAGGGCCTTCGGGTCTGTGAAGATGTGGGAGCGGCCCTGTCTGTTGACACGCAGCTTCGCAGGGTAAAGCATGGCATAATCCACTCCAAGCTCGCGTAGTTGTTTTTTCATTGGGACAAACTGCCGGCGTGCTTCTTGGACCCGGATCGTAAAGTCCGGGAACAGCGAGATCGTGGATCCTTCAAAACCCAGAGGTTGTTTCTCCCTAGCCAGCTTCAGCGCCACGTCCCGGTCCCGATAGTTGAGTAATTTTGCAATGATAGGACGAGGAGGCGCCCCCGGGGACAGTCGGGGACCTAAGGAGCGATGTGCTCTTTCCACCACAAACATTGCTGAGAACGAGTCCTCACCCAACATGGTCTTCAATAACTTCTCTGTAAATTGCTCCATGTTGCCAGTTTGTGTGCTCTCTGGTAATCCCGTGATTCTGAGGTTGCAGCGCAGAGAGCGCGCCTCTAAGTCTTCAGTTTTATCCTGCAGGACCCGCAGCACTCTGCCAAGCTGCTTGTGTTCAGAATCAAGGGTGGTGTGCGCTTCCTCCGCTTCCGTCAGCCTTCGCTCAGACATATCTAGCCTCTCGGCGTGTTTGTCCAGCCTCTCTGCCATACGATCCATTCGGTAGGATAGTGCATCCATCTTTGTGCCAAGGGCTGAGATGCCGCTCTGTAGGCTTTTTTCCATAGCTACTAACATGCCACGAATATCCGGACGCGAATCCTCAGCATGTTGCTCCTGCATTCTGGAGGGATCTTCCGTAGACGTGTCTCTGGACTTGGACTTTTTCTGGTCGAACGATAGCTTCAGTTGTGCCCTGTCAACTCTACCCATCCTGGCCTCCGATAGGCCTCACAATCAGCCGATCTCCACCTGTCCGGGGGGGAAGCACAACAGGAGAGAGGGCCTCTCGCTTCGCACAGGGGGCTCCCAATTTCAATAATCCGGATATCTCTGCAGGCCAGAGGCGGCGCCCAGCAGTGCGGAGCCAGCAGCACTAACTCCGGTGAGGGTTCCAGCGTACCGCTCAAAGCCCCTGCACTGCGCCACCACTAATTGACCCGTGTGTAGGTCTTCGGAGCCGTTTCTTCTGCGTCCTCTAGCGCTGGGGGAGGTGATGCCGACCCCCAGCTGAGCCCGCCAACAGCTGTTCACTCACACTGGCAGTCTCAGAGTGAACAGAGTGTCCCCAGCTACAAGAAGCAACTCAGAAGGGTTCAATGCCCCCGAAGCCTAGCCCCTCTATCCCAGCTAAGTGTGCCAGAGTCTAGTTATCAGATTGGGTGTCTCACCATCCCAGGGCAGCCAGCAGAATCTTGTAGGGTTGCACACCAGGCAGTCTGTGCTCCTTCCGCTGGACCCGATCCCGGCCCACAGTGCAACCTCTATCGGAGGCCCCCCAGGAGGCTTAACAAATCGTGCTGGGCTGGTCGCCCGCCTCCGCTGCTCTGGTATCGGACCTCTTGGGCTCCCAGAGCCTTAAGTGGCAGCCTCTCGACTGCAACAGAGCAGCAGCTCCTCCAGTCACGATATCCTGATGTTAGGAGGTGGGGCGGCCGTGGGTGTGTGTGACTAACAGCCCCTTAAGCGCCCCGGGGGCAGCAGAAGATCTGCAGGTCGCGTGTCTCCGATGTTGGGTCCAAGTCGCACCGCAAGGTACTCTCCCCGGGCACCCCGTGCCCCATGCGCCGGACCAGTAGCAGTAGTCCCACACCCAGGGGTCCCGTCAAGGCAGGCAGAGAACTCAACGCTCTGCTTGTGTAGGCTGCGGCGCTCCGCAATCGCTCTCTGTCTCGGCTACAGTGCAGCAGAAGTCCCGGTCAAGCGCCGCCCACCGCGCCCACGCAAGTCTGGTGCGCGAGCCCCAGCCAGGCCCGCGTCCGCAGGTGCATTGTATCTGGTCGACGAGGTAGCGCGGCGGTTAGGAGACTCAGAAACTCAGCCGCTAGTCTCCGGGAGGCAGGGGGTGCTGGTTCAAGCCGCGTATATGGTCTAGTTGCCGGATGATTTGCGGATAGTTGAGACGGTGTTACGGAGAGCTCGGCTCAAGCGGCCATCTTGGTCGCGAGCAAGCTCCGCCCCCCCTAGTTTGAAGGTAGTTAAGTTGTATATAGTGTATGTAGTGTTAGGATTTTGTGTTTTTGGTGAGGTTTATGTTTTAGGTTTACGTTTGTGAAATACGGTTAGTTTGTTAATCGGTCGGTGTTAGATATGTTTAATTGTATTTAGAGTATAGTGTTAGTGCTATATTTATGTGTATTTTGATATGATGTTACTGTATATTTGTGTGGGAGGAATTGTTTTTTTTCCCAACAGGTTTTTGTGGATTGGAAGTTGCCGTTGGAAGAAGTATGTTTTTTTTTTTTTTTAAAGGGACTGTGTATTAGTTTCTAGTAAACTAATAATTGTTTTACAGTTCCTTTATTTTTCGGGTTTTTCTGGAGCGTTTCTATTTTTAAATACATTTTTCGGGTTTTTTATGGTTTCTCATCGTTGGACCTATTGCCGGTGGATTACTTTTTATACAGTTGGATTTTTTCATTTTTGTTTGGGATTTTTACTATGTATTGGGAGTTTTACACATTTGGATTTTTTTATGGCTGTTTGGATTACATTTCTTCAGCTGAGGAAAATGGAAGTAATTTTTAATTATTTATACTTGGTGGTAAATGTTATTTTTGAAATTGTTATTGCTATTTTTATTATATAAAACATAATTATTATGTCAATTAATTTTTTAAGTATATTTTAAATTAATTGACAAAATAATTATATTTTTGAAGTTTGAATAAAAATGTTTATTTATCAAGTTGATTTTAAATTAGGATTTTTTGTGTTTGTGTTATATTTTTTTAAAGTAGGGATTTAGCTATTGTTTCTAGATATTTTAGCCCTTTAGAGTTTGGGTAGAGTCTTACTTTGTATTGTAAGTACTCGAACATTTGCCTTGTTTGTTTGGTTAGTTTTGGGCCTAGTTGGGTTACAGACTGTTCCATTCTTAGTTGTTGGTAGCTTTGTTCTTTTTTGATTGATTGTAGTAATTTATATAGAGTTAGTTGGGTTCTGCATGTTGTGGCTTGGAAAGCATTATGCAATCCTTCCACAGCATTATTAGTTTTAGCTTCTTTGTTTAGGGTACTGTTATATTCCACCATGGAATGTGGTATTTGGGCTGTCTTCTGTGTCCAGATCTGTGTAGCCTTCCCACCCAGGTATCCTCGAAATAGTTGAGTAGGGGACTTAGTTTTTGTTCATTTGTTTGGTAGTAGGGGCTTTCTATTAATAAATTGTAGTGTTCGGCTACGTCGGTAATTGGGACGTATGCTAGTGCGATTAGCTTTTTGTTTTCATATGCAAAATTGCTATTTGTTGCATATTCTACACTTAGGGCCCGATTCTGATCTCGCTAGTAAAGCCCTCCGTACATCTCGGATCCGTAGGGCTTTACAAGCGATTCGTGCAACTGGAGTCTGAACGAGCGAGTACGATGCATTCTTATGCTTACGGACTCAGTTCGCTCGGACTCCCATTGTACTCTATGGGAGCCTGTATACTGGACACGTGCACAGGCTCCCATAGCAAAAAGGGGTGGGTGGGGAAAAGCGTACACCCTGTGGCGGGCACCCCATGGTGCCCATCACACTGTGCATGCATGGGAAGGGGGCCCATGGGTACCTTCACGGGTCTGAATCGGAGGGCTCCACGTGATGGTGGGCCTGCTACGGGCCCCAAAAGAATGATTCCGGCAGCTTTTTCGATCCGGACATACCGAATCGTGAAGGCTGTCTGAATCGTGCATGGTACTTGCTCACTCGGAAACAGAGTCCATAGAGCTGTACGAAGCGTCTGCGTACAAGTCGTACGGACTGGATCGGGTTGGGAGACGATTCACTCGACACGTACGCGAACTTTGCATCGTACTTGGTCGTTCGGACCAGTGTATGAATCAGTCGGGAAAAAGGGCTACGAACCGGATCAGTTAAAACCAAATCCGATTCGTAGGCCTTCTGAGCGAGATCGGAATCGACCCCTTAGTGTAGATTTTTGGAAGTGTCTCTATATGCATTGGTTAAAGTAATAATAGCAACCTTGGATTGCTGTGTGAGGGTAGTTTTTTAGTATGGCTTGTATCATTGACTGTTCAAAGTCAATGATCATTTTTTGAGGATAGTAATTATTAGTTTCTTGTTTTACTTTGGTTAAGAGTTCAATATAGTGTTATACGGCTCTTGGGGACATTGTCGACATTGCTAAATTAGCATGAGCTTTGCTGCCATGATGCTGCTTTTGTGCACGTTACTACATGACTTTATTTTTGCAAGCCTCTGTTTATGCCTTTCACATGAGAACTGTCTGCCTTTCACGTTTTCTGCTGAGTTCCTGGAGTTTTGTCTGAACACGATGTGCAAGGTCGATAAACAATGCCCCTTGTTATTCTGTTCTGGTCAGTCCCTAGCACCTAGACACAACACGCTAAACACAGCTGCAAGGCTGGAGACTCGTGCTTTGATATTACAGGGATGCATGTTGTTTCAACAGACACTTGGAGAGAGCCCTTTCCATGGAGAAGAGGTACGCTGTACCTGTGATGTAAACCTTGCATATAGGCTTTAAGGTATGGGGTCTGCTGTCAAAGCCCAGAGATCTTCCTTTATATAAATAAACTTCTTCCAGTCAAGGGGAGGGTGGTTAGGCCTTATAGTCCTTTTTCCACTGTCTTTATAAAATGACTTCCCCTTTTGTACTCTATGGAATTGTAACAATGCTAATTGTTTTGGGTTTATGCATTTTGCTGCTGGTAGTGGCTTGTATACTGTATTGTAGAGCACGATAGTTAAAATAAACATTTTGAAGTATTACAGTGACTCTGCCTAATCTTGTTGTGGACAAGTACGAGTGAGTGAGCGAAAGACTATGTCTTGCTACCGCGATTCCTGAGAGAGTCAGGAGTGTTGTGTTCTGGGTTGTCTAATCATTTGTAGCTCTGTGATATTTGGAGGAGAACTAATGAGACACTATAGCTAGTCGGTTTTGGGATTTTGGGCACTAAGGTGGTAGGTTGGTACACCCCTATACACCGAGGTCCCGGTTTCCTGCACATAGTTCTGTGTAGGAGCAGAATCCCCGCAACATGGCGCCGCCAACGTTTGGTGTCGTTCTTATCTGCGAGTCACTCGAGTAGTGCTTGTGCTTGTCCACAATCCCCTCACATCTGTTTCCGGAGACAGCTGTGATGGTGTGACCTCCTATATTGATGTATTATAGGTTCTTTCAAGCTTGAAATTTTAAAAGGTTCTTTCTCTTTCTTCTTAACCCATTATTGCGCTGCCACGCTTTAGTTGTCGTATTTTGTTTTTAATAATGGCGGTTGATGTTCCGACTCATAGCCGTGCCCAGCTTAAGGCATATTTAGCTCAGTATGGAGTGCCTGATGCGGGTGCAGAGCTTATATTTGTAGTGGAAGCAAATCCAGCTTACCACTTCGTGGTGTTTTATTCTTGGGTCACCTTTCCGGCGGTAGATGGAACAGATAATTTGTTTCATGAATACACTGCCACGGCCCTTCCTCACACTTATCAGCCTTATAAGGCTCTAGAGTTTCCGCTCACGGCTTGGCAACACCAGATTTGGTTTAATGGCGCCCTTCCTCACCCAGTATCACCGGTTCATTTAGGCCCTTTGTCGATAGATGGGGCCACGTGGCCCGTTTTGGCTGGGTACACCCCACACCCATGGTATTTGACTGTTGCGATTGCAGACCTGCGCGTGTTACATACTTCATTGATACGCGTACAAAGGGCTGTTATACAGTTCGTCACACGCAACTTCCAGGTGGGTCCACCTGGCGTTGCTGCTCAACCTGCGGGTCCTGGTGCTGTGACCATCAGCCTGCTTATGGTTTATTCTGTCATGGGCAAGCATCCTCAAAATAAGGATGAATTTCCTTATTGGCTTGCTGAGAAATTTAGACAACTAGAGGCTGTTTTTCCGAATACTAGTCCTGTGGAAAAACACAGGATCTTGACTATTAGTTTGCCTAAAGACTTAATTCCCAAACTCGCTGATTGTAACACCTGGGGCAAGGTGTTTGCAGCGGTATATTCGAAGTGTTTCGGCACTCCTTACATGACCGTCCTCCCCTCCGTGATAAAACGCGTTCAAGATGAACACGGAGCCGAAGCGGCTGTAGAGTTGGGGATGAGACTGGTGGGGGTGTTCGACGTGGTTGCTGACATGATTCTTGCTAATGTCAAGGGTGATGCTGTCAGCTTTCAAGTGGCAAACCGCTTGGAGGCTGTACCCGATGCAGACAAACCACGTGAATTACCAAAGATGATTGCAAAGGCATATAAAACTACAGGCTGCATTAGTCTGGGAGTTAAGCCTTTTGCTCAAACGCAAACACAATCCCAAACTCAACAAAAAGCCCAGACTGATAAAGACGGGCGTCCGTTCTTTCCTAAAAAGAACTGGAAAAATAAAAAACAGGGGCAGCAACAACAGAAGCAGGGTTCGCGTGCTGGTTCCCCGACACCTGAGTCTTCTGAGCGTACTTATGACTTGCGCGATCGCGCAAAACTTATAGACTCCTGATAGATTTTAGGTCCCTGATCAGGATGCTTCGGACTCTCACGTGGGAGGTGGGGAGCGCCAGGACCATGGCAAAAGTCAGACCACTCAACAGGGATGAGATCAACCTCAACAGTTTGACGTTAAAGCCAAACAAGAGGACCTGCCTCGTTTCAGACCCCCGTTTCAGAAGAAGAAAGTTGCCGCTTTAACAGCAAGATATGCCTCAGACGGTGAGAACACGACTCCTGGACTCAACATGGGTGGTGACTCTGCTCGACAGCGCAGCGGAAGTTACCATAGTGCGGGAGGCACTGCGTGCCTGTCTGGAGGCGAGAGCAACTGATACCTTCATAATTGTGGAAACAGCAGATACCCGGGTTGCCCCCCCAGATCGACTGTATGAAATTATTTTTCAAATTGAGGGTGATGTACAGCGTCCAATCAAGGCGGTTTTCTGGGAAAATCTAACCTCATACGACATTTTGTTGGCGGAGGCAGATTGGCGTCCACCGTTTGTGTTAGCCGCCTCTCGAGGGGAGGACGTGACACTTCCGAGTTTTTCGTGTTACGTCCCTGTAGAGCATGCAATGGCTTTAGCAGCAGAGTGGGCATTGGCCCTGGCCCCCGCTGTGTACCGCAACCAAGTCGGCTGGGATATAGATTCACCGGCACATGAGATACCTTTACGGTCTACGCCACAGCCACAACCGCAATATCCCATCAAACGCGAAGCAAAGGCTCACGTTTGTGACATTCTGACGCAGTTAGAGTATCAGGGTGTGATTGAATCTTGTACATCGCAGATGAATAATCCTCTTTTTACGGTCTCTAAGCCTGACGGCTCATATCAGATTGTATTGGATTACCGAAATTTGAATAGTCATTGTCGCACTTTTGCAGTGCAAAACACACACAGCTCTGCGCTGGTGAACAACCTTGTTCGTAAAAAATACAAAACTACACTGGACATATCTAATGGTTTCTACAGTCACAGCCATCGGAAATCAGAAAAAATTTACACGATTGCCCATGGGGTATAAGAATAGCCCCGGGGCATTTGCTGCGCGTGTTGTGTCTTTGTTACACAACATAGATTCAGATGCGTTCTCGTACGTCAATGATATCTATTTAATGGACGATGAGCTTATGCTGCATCTTGTCCGAGTCGACCGCATAATTTCTGCGTTCGCCGACTATGGATATAAATTCAACTTTGCAAAGTCACACATCGCTCATTTGGCGGTGCTCTTTTTGGGCTATGAGCTCAATAATGAAGGAAAGGGGTTAGCTCCCCACTTCCTGGAGAAATGTGCACATTTGCAACCCCCTTCTACTCTGAAGAAACTTCAGTCCTTGCTGGGATTTTTAAATTTCGGGAGGACTTACATTCCCGATTATGCCCAGCGTATCAAATCGCTTTATGCGTTGATACAACTGACATTTTCTTCTGCCAGCTGGCTCCCGGAACATACCTCAATTCTTCATTCTTTGCAAACTGACTTGCTTGCAACTAATTACTTATTGACTCGTGATAACACCACGAACCTGGTGATACGTATCGTACCAGGGACGGTGGGTTTCACTTACTTGACATTCAATGAGGGGGACACAGTACCTATTGCATACAAATCACGTTTGTACACTGCAGCTGAAATGCGTTTTTCCAAGGTTGAGAAAGTTTTGACTGTGGTCTAGATGGCGATTCTGAAGGAACGCATATTGGCTCAAGGTAAACGCATTCTTATGGTCACGCCCTTCCCTGCTTTGGAGGCCGTGACTAAGGCAAGTGTACCTAACTCTAAAGCATTACATCCCCGTTGGATACAATGGGCTATGTCTTTGACATCGTCAGATGTTACTTTTATCTTTGACCCTGCACAACAGACACAGGAGTTTTTACAGTATGAACATGTTCATCCTCCTCCTGTGTCTTTGCTTCCTTTACATGAATACAAATGTGTCATTTACACCGATGGCTCGGCTCAACCGGCCACGGGTTCCAGACACGCTTATTCCGCAGCTTGCGCGATTGTTGCTGGCTCCATTGTCAATGTAGAGTTTAAGTCTTCCATTGTGCATACTCAAGCACTTGGAGACTGTACGGCACAATTAGCTGAGCTGCGCGCTCTTATTCTTGCTCTCGAGTTCGCTGATCCAAATGTGAATACTCTTATTGTATGCGATTCTTATTACTGTGTGCAGGCTTTCAATGACAACTTGTTTTTTTAGACTCAAAATGACTATCGAGACTCTAAAGGCAGCGCAATTAAGCATAAAATGCTTTGGGTTTGAGTGGCAGAGCTTAAACAGCTTCTGCCCCTCACACAGGTTATCTATACTCTTGGCCATCAGCGTGTGGGAGCACATGCTCTTGGTAATTCTTTGGCTGAAGAAGAGGCCAAATCTGCAGTAGCCATGTGTTTTGTTGCAGCAGTTACAAGGTCCACGACTAGAATAGATAATGATATTTTGGCAGCAGTGGCTGCTACGAAGGAGGGAACAGGTTATCCTCAGGGTTTTCCTTCAAAATACTCTTATCATATATCTCCCGAACAAGTTGCTTACGCTTCTATTCCATCTGTTGGGGATCGGCTGATTCCCAACATGGACCGCAGACTTGCTTTGATCAGAGCCGCTCACGAGGGCATGGCTTCTGTACATGCCGGAATGTCTGCGTCAGTCTCAATTTTGCAGCAACGTTATTGGTGGCGTGGTTTATTATAAACAGACCCGTACTTATGTGCTTTCTCGCGACATTTGTCAGCAAATCAAACCATCTACGGCGTCTCGCCCACCACAAACACAGCTATGTATTTCTAATAAACCATTTGGCTCTGTATATCTTGATCACTGCAGTCCGTTCTCTTCTGATACTGCATATAAATATATTTTAGTTGCAGTTGATTAGTGCACTAGATTCCTTTGGGTTTGGCCACAACGCAGTGCTGATGCTCGAAATGTCATCAGGGATTTGCGTGTCTTTGTCGGGATGTTTGCCTGTGGCACCTTCCATTCGGACCAAGGTCCAGCGTTCACCTCTAAGGCTTACAAGGATGCAATGAAGTCAATGGGGGTGCTGGTACAGTTTTCGGGCCTGAGGCAATTCAATTGTGGAGCGAATGAACCGTGACTTAAAGCAATCCTTGACAGCTAGAGTCTTAGGTACTGGCAGGAACTGGCTGGCCCATTTGTATGGTGTTCAACATGCACTCAATAATCTCCCAAGAAGATCTCTGGGTGGGCGAACCCCATACGAAATGCTCTTTGGCATTAAAAGTTTTGTGCCAGACCTTGATGGTCTAGACGTTGTGGCGTCCGCCGCAACCTTTGACGTATATAATCATTCTACTGTGTTACAGGATCTACAAAAGACCTGTGACAGCTATGCAACTGAACATTTACCCTCTTCCGATGATGCAGCACTGCTGATTCCCGTATCCGGCTGGTTTCCCAAGATTGGAGACCTGGTACGAGAAATGCTGGAGAACAAGAAAGAATTTGGACCCTCCTATCGTGCACCAGTCCCAGTACTTGGATTGAAGGGTACTCATACAGTTATTTTACCACCTTTACCTGGTCGCAAAGACAACAGACATATCTCAGTGGACAATGTCAAGTTACACCGTCTGGCCGATTCGGAATAGTGTCACACCTGCAGTTTCGTGCAATGCTGTTTCTTTAAATCCGGTCCCCTCAACTTCCATGAATAAAAACAGTGTCAGTGAGGCTGAGATGGAAACTGTTGTTGACCTTTCATCCGTCCGGCCTCTATCTTCCAATGCAGAAGTCAAGTACACTTATCCTACGGATGAGTCCATTCGTGAAGTACCAGTCAGTCCTCGACAACATCAAGCTGATCCAGCTCTGCCATCGCTCATTAACAGAACTGCAAGCGGCTACTTTAGAGATAATGCCAGCTTCTCTTCTGGCTCGTCCTCCTCGACTTCAAGCTTGGCAGAACCCCTCACTAAATTGAGTATTTTCTTCTCTTGGTTCAAAAAAACGTACCTGGTCCCTAAATTGACCTACATTTGGCTGGTACTCATCCTGATTTTCTTCTTCATGTCAATTGGGTTTGTAACCACATTCTTCTTACTCATCAATGGTCATTATTTACCAGAACGCTCTGCTGTAAACTTGATCGATGGAACTATTGCCCCTCACACATCGTCCCATATTCTGAAACGTGATCAGACCCATGGGAAAATTTCAGCATTCCCGGTTACAGATGGCATTGTATGGGATAAAGTAGCCTTCGAGGTCCACGGCCCGACTGGGGTGCTCAGGGTTTCGCGTCTCATTAGGAGATGTGGTAACACGGGACATACATTCTGATGATTGGGATGTGCAGGCAGTCATGCATTGTTTTCTGACTTAAAATATTATGCTGCTTTTGATGCTGAAGATTTGTATTTAAAGTCTGCCAATTATGCTGATCTCTTTTGTTATCAGCATTATGGGCATCATTTTTTGCACAAAATAAACACATTGAGACCTGTTCGTAATTACACTCAATGGGAACAGTGTCCAACTCCTATAAAAGGGAGTTCTAAGACTCTTAGAGATAAGTTCACATATTTTAAAGATTATGACACATCTAATCCGAAATCATATTACTTTAAATTACAATCGCAGCCGGTATCCAAATTTTGAACAACTTGTTTCGGGTTGGCCACTGTTAAGAATTTGAATACACCATCCATTCCGTCCTTAGTGGAATGCGACAATTGGCGGGCGAAGACAAATTACACTATCGATGCCTTGCAGGCTTTGTTTCGAGATGGCTCCTTTAATATCTCAGGAGTTGATTCATCCGGTTGGCTGGTGTGGCAAAAAAGTTCAAATGCATGTCAATTATGTTTTTATAATGTAACGCCTGGTTTCACCCAGACTAGACCCGACCCACGTTATCCACGTTCACATTCGGTTACCACATACTCGGTGGGTAAATTATGCCAACAATGGTTTCATCAGTAAAGCAACACCTGTCGCTCTTGTCGAGTGACATTAATTTGGCTGATTTTTTATTGGGACCTAGGGCTCCCAGAGCTAAAAGATTTATGTATGCAGCTTACAATGAGATTTGGAAACTTTCGCAGATGGAAGCAGCCTTCCGTCTACGTCACATTGATCAGGCTAATTTAGAAAAAGTTCTAGCCGTGGTCGACAATAGCATCAATACGCTTTCATCACGCATTTGTACATTGGATAACATTGTTTCTTCAGTTATTGATATTGTTCAGAATGATGTGTCTGTATTGTATCATGGTCAAAACCAATTACGATCTGTTATGCAGTTTGCATGGACGTTACAGACCCTTAAAATGGGAAAATTTCCTTGGGATTATTTGAATGCTTCTGCTCTGTTTTTACCATTTAATCTGACTGATAAACACCGTTTTATGGCAATGAAAGATGCTACTTACACACTATTGCATATTGAACAATTAGAGCCCTTGCCGTTCTCGGTAGCAGAAACGGACTCTGCTGTTTGGTTAATTCATGGGGTTATCTCTCTCCCCTTTTCGTTGTTCCAATTTAAATCATGCATGCAACAGTTTCCGATTGGTCGATTTGAACCCCTGGGTAGTGCATTTCTCCATGAATTATGGTCCCTGCCTTTCACTTACAGATGTCAACGGGAGGGTAAGGAAGTTTTCCTAACAGGGGAGGACTGCGATTCCACAGTAGGACATTCCCTGGTTTGTAAACACGTTAGGTTGCCCAGCGCTTGTAATGTGTCAGCGCCTAATCTTGCTTGTTTCCTAAAAGGAATTCCAGTACCGTCAATAATTCCCGCTTTTACCTTGCTTACCAATGGCAGTTGTCTTATTTTGAACAACCAAGACTGCTGTGGTTTACGGGCAGGAATTCCCTATTTAGTAACATTCTCACAACGAGTTACTTGTTGTAGCAATGTGCTTTTTCCGGATCCGCATGGGAGTGTAGATAGTTCCATTTGACCTTCCATTCTGACTTTGAAAACAGATTTCAACAAATTAAGCAGGATCAAAGCGCTACTATTCCAACAATAGGTCGCTCTCACTTTGACTTAAGAGACCTTCGAGTTGCAGGTAGCTAGGACATCTAGCGAAATTCAGTCACTGCTGAATACTAGCCTCCCACTTCATTTTGGGGAGCTTATACATCAAATATTTAATGTGTCTGACACTACAGGCCTTGCTCATTTTTTTAAACAAGTGGGAGCGTGCCTTGTGACTTCTTTTCAGACGATATTTGGAGTAATGCCAGCTTTTATCCATTCTATTTTTTCCAGCGTCTTCGGCGGATTCCCTTTATTACTGGCGTTAGCTGGTGGAGTCCTGCTTCTTCGGTTCCTGCTGCGCAATGGCTGCCCATCTTGTGGTACTGCACAGCCCAGGCCAATTGCAACCGTACCGTGATAGGATGCAACAGGTTTTTGGATGCTTGCCACTAGCAACGATTAGCGTGAGTTATGGATTGACTTTTCGCTTTGCCTACTTTACTTGCGTGCAACCAGTTTTTTACTGTCGACGTTGCCCCTTCTATTGGGCTATGGATTTATGCCTCTCCAATACGTCATGTCCAGTCCCGGATTTTGTCTAGTTGATGAGCCCTTTAGAGGCACATGACCAGGCTTGTTCTGGGGATGGCTGTTTGGCGCGTGCAGCAGCACTTGGAGTATTGGCTGAATGGGATATCTGTGTGGCTGCGCAGAACCTCCTACCTCAGAGTTTCATAGAATATCATGCAAGTTGCCCGATGATGCTTTTGGAAGCATCAGTTTATGAGGAGCACGTTTGTTCCTTCGATCTACTTGATTGGATGGCATCCCTTTTTTGTACAAACGATAGAGATGACCTTTTGGAGGGAATGGCATTCTTAAGTTCATGTACTTTGATGGATTAACAATATCCTTCATAATATCGTTTCCTGGAGCTGAACAATTAATTTTTTTGCACATCAAACATACACGATTTTTTGCCAATTTGGTTTTTTCTTACTCACCAACAAATTGAACTCTTCTTGGCTTTTTGAACTCTGTTTCGGTCCTTTCGCTGCTTCTATGGCCTTACCTGTGTGAGGGTGTTATATGGCTCTTAGAGACATTGTCGACATTGCTTAATTAGCATGAGCTTTGCTGCCATGATGCTGCTTTTGCGCACGTTACTACATGACTTTATTTTTGCAAGCCTCTTTTTATGCCTTTCACATGAGAACTGTCTGACTTTCACGTTTTCTGATGAGTTCCTGGAGTTTTGTCTGAACACGATGTGCAAGGTCGATAAACAATGCCCCTTGTTATTCTGTTTTGGTCAGTCCCTAGCACCTAGACACAACATGCTAAACACAGCTGCAAGGCTGGAGACTCGTGCTTTGATATTACGGGGATGCATGTTGTTTCAACAGACACTTGGAGAGAGCCCTTTACATGGAGAAGAGGTACGCTGTACCTATGATGTAAACCCTGCATATAAGCTTTAAGGTATGGGGTCTGCTGTCAAAGCCCAGAGATCTTCCTTTATATAAATAAACTTTTTCCAGTCAAGGGGAGGGTGGTTAGGCCTTATAGTCCTTTTTCCACTGTCTTTATAAAATTACTTCCCCCTTTGTACTCTATGGAATTGTAACAATGCTAATTGTTTTGAGTTTATGCATTTTGCTGCTGGTAGTGGCTCGTATAGTGTATTGTAGAGCACAATAGTTAAAATAAACATTTTGAAGTATTACAGTGACTCTGCCTAATCTTGTTGTGGACAAGTACGAGTGAGTGAGCGAAAGAGTATGTCTTGCTACCGCGATTCCTGAGAGAGTCGGGAGTGTTGTGTTCTGGGTTGTCTAATCATTTGTGATATTTGGAGGAGAACGAATGAGACACTATAGCTAGTTGGTTTGGGGATAAAAAAATATCAACACCTTAAAAATAATTATAATAACACAATACATACCCCAAAAAATATACAAAATATCAATAACACACACACCATATTAAATAAATATATTACATTTAAAAATAATAACTTCAACATTATTAAATACACAAAATAAATTATTCTTTCGAACATTATATTTAAAATTATCAACAGTATTTAACATTAAAAACAATATAAATTACATATAATATACTATACCAATTTTAAATAAAGAAAAAAAAAAGCTCTAACTAAACTTTAATTAGCATTTCCCATATAAGGAAACACGATGCGTGTTTCCTGTTCGCGAACGCGGATGTCCGATGGCGCATCCGAATGATGTGTTCGCGATCGCACACTCTCGCGGGATCGCGCGGCCGGCTACCAAAATCTCGTGGCGCACGCGAACGGATAGGAAAACTCGTCGGCGAACACAGGGATCCTGGTAAGTCGCTCCCGCGCGCGAAGAAGGAAATATTCCGCTGCGCCGCGGATCGCGGAATTTTCGGCAATTCCGCATTCTCCACGGAACGCGGAATTGCCATAAATTCCGCAAATTCCGCAAGCGGAGCAGAATTTACCGCCCAGGCCTAATCGAAACTCGAATCCGAGACACCTCCACACGTTCCTGGCCGCCATGGATCCAGCTCTACAAGCTCTTCCGCTGCTGTACCTCATCCACTATTAGCAGATAAGACGCCGTCGCGGTCAACACTTCAGGTAAGTCAACAACACATCCCTGCATACAACCACAACACACAACTGTCGCGCTGAAGTACGTGTCCTGTCTACATCAGACAGCCTGGTGGAGACAGGAACCTATCCCCCAGTGTAAGTACACATGTCCTGCACGTCACAAATTGACACCTCTGCATTGGGGTCACCCATCACCATAGAAATCACTGCAACTAGCCCAGTCATGCCGGTCATGTCACGGCAGCGGTGAAGCCGCGGGAAAACCTGCCCACAATGTACTTGAGTCCAGGACATTGTGCCAGACAAGCAACACCAACATCACAACATCCACACCACATGTAACATAAAATAAGCACCACTCAGCACAATATATCTGCAGCAAGAAGTCATGTGCAGGGACACTGTCTGGAGTGTCATCTCATTAGGAACACCTTCAAATGCATAGTTACATGAGTGTAGGGTGAGGCAAGAGTCCCTCCAAAATGAACATAGTCATCATTGCACACAAATAAGAGACAGTCCACATACAATGTGGAACAGAGGAGGGCAGACCAAGTAGGGTGTTTATGTGTATTTCACAGTAGGACAACAAGGTGTTGGAATGAGTCAGTGAGCCCGGGTAGTTGACACATCATATTAGACACCACTGCCACACAATCACAGATCACCACAGCCCCCAAGCAGACATTGATAGGCCATTCACATACAATGGCAGACCATATCACACAATGACAGCCCATATCATGCAACGCAGTGAGAAATTACTGACTCAAACAGCAAACTCAAAGTAAGCACCACTGTGCATTTGACTCACAAGTGTACTGCTGCAATAAATGACACCATGTGAGTATGTCCAGTACATCAACAACACTGACTACACTGCCAACTCACAGAACACCTACACACCATCACTACACCTCAACAAAGGGAGCACCAACTACAAAGTAGTGAATGAATGCCAAAGTGTCAGGAAGACTCCATCTTGACAGCAGGAAACTCTGACCTGAGACTCAGGACAACCCTCCTCCTACTCACACCTGCCTTACACTCATGTGAATCAAAGTGAGTAATTTAAGAAATGAAGAGTCACTGTGCAGATTAACAACCATGGAACTGTTCACACTGCATGTCAAGTCCTTCAGACAGCTCACACACTGAAACTTAGCCTCATACACATACCATAAGTCAGCAGCAATCTATGACAATAACTAAACTAGCCTAAAGTGGAGTGCACAATGCATGAAAAACCTGGAGATATCTCAGATAGCATTTGTACATGACATGCAAGAGGTGCAACATATCAAACTACACCTAGGCCATCAAATCAGACATGGGTGGCACAGTGAATGAAATTGAACTACAGTAACATCTGTGCAATATCCCTGTGATACAGCAATGCAAGCTATGCATTGGCCCAGGAATGATAGGAACAGTCATAAGCCATACAGTGACCAGCCCCATATCTGTGTCAGCTCCCTTGACATGTGCTTGCCACCAGAACAACACTCATGGCTCATTGTCATACTCCCTGACTGTCAAACCCAAGTATGACCTTCACACATACCCCTCATCTACCCATCTCACACCTGCACTACTCCACACCTGTGAGAAACACAGATAAAGGTGCAAAAAATATCCTGTGAGTTTCCTGAGAACCAATGCCATACCCTGGTGTGTATCTACAAATGTCAGAATCCCACTCAGGGATGTCTGAACCAATGCTGCTCAAAAAACATTTGCCAAACACGTCTCACAAACAGCATCCAAAGGACTCCAACAAGTTTACCCATGTGTAGGCAAACAGTGGACAGGCAATGTGACCCTAGACAGCACAGGAATAGATAACATGTTTACTCTGGCCAACTGCACAGACACCATCACCCAACCCAATCAAAAAATACATGATCAAATGCCAATCATGAACACCAACTGTGTGCAATAGGACAAAGCTGCAAACACAGACATATACACTCCACCAGTTACCAAGTGAGCATGGTGTCAATGTGTAGCACAAACATGCACATGTATACTCCTGACAAGTGACTGCTCAAATATAGGAGGCCATAGCACAATTGTGCACTCAAAACAAGCCAATGAACAAGACCCCACATTGCTGCATGTGACAGTCACACAAGAAATGCACACAACAAATTCTACACACATCTGAATGTATTCCAATACACAAACTCCTCACACACAATGTCATGCAAATATAACATTACACACACATGGACCTGCAAGTGGAAAGAGCCAACACAGGCCAACGACTGCATCAATCAACAATAAGTACACAACATATGCACATACACAATCATCACATAGCAAACTCAGCTCATCAGGGGGACTCACACCAGGCAAGGACAAGGCATCATACACTCACAGCAGTGCATGTACAGTAAGCAGTGTGTGAACACCAACAAAACCAGTATCACACATAGCTGTGTGCTCCACCATGAACTTCAACACCACAAATCATCACAGGGCACAGATCACATCACACTCAGGATGGGTAGCAATACCTCAGCAAACACACATACACTTTAGCTAACACCCACTGCTGCACAACTCTGGAAAACACAGATGCATGGAACATGACTAGAGGACTGTGCTGGACAAACATCTGCACTGTACATGAGCAACCATGACTGCAATCAAGTAGAAGAAAATAGCACATAACAAATTGTGAAACAGACCTGAGTGGAACATTGGTCCTGGACACAGATCATACTCACACAGTATAGTGTCACACAATGAAGTGAAGTAGTGGTGGGGGTCACACACTGGCAAGGCATGGGGTGGAAGACATTAGACTGAAGTGGTGTGTACATCAGTATTGGACAGGTGAGGAGTGTACAGAGCAAAAACGCATAGAGGAGTAACTCACAATGTGTAGCCATCAAAAGCCCCCATTGGGGATGGTCTGACTCTCAATACCACATACTTGTCCAACAAATGATGTAAAGTGACACCAATGTATGAGAAACGTCACTTATAATGTTAGTTTGCCTGAGCAGGTCAGCACAGTGAGCACTAACGTAAGCAAGAGCCATAGCTGATCAACAAACTACAACACAGACATTGCATTGAACCACTCTGCATACTCACAACTGACAGCGACAACAAGTAGGTGTACCCCAGGACTGCAAGGTCATACCGACACACTGCACAGTGCTCAACCAACAACTCCTACATGTGCCCACTATCTAAAGCACGTGTCTGTCAATGTAAACAAACAGGCACTCATTAACTGGATCATACATGTCTGTAGGTGTCGTGTTCAGGGGCACATACTCATCAACACTTCTGCCAATGATAGGCCTGTATGACTACTCAACTGCACACATTCAAATGTACCCATGTGACTATGAAGCCAGGCCTACACAAGATGACTACACATCTACACTGCTGTTCACACATCAAGATAGTTCCCACAGATATGATGGACCCTGTACACCACGCAAGTTATCCTGTGGATACAATTCTCTTCTTTTGTGGTACAGCATCCAAATATGCCGTGTACAAAATTGGAGACCTGACAATAGAATGATTAGGATAAGATTAGAGCACCACAGACAACCATCAGTGCCCCCTCAAGCCTCTGAGTCAAGAAGCACAAAAGTGCCTGTAACCTCTGGCAACCTCTGAAAAAGAAAATCAGGTATATGCCAACCTGAATGTGGCATACAGAGCATGTGTCACATGAACATATACACATACATTGAACTGCATCATTAGCAAGGGCAGCGACAAAGCTCACAACATGAGTCTTTATTACATAAACTCAGCATAGGAATCAAAAGTGCTAAACATCAAGGCCATTGGCCAGTCCAAATTTCAAGTCCGCACATGTGTGCATGTAAACTTGCACATCAAATAGGTAACACAGTCAACTGCCATGGGAATCACCACAGGTCAGAGGCTTCGATTGGGCAGTCCAGGCACCGCTTTTGGAGAAATGGTGTAGGGAGGGGGACTTGGCTTCAACTTTGGCTTGAAGTTGAACTGGGAGGGGGCTGATTGTTGGGGCCAGTTGGAGGACTGGACCTGGGAGGAAGAGAACTGGCTGAGGTAGAGGGATCCATGGATGTGGGATCCTGAGGGCTGCTTGGACCGGGTGGAGTGGTGGCACTGGGAGGTGGAGACATGCTGTGTGGAGGCTCAGTAGCTGAGGGTGAATGTGGAGGGCTGGGTCTCAACTGTTTGGGGATCCGATATCCCACAAGTGTCTTGGCCGGAGTGAGAATTGAGGTGGGCACAACAGCCTCACTCTTCCCCAAAGGTGTAGCAGGTGCAGGTGGCTATCCACGTGTGGATTTGCTGGACCTGGAGGTACGCTGGGGGTGGCCTTGCCTTTTGCCCTGCATCCCCTGTTGTTGATGTACACTCCCTACTTTTCTTTCTTGTCCATGCTTCTCAGGGGTGTGGGTGGGAGTCGACGTTTTGGGTGACACTGCCTTTGGAATGTGTTTGGGCTTAGTTGTGGCAGGCACCAGGTTCACTGCAGACAGGGCAAGTGTCTGTGTGTCCTTGGGATCAGGTGCGGGATGGGCGTGTCCTAGGATGGTGTTGTTCTGAAGAAATCTAATGTGGATGCATGTTTTTTTGCCATATGTCCCTGAGTGTCCTGTGAGGGGCTTTTTGTCTTGCGGTCATGTGTGCTCGTTTTGGGTTGTGGTGATGGTGTATGGTGTCTGGTACGCTTAGAGTGCTGAGGTTGTGTGCTGCGTGTGGATGACTGGGTGCCTGAGGGCTCTGGCATGTGTGTACTCTGGTCAGGTGGGGCCACTGGCAGAGTGGTTGCCAAAGGGACAGGAGTTGGACTGGGAGTTTGGGACTGCTGAATGGCTGCCATTACTGTGGAGGACAAAGACTGGACAGTTCGGTGTAGGCCACCCATGCCCTCCATGAACCCAACAACCTGGGACAATTTGTTGCCATGATCATGGAGGGCCTTCAGGAGAGCAGTCTGACCCACACACAGCTGCTGCAAAATATCTACGGCCTCCACACTGAGGGCAGCAGGGGAGACAGGGGCAGCAGCGCCTGGGGGGGAGGAGACTCTACCCTTCTTAGGGCTGTGGGCACGGACAGCACTTGGGGGAGCATCCGTGAGGGTGGGCACTGGATAGGTGTGGCAGAAGAAGATGCAGATCTGGAACTTCCGTTGCCCCCCAACATTGAGGAGTCACCACTGGACTGGGAAGATGTGGAGGTTGGTGTTTCCGGGCGGGAATCATCCAGGGCACTCCTGTCCCCCTCCGAGGTGCTGGTCCCCTCAGTGTCACTGAACTCCTATGTCACAGTCATGCCAGAAGCTTCCCCAACGCTGTCGGGACCCCGTCCTTCCCTGCCCTCGGTAGATGCTGCAAGAGACAGAGACATAGGTTCAGTATAGTGCCATACTCACAAACATCATATGCAATCAAAACTCAAATCCTGCAAATGATACTCCCATGTTGAACTACTCCATGTACTTTCAGCATATGCCACATTTACGCAATCATCAGCTGATGCATGGAAACATGCATAGTTGATAGTCATGCTCCATGTTACGTAGACACAGCCAAATAGCTGAGCCTGTGCCTCCCTGTAACCACACATACAATTGTCTGTAGGCACACCTATGTGCCTGTAGGTAAGATAGCTATACATCAAAACATGCTGTCTCTGTCACATATGGAGTATATTTCATGGGACACCACAGATACCAAGTCACAGATGTCCTTTTGCAAGGGCAATCACCTCCTGAAATCTACCATGTTGGGCTTTGAAGCACAACTACAGTTGTCCATTGGTGTCAGCTGTGTAGACGTTACAATTCATTTGATGTGCACAGCACACATTTCTAAATGCACACTAACATGATGCCCCCTGCATTGCACTGCCAGTTGATGTCTCTGACACTCACACTGCAGCATATGTCACAAGGCCACATCTTTTTTGTTAATGAAGTGATAATGAGCCCCATGTAACAATGTAGTCACAAACACAGTGCACAATAGCATGAGAATGGGAAAAAAATGCTAGGCCTTCATAGGTTGTGACATGTCACAGACCAACATCTCAACAAGTGCCTGACAGGCCCTCATAGATCCAAGGCAGGATAGTGTCTTCTGTTGATGAGGAAGTTGGTGGACTCCATTGGGACAGCTAATGTGTGAGAATACCTAGGGTCTGGCATATGACATCCCTACGTTGTGCTGACTGATGACATTGAGGACACATCAATGTGCCAAAAAGTCACTCACTGATTAAAAGCTTTAGCCACAACTTCACCATGCACTGATGCAAATGGCCACCCTTCCACAATGCACAGATACTGAGGACTGACACTCTGAGTAACATTTGTTCATTATCATTTTACAAATTACTGTACAACACCTCAGTCACATCACAATTTGCCATACACACAGATCACATCCAACCATGTTAAGCCATAGTGCCAAAACAATTTCTCAATAGCCAGCTTCAGCTACATTGCATTTAAATCACAGAGTCTAACCATCCCAGTAAAGTTGCCATGTGCACAAATGGCAAATGCAAATCAGCCAATGCAGCACTGCAATCATCACCATCTACCCCATCAGCACCTGTGTGCACTTGCTGTCAACATGGTAGAAAATACAGCATGTCATGCCATGCTGCTGTTATCATGCTAATATATTTTGCAATGGTGCTGTCTTCTCTATCATTGTGAAAAAAGGACCCATGAGACAGGTGTGACCTTTCCCAACTCACTGCTCACTGAGTCCACATCTGTGCCTGTCTCTAGACACTAACACATCATCACATGAGCACACTATTGTGCTAGCCACATAGCACACACAAGCCTGACAAGTGTACTGGGCTACACACGTCACACAATTAATTATCCTGTGTATGAAGGTCTCAGTTCAGACAACATTCATACAATGTGACATGAAAACATGGCAAGATGATTCAATATGACAAGGTTCATGGGTTTTAACACATGAGAAACAAAATGTGATATGAATGCAGAACCGCTGCACTCAACACTGAGGCCACTTAGAAGCTATTGCATCACACTAGAGACATCACAGAGTTCTGCACTTGCTCAGGGCTGGGATTCATGCAGTCACTGATACGCAAAGTCACACTTTGCACAATACTCACCCCCAACTTGCTGCTGATGGGCCCTCAAGTGTCCATCCAGCTCTGGCTGTGTCACTGCCAAGATGCGGGCCATTAGTGGTGTCATGGTCCTGCGCGCGAACCTGCCACTTCGAGGGAGCAACCCCAGTGTCATCTCTGCGACGTTTTTGCTCAGGCGGCAGATGTCATCCCACCTTTGTGGCAGTGTGTATGACGTCGGTTTGAGACACCCAGAGACTGCACCTTGCGGGCAATGGTCCTCCATATGGCCTTACGCTGATGGACCTTAAGCTGCAGGCATGGGATACAAGAAGAGGAAGTTTCTGTGACACTGTGCTGTGTACCACTGTGTGTCAGTACAGGAGCATGAAAATACATAGCACACTAATACATCAATGGAGAGCAGAGCCCATACAGCATGTCACATAGTAGACATGGATCAACCCATATCATAGCTATGTATACATCTATGATGATGGACACACTAGATGCCTATCTCATACACATGCAGAGTGCCAGCACAGAAACAAAAGTAATAATGGGCCTCAGCTGTGATGCACTATGTGAGTAAGCATGACAAACAATACACTGGAAATGATGTGTAGTGGTCAGACGCACTGTGACCTACACTACACACCCCTTAATGTCCTTGACCAGTGCATAGCTACATGTGTCATGGTGGTCACATTTAGGTCCCTGTTCTTACATTCTCACACTCTTCTCACAAGGTGGAGGCCTGTCTTGTGAACTCCTCAGGCCTATGATAGCTCATGGAAAAATAGGGTGGTGGACAACACATATGTTTTACTCAGTCATTTTAGTGATGGTTCCTTCTAACATTGGGCAGTTACTGTGCAGGCCAGAGGGCATTACACTTAGGATAAACGTGGTCCATCACATAAATCACATGCATGTACAATGTGAATGGAGAAACAGTGCATACACGTGCGAGTCTCAACACATCATGGAATCAAAAGTTGGATGACATGTCAACCTCACATTTAGCTGATGTGTCATAGGTGATTTACCACCAAGAGTGATAGACTCAGGCATTGTACTCCTGTGCAGAATGAACACATCTCCAGAGTATCAATTTGAAATCCGTACACACATTATCCAGTACCCTCGGGCCAATCTACATTTGAAATGTCACAAATGAGCATATGAACACTTAATGGACTATGACAACACATAGCACAAGGAATGTGTGTTCAGAGTTCGAGTGTCTCAAACCAGCAGTGTAACTGTATAACTGCTAAAACACAGTATGTCATTCCCATCCTTAAATGCAGTCAGTGATCTGTGGAAATAAGGCTACACACCCCATTGACATGAAGTCAGCATGCTAGGAAGTTTCTCACACATTTACATTACCCAGTCTCAGAACAACATGTGTTTGTTTTTGGCTTAAAAAGAGCTGCACAAGTGTCTATGTTGCCATCCTCCCCACATACTCAAGTGCATTAAGTACTAGGTCATGTATGGACCATGCTGTTGGCAAAATATTGATGCATGAACATTGGCTTGCACTCACAGGCACATACTACTGCACAGTAACATCATGTGAGCATTCTGAGCGCTCTCAAACTTTTACTCAGACACTTACCAGTACCTCTGGAGCACCATATAGCCTCCCATACTGGGCAAGGACCTCATCCACCAGGACCTCCAGCTCCTCTGTGGTGAAGGGACGGGCACTGATGTTCTCTGTTCGAGCCATCACTGGGTCCAGAGTACAGGTACAGCAGCAGTTGGTGGTGATGAATGGCAGGCAGCAGTGTCTGAATGCAAGTGACATGTGTGGCTCTCTCACAGACAATTGTAGGCCCCTAGGGTTGTGTCAGTGGTACTCTGCTGATGCAATTGGTCTGCCTGGTTTGCATCTTACTATTGTATCCAATGACCGTGACCACAGTTGCGGTGCATGCCGACCGCAAATTTCAAAACTGTATTGCGCTACCGCAATGGCGGTTCCCATTGGCTGCCATGGCATTGTCAATGGCGGTGTCACACCGCGGGAGCCAGGTGGTCTCTACCACAATCCAGCATCTTTCAATTGTGTCAAATGGCCGCGACCGCAGTGGCGGAGCACGCCTACCGCGAGTTTCAAAACTGTATTGCGCTACCGCGATGGCGGTTCCCATTGGCTGCCATTGCATTGTCATTGGCGGTGTCACACCGCGGGGGCCAGGTAGTCTCTACCACAATCCAGCATCTTTGAATTGTGTCCAATGGCCGTGACAGCAGTGGCGGAGCACGTCTACCGCGAGTTTCAAAACTGTATTGCGCTACCGCGATGGCAGTTCCCATTGGCTGCCATGGCATTGTCATTGGCGGTGTCACACCATGGGCCAGGTGGTCTCTACCGCAATCCAGCATCTTTCAATTGTGTCCAATGTCCGTGACCACAGTGGCGGAGCATGCCTACCGCACCTATGGACAGATTGTGCTATTGAATTGCCACTTGGCAATTTTCATCACTGATCACTATACATTCACACTATATTGTTGCACCTGGTTGGAAAGTGAAAGGAGAGTGTGACATTTAACTCAATGATGCCCACACATGTCATGTCAGTGCACATGAGTACATGCATTGGCATGTACTTCTCACATGTCAAATATGATATTTGTGTGCATGTACACAGATTTAATGTGTAATGGAGTCTCATACTTGTGACCATGTCAATGTGGTAAATGGCTACTCAACCCACAGTAATGATGGACTGACCATATAATGTGCCTATATCACTGTGTACAGAGGTGTATTTATCTTGATAGTTGACCAGCTTTCATTGTGTCAAAATGTTGTGCTTAGTGAAAGGGTTTCAATGCTTTTGCATTTGACTCGCGAGGGACATCTAGTAACGACTAGTGGAACTGCAGCTTGGTGTAATAATTTCAATGCTTTTGCATTTGACTCGTGAGGGACACCTAGTAACGACGAGTTGAACTGCAGCTCTTTGTAGAATTATTTTGATATTGGATACTATAATATTCACTGCCCACTGCTAATCTCATCCCATAATGCTTTGCAGAGCCTTTGGTTGGGATTGTATTTTTGCCCATAACTGTGCTTGGGGTGGTCCTAACAGGATGGGACCACCACTGAATCGTTCAGCATGATGTGCTCTTTGTGCTCAAGGCATCTGCTTGGTCCTCCCCCTAGGTTAAGTGGGATCCCAAAATCATCACCTCTCTCATTGGCTGATATTTGTGATATGGTTATATGCTTTTTAGCATATAAAGTTGCTTTATCAAAGCATTTGTGGGTGCAGTTTAATAGCTGATTCCATTACGTGGAGGGACGGAGTTTTTGCTTGAATTCCGTGTTTTTAATGGAATGCATAGTTAACAATTCTCTGCAAACTCTGCTAGCGGAGCGTAGTTCATTGCCCACCCCTAGTCTAAGTCTCATATTGTGCCAATATTCAAAAAAGGTGACTGTAACTGTCCCGCGCACTACAGACCAATCTCTTCACTAGACTCTTTAGTTAAAGTGGTGGGTGACATACTTTTATGTAGATTACAGGAGTGGGCAGACTGCAATAACATCATTTCGGACCTACAATATGGATTTTGACAGGTAATTGGGACCACGGAGCAAGCCATCAATTTGAATCTGCTGATGGGTAAATATGTACAAATAAAATGTGGTAACTTGTTTATAGTTTTTGTAGATTTGTCCTCCACTTTTGACTGTGTAGTCCACGACAAACTCTGGTCCGTTACGATTTTAATGGGCATAGATACCACTATTGTTAACTTTCATAGATATCTATACTCAACCAGCTCCGCAAGGATCCGTTTTAGTTTGAAAGGAGAATGTACACGGACTTTTAATATTGAAAAAGGGGTTCATCAAGGGTGCGTACTCGCTCCCTTTTTGTTTAATTTGTACATTAATAGTCTGGGTACTACTCTTGCTAATACATGTACAGATTTGCCCCAAGTTGGGCACCGGCCTATACAGGTTCCGCTCTATGCGGACAATGCGGTGCTTATGGCTCGCACCCCATTGGCTCTGCAGCTACTCCTTGATAAATGTGTACATTTCATGGACAACCTGGGGCTATTAATTAATATAAGTAAAACCTTTGTCATGAAAGCAGGCCGAAGAACATCTAAGTGGTGTAATATTTTAATAGGAAAAGCCATTTTACCGCAAACACCCTCTTTTTCGTACTTGGGGATTTTATTTGATTGTGAGGGGAATTGGGGAAGCGCTGTAAATTCTAGAAGGGTGCAATTTGTCAACTCAATCCTGGCCCTGTGCAATTTTTCGAGGAAACTAGGTAGTAAACAGCCCAAAGAAATATTGACTATCTATAACGCTTAGGGCCCGATTCCGATCTCGCTAGGAAAGCCCTCCGTATGACTCAGATCCGGAGGGTTTTCCGAGCGAGACGTGCTCCTGGAGTCCGACCGAATGAGTACAATGCAGCCGTATGCTGACGGACTCGGTTCACTCAGAATCCCATTGAACTCTATGGGAGCCTGTGTACAGACGCGTACACAATCAATCAATCAATCAATGCATTTGTAGAGCGCACTACTCACCCGTGAGGGTCTCAAGGTGCTAAGGGGGAGGAGGGGGGGAAGTGCTGCTACTGCTCGAACAGCCAGGTCTTGAGAAGTCTCCTGAAGGTCAGCAGGTCCTGGGTCTGTCGCAGGTGGATGGGGAGGGTGTTCCATGTTTTGGCGGCGAGGTGGGAGAGTGATCTGCCGCCGGTGGTCGTTTGGTGGATGCGTGTAACGGTGGCGAGGTCAGCGGAGCGAAGCTGGCGGTTTGGGGTGTAGAAGGTGAGTTGTTTGTTGAGGTATGCTGGTCCGGCATTGTGGAGTGCTTTGTGAGCGTGGGTGAGGAGCTTGAAGGTGATCCTCTTATTGACGGGGAGCCAGTGCAGGTCTCTCAGGTGGGCAGTGATGTGGCTGTGGTGGGGGATGTCGAGGATGAGGTGTGCGGAGGCGTTCTGTATGCGTTGAAGTCTTTTCTGGAGTTTGGCCGTGGTTCCCGCATAGAGGGAGTTGCCATAGTCCAGTCTGCTGCTGACGAGGGCCTGGGTGACCGTCCTTCTGGTTCCGGTGGGGATCCATCTGTAGATCTTGCAAAGCATGCGGAGGGTGTTGAAGCAGGAGGAGGAGACGGCATTGACTTGATGGGTCATTGAGAGTGATGAGTCCAGGATGAACCCCAGGTTGTGTGCGTGGTCGGTGGGTGTCGGTGCAGCTCCCAGCACGGCCGGCCACCAGGAGTCCTCCCAGGCGGATGGGGTGGAGCCGAGGATGAGGACCTCCATTTTGTCTGAGTTCAGTTTCAGGCGACTGTTCTTCATCCATTTGGCGACGGCCTTCATTCCTTCATGGAGGTTGGTTTTGGCGGTAGCTGTGTCCTTAGTGAGGGAGAGGATCAGCTGGGTGTCATCGGCGTATGAGACGATGTTGAGGTCGTGCGATCGGACGATGTTGGCGAGCGGTGCCATGTAGACGTTAAAAAGGGTCGGGCTGAGGGATGATCCTTGGGGTACGCCGCAGGTGATCTTGGTGGCTTCGGATCGGAATGGAGGGAGGCGGACTCTCTGGGTTCTGCTGGTGAGGAAGGAGGTGATCCAGTCCAGGGCTTTGTTGCAGATCCCTGTGTCGTGGAGGCGTGTGCGTAGGGTGTGGTGGCAGACGGTGTCGAAGGCGGCCGAGAGGTCCAGGAGGATGAGGGCCACGGTTTGGCCATTATCCAGCAGGGTCCTGATGTCATCGGTGGCGGCGATGAGGGCGGTTTCCGTGCTGTGGTTGCTGTGGAATCCGGATTGGGACGAGTCCAGGGTGTTGTTCTCCTTGAGGAAGTGGGTCAGTTGCCCGTTGATAATCTTCTCGATGACTTTCACCGGGAACGGGAGCAGGGAGATGGGCCGGAAGTTCTTGAGGTCCTTTGGGTCTGCTTTGGGTTTCTTGAGTAGGGAGTTGATCTCAGCGTGTTTCCAGCTCTCCGGGAAGGTGGCGGTCTCGAAGGAGCTGTTGAGGATCTTCCGGAGTTGGGGTGCGATGATGGAGCTCGCTTTGTTGAAGATGTGGTGGGGGCAGGGGTCGGATGGCGAGCCAGAGCGGATGGTGTTCATGATTTTGATGGTGTCGTTGTCGTTGACGTGGTTCCAGGAGTGCAGGAGGCCGGTGTGGCTGGGGGGGTGGTGAGTTTGAGGTGTCGGCGGCTGCCAGGGGGTCTGGGTGTTGAAGCTGTTGTGGATGTCTGTGATCTTGCAGTGAAAGAAGTTGGCTAGGGAGTCGCAGAGGTCTTGCGACGGCGGTATGTTGTTGGAGTTGGAGCTGGGGTTGGCGAGTTCCTTCACGATGATGAAGAGCTCTTTGCTGTTGTGCGCGTTGTTGTTGATGCATTCCTTGAAGGAGGTCCTTTTGGCGGTTCGGATGAGTTGGTGGTGCTTGCGGCTGGCGTCCTTGAGGGCAGCTTGGTTGTCCGGTGTCTGTTCGTGGCGCCACTTCTTCTCAAGTCTTCGGCAGGTCTGCTTGGATGCCTGGAGGTCGGTGGTGAACCAGCTGGCCCTTCTGTTGGTGCGTCTGTTTGAGGGTTTCTTAATCGGGCAACAGTGTTGGCGCAGTCGTCAATCCATTGCCTGATGTTGCGGGCGGCTGTGTCGGTGTCGGTGGGGTCGGTTGGTGGGTCACAGGCTCCCATGGCAGAAAAGGGGTGGGTGGGGAAAAGTGTACACCTTGTGGCGGGCACCCCATGCTGCCCATCACACTGTGCATGCCTGGATCTGGGGGACCCATGGGCACACCCCGTGACAGATTTGGAGGGACCGGGGTGCAGGGGGGCCTGCTATGGCCCCCCGAAGTACGGTTCCAACAGCCATTTTGTCTCGCTGAGACTGAGGTGAAGCAGCTGTCTGAATCATGAAATTGTATATGGAACTGGTCAAACCAACTGACCAACACAATCAAATGGATTTCACCACCTTTTCAATGCAACCCTATTTTACTAATGTTCTTAATGCTCAGCATAGGTTTGTTTTGTCGCGTTTTAGGCTTGATATCTTTCACCATCTGACGAGCTTTCCAAATATTAATAACTGGTCACGTGAACTAATGTAATATCCTTGCGATAAGACATCTAAACAGTCGACCATGCATATACTGTTTTTTTGTAAATTTTACACCAATATGAGGAACTCTTTCATTAAGCCTTTAATTAAATCTTTAAATTTTAAGCAATGTAGCCCAGCGTTTTTATATTTGCAACTACTTCCAAACCTGTATACATGCCTGGTATTAGCAAGATTTTTAAGGGCTGCTATTTTTAGAAGAATGTCACTTCCTACTGTATGCTAAATTGTGCTTGTTTTTATCGTTCCTGTTTTTAAACTACTTCCATTTCACTCTTAATGTATTGTATTTTATTATGTATACTTTTATGATACACTTTGTGAATCGAATAAAGATGATTTGATTTGATTTTTTAACACAAAACACAGCACAGCACAATTAAGCAGTTCAGGATGCCAACGCCGGCGTCATTCATGAGGATACACTTCCTACTGCTCTCACTCCAGACGTGGTTGCAGTTCACTGTGGCTGGATTTTGCATGCCTGGTTATTTCGCTATGGGACCATGTACCTCTGAACTTCCTCCTGGAGTTTGTTTCATATATTTTGGACTCATTACTACTGTGGCCCACTGTGGGCCATATCATATTGACAACTTTGTGAACTTCATTCAATTGCAACAAGTCGGCATATTGCATGGCCCGCTGCTCATCTAATTACCTACAGTCCTGATAATGACCCATTAATTACCCAGCCGTGAAACACCATCGACATATATGGTAAGCTGTATTGGGTTTTAATCGCCCAATTAATCATTATACCTTGTATTGAAATTTTCACTTTGAATCAACATAAGTGCCCTCATTGTTATGTTTTTATAATCACTGCAAAGTCCCCCTTCATTTTTCACCTTGTTAGCACCTTAGTGCACCGAGCACTTTGATTAAGCAAATTACTCTATATAACTGCAAAGAGTGTGTTATTGTCTTTTCTTGTTGTGCAATTTGTTTTTGCTGTTGGTACAGAAAACTTTCTGAAGTATGGATGTTTTACCATTTTTGATATTTGGATTAACTGTTGCTATTGTCAATCGGGCCATTGTTCTTCCTAGGCTGTACACAAAGGAGGTCATTTGGATGTGTCAGAAGCATGTTCAGCGAAAATGCATTATGGGTGGGCCACCTTTTTATGGCAGCCCGCTCGTCAGTGTGTTTGATTTACAGAAACATATCTCAAATTTGGATGGTGGTTTAAAAAAATATATATATATACATATATTTATATATGATATGCCATGATATTTTTCCCAGTATGTGGGGGAGAATGATGCGTTTTCCTATTCGTGACTGACTGTCATGTCACTTTGGTTTTGCTTTGGTTTGTTTTAACTTTATGCTGCCTTGTATTGTGTTATTTTGTTGACTGTTTGTGGATGGGAATTTGAATGGAAAGTGTTCCTGCCCACACGACTGGCGCACTGTCAATGAAATTGCAATGGCAGCCTTTTATGGTTAACCACCTTTTTTTTTTTTTTAAGCACATCATTTTAGTATTCTTCAGGGTTTGCAGTCATGTTGTATATTCATGTATATGCATTTTGTTTATTTTATATTCCATTGTATACACGAAACCACATATTACTTTACAGTTACAATAGTTGTCAGAGTAACAGTAACCACAGCTTGTTCAAGCTAATTCAGATATATCTTCGCAAACTGTTAGAAGCGGGGTCACCGATTCCGACGCGGTAGCTTGGCGCGAGGCAGGAAGGCACCCGAAGGCAATGTGTTCAGCACTTGTGCAGCACACACTCACACTGACTCAATAATGCGCAACAATAAAGGGGGACACCACACCAGGCTTTGATGTAAAAACAAGATCCTTTATTTCATTTAAATTAGCAGTTGATGAGGCAGATAATCTTAGGCAACATTTCAATTCATTTTAGCTTCATAAAACTAGTGCGTAAATTTCATTCAAGCACATTAGAACAGTAGAACGTTACGCCATTAAAAAGGCAGTAGCAATAACCTCCTAGAAAAGCAGGTAACTCTGTAGGTCATAGACTGTAGGTCAAAAACATAGACTTCAATGCATTTAGCGACATCCCATTAGCAAGGACTTAGATGCACATTACGCTGTAGATGAGGAGGAACCCGTAGCCACTTAGGCGCAACCACATTCAGTACAGTGGGTATCGCAAAGCAGGTAGGCCTACAACATAAGAACACTTTAACTCTTGGCAGGTAAACACCCAGGCCCAATTCATGTAGGTACATTCATTTCATTACGGGCCTTACTGTAGATTAACCACTCAACAGGGTAAACACTTCCCTCATTAGGAGACTTAATGCAGGCATGTGATGAACATAGAAAACACGTTTACATCATCAGAACTAGTTCCTCGCAGGGGGGTAGAATTACAGGATCCCAGCTCAGGCCCTGTTCGTGAGGCCCAAGTGGTAAGGACTGAACTGGTGTACAGAGCCGGTCCCAGATAAAGGGAGGAGCAGTCAGCACAGTCACATGAGGGCTCCTGCCCTGCTCAATCTACTCAGAACAGTGCACGGGGGAAGCGTCTCTGGTCGGAGACCTTCACGATAGCAGGGATTCCCCCCCAGGGCCTCCCGGGCTCACCTGACTGTCCCGGTATTGCTGTCGGGCCTGGATGGGGCCGGGCGCCTCTCCTCCGGTCAGCCCGTTTCTATCTGCACATGGGGCCCAGACCGGGGGAGGCGGCCCGTGCTCCCGGACTCTCCGTGCTCCTTGCGGTCTTGTGGGGCTCCCGCTGGCAGTGGAGCCCCTCCGGCGTGGTTCTTCCCCGGGCTCCGGGCCTCCGTCGGCCTCCGGACCCGGGGACCAATGGCGTCGTGGCTTCTTTGGGGGCGCGGCCTCTGACGCGGCCGGTGCTCGCGTCACCTAGCAACGCCTCCCGCCTCTTTCCAGGCCCAGCGCGGCCTTCACTGTTCCCGTGGCGGCCCTCCCCTTGCTACGGGGGGTCGCGGTGGTGCCCCGGGCGACACAAACTTCCTCCCTCCAGGCGCGGGACGGCGGCGGTGATCCTGGGTGCAACGCCCCTTCAGGACAGCGCGGGGCCGCGGCGGCAACTTGGCAGGCCTCCGCTTCTTCTTCCACGGTCCCTGGGCCGCGGCGGTGAGTTCTCCGGCCCAGCAGGCACACAGGGGAGCGCGCTGCACAGCGCTCAAGGGAACAGTCACCGTCTCCGGCCAACACCTCGTGGGCAGCAGGTGCTGGTGATTCAGCGCTAGGGTAGCGCACAGGACTGGGGGGCAGGACGCAGGTTATGGGTCCCAGCGCTTAGAAGCACAGCGCTCTGCAGCAGGACACAAAGGGGTGACAGTCCAGCGCTTCCTCAGGGCACAGCCTACAGCGCTTTACCTGGTGATCCCCAGCAGTAGCGTAGTTGGGGTTGTTTAGTTTAGTTGCAGTTTCTTGATTGTTGCAGCAAGTTGATGGTGGTTACAGTGACTTGGGGGGGAAGGGGGGTTGAGTTGGTGGGCACAAGAGGCAGGTAGGTGCCCTGCAGGCACACTGGAGGTGGTTCCCTGGGTCCCCTCACGCTGGGCAAGGTCAGTGGGTCGAAGGTGTTCCTCAGCTATCTTAGCTCAGCAGTGCCTCAGCCCAGTCAGTACCAGTAGTGTAGGTCTCCCTCCTAGGCCCAACAGCCTATACTCCGACGGAGGTTCCCCCAGGTCCAGTGGTGCCCCAACTGACTAAAAGGTTTCCCTCCAAACCTCTTATACCCCTAGGTCAGGTGACCCCCCTGAAGGCGGCAAAACATAACTCCTCCCCGAGCTGGAAGGTTCTAGAAGCTTCCCTCATGTCTGGCTATGAGGCCCAGAGGCGGGGACGGCATGGATACTGTATCATTATGTCCCAGCCTGATCCTGACTACTAGTATGTGTATGCAAAGGCCACTCCGCAGTAGCAGGGGCCTGTGGCAGCCATCTTAATAGGAGAGAGCACCTGCACCTCAGCACTGTTTGGCAGGGGTAAGGCGCCCAGAGACCTAGGTCCAACAAAAGTGTAGTGGCAAAAATGAGGCGCAAAGAGAAAAAAGTGGGGTAAGACCACCCTAGGGCTGACAGGTCTAACACGCGTCCCCCCAGCCGAAAGTGGGGAGAGCTTCCCAACCTCTAGGGAGTTCTCATCGCTAAGGCGGAAAAACCGGGAGAGACCGTCAGCGTTGGCGTGATCTACTCCGGGTCGATGTTCCACCCGAAAGTCCATCCCCTGGAGGGAAATGGACCACCTCAACAATTTGGGGTTTTCGCCTCTCATCTGCATGAGCCAGCAAAGGGGTCGGTGGTCGGTTTGAATAAGGAAGTGAGAGCCAAAGAGGTATGGCCTCAGCTTCTTCAAAGCCCAAACCACAGCGAAGGCTTCTCGCTCTATCGTACTCCACCGCTGTTCCCGGGGAGTAGCCTTCGAGAAATAAAGGCCACTGGCTGGTCCTGGCCGTCATTGTTAAGTTGAGAGAGCACAGCTCCAATGCCATGCTCAGAGGCGTCTGTCTGCACAATGAATTCTCTTCCAAAGTCTGGAGTCCTAAGCACCGGAGCGGTGCACATCGCGTGCTTCAGAGTGTCAAACGCTTCTTGACAGGCAGCCGTCCAGATGACTTTGCGTGGCTGCTTCTTTGAGGTTTATATCCTTTCAGGGGGGCTATGATGGTCCCATAGCACTTGACAAACCGGCGGTAGTAACCCGTGAGGCCAAGGAAGGCCCGGACCTCCGTTTGGGTTTTGGGGGGCTCCCAGGCCAAGATGGTCTTGATTTTGGCCTGGAGGGGTTGCACCTTACCCCCGCCCACCAGGTGTCCCAGGTAGACGACAGATCCCTGTCCAATCTGGCACTTGCTGGCCTTGATGGTCAGCCCAGCCCGCTGTAGGGCCTGCAGCACCTCATGGAGATGCTCCAGATGGTCCTCCCAGCTGCTGCTGAAGACAGCTATGTCATCCAGGTAGGCAGCAGAGAAGGCCTCTAGGCCAGACAGTACCTGGTTAACCAACCGCTGGAAAGTGGCCGGAGCATTTTTCAGCCCGAAGGGCATCATCCGAAATTGAAAGTGGCCCTCGGGGGTGGAGAATGCAGTCTTCTCCTTTGCTCCGTCCGCCATGGCAATCTGCCAATATCCTGACGTCAGGTCGATGGTACTCAGATACTGAGCTGCTCCCAGTCGGTCAATGAGCTCATCCGCCCGAGGGATCGGGTGAGCATCAGTCTTGGTCACTGAGTTCAGACCACGGTAATCCACACAGAACCGAAGTTCTGGTGTGGTGCCCGTGGGGCCGCTTTCGGCACCAACACCACCGGACTAGCCCAAGGGCTGCTGGAAGGCTCAATCACCCCCAGCTCCAACATCTTGGTCACCTCACTCTGGATGCTGGTTCGTGACTTTGTCGGACAGCCGGTAAGACTTGGTTTTCACTGGCGGGCTGTCCCCTGTGTCCACATCATGGGTACACAGGTGCGTGATTCCAGGCGTGAGGGAGAACAACGAGGCGTACTGCTCCAATACCTGGCAGCAGTTCCTCTGTTGCTCCAAGGTCAAGGATGGGGAGAGGACCATTCCCTCCACCGATCCATCGTTCTCTTTGGCCGCCAGAAGGTCCGGAAGAGGCTCGCTCTCCTCCTCTTCACTCCCATCCGTCACCATCAGGAGAGTAAGTTCTGACCGCTCCTGGTGTGGATTAAGGCGGTTGATGTGGAACACCCTGTAGGGTTGTCGGGGGGTCTTGAGGTCTACTACATAAGTGGTCTGGCCTCTTCTCTCCAAAATTTCGTACGGTCCAGTCCACCGGTCCTGGAGGGCACTAAGCTCTCCGGGCTCCATGACCCACACCTTCTGTCCAGCATCCAACTCCACCGTCCGAGCATTCCGGTCGTACCATTCCTTCATGACGGCTTGACTAGCCTCAAGATTGTCTGAGGCCTCCTTCCACAGCTTGGCCATCTGGCTGCGGAACGCCAGCATGTAGCTGACCACATCACAGGGGAGCTTCTTAGAAGACTTCTCCCACCCCTCCTTCACGAGACTGAGGGGCCCCCTAACGGGGTGGCCATAGAGCAGCTCAATGGGGCTGAAACCGACCCCCTTCTGCGGCACCTCTTGGTAGGAGAAGAGCAGACAGGGTAAGAGGATGTCCCACTTCCGCCTCAAGTCCTCGGGTAGGCTCCGGATCATCCCCTTCAGGGTCTTATTGAAACGCTCCACGAGCCCGTTAGTCTGGGGGTGGTAAGGAGTGGAGAACCTGTAGGTCACTCCACACTCCTTCCACATGGCCTGCATGTAGGCCGACATGAAATTCATGCCCATATCTGACACCACGACCTTGGGGAATCCCACTCGGGTAAAAATCCCCATCAAGGCCCGCGCCACCACAGGTGCAGTGATGGTCCTCAGAGGGATTGCCTCTGGGTACCGGGTGGCGTGGTCCACCAACACCAAGATGAACCTATGTCCCGAAGAAGTCGGCGGCTCCATTGGCCCGACAATGTCAATTCCTACCCGCTCAAAAGGGGTACCGACAACCGGGAGCGGTTCCAGAGGGACCTTCAACTTAGTCCCAGTCTTGCCACTCGCCTGACAAGTCACACAGGTCTTACAGAAGGTGTCAGAGTTAACTCTCATCCTGGGACAATAAAAATGTGGGACCAATCGGGCAAACGTCTTGTCCTGGCCCAGGTGTCCTGCCAGGGGTATCTCATGTGCCAATTTCAGCAGGAAGGCTCGGTAGCATTGGGGGACCACTAAGGCCCTAGATGACCCATGCACCGGAGCCTTAGGCTCACTGTAGAGGAGACCATCCTCCCAGTAGACATGGTAATTACTGGTCTTTTTACCAGTTGCTTGGGCTTCGGCCTGCTGCCGCAAGCCTTCAAGCGTTGGGCACTCTCTCTGCGCCCGACAGAATTCCTCCCGGGTAGGCCCTCCTTCCACCTGCCACTCTGCAGGGGTCGGCAAGTACCCCACGGGAACAACATCCACCTCAGCGGACTCCGGGGTCACCTCCGTGGGCTCCCCATCCATCTCGCAGGGTGCATCCTCAAGGATGTCTTCTTGTCCGGCAGTGGGCTGGGCCCTTGTTTCAGGCTCCAACCCGGGTTGAGTTCCTTGCCGGGCAGCCATGGACCACGTGACCACGCAGGTCCACCCTGGTAATCCCAGCATCTTATTGTGGGCGTTGAACTCCACCTCCTTCCAGGCAGTATGTTCTAAGTCGTTTCCGAGCAGACAATCAACTGGCATGGCAGGGCTCACCGCAACTCTCAACAGGCCTGAGACTCCTCCCCACTCAAAGGGAGCTTGGGCCACGGGGTAATGACCCAGGCTATTATCAGCCATAACAACCGGGTGGAATACCTCAGGAATCACCTGCTCTGGGGACACCAGCTGACGCCTTACCAACGTCATGCTGGCACCTGTGTCCCTCAGAGCCTCCACCTCCTCCCCATTCACCAGGACCCTCTGCCGGTACTTGGCAGTGTTCGAGGGTACCTGAACCCGTGGGATCATCTCTCTATCCCCCAGGGAAACTAAGGTCAAGCCTGTCCACTCACTTCCCCTACCTAGGGACAACTCCTCCCCAAGCGCTACACTGGCCACCCCGGGGCTCTTACCTCCCGTGGGGGCTGGGGTCCTCTTGCGACACTGGGGATCCCCCTTGTAGTGTCCAACCTCCCCGCACTCGTAGCACCGGACAGTTCTGGGCTGCTGACTCTTGTCAGGGTAAGTGGGTTTCTGGAATCCAGATTGGGATGGGGAACCTACCCCCTTCCCTTGTGGTCTATTTTGGGGGCCTTTAAAGAGCTCCTTCTTTTGATCTCCCCCCTCTCTCTTCTGGGGAAAACTCTGTCCACCCTTCGGGGGGTCTCCCCCGGATCCCTTGTGGGACACCCGAGTGCTAACCCAGGTATCCGCCTCCTCTGCAAGTTCCCGAGGATCGGTCAGCTTGCGGTCCACCAGGTGTTGGCGCAGCTCTGGAAAACTCTTATCAAGAAGGTGCTCTCTTAAAAATAGATTGTACAGCCCTTCATAGTCACTCACTTTACTGCCATGCACCCAACCCTCCAATGCCTTACGGGCATAATCAAAAAAATCCACCCAGTTCTGTGTGGGAAGCTTGTGGCTGTTGCAGAACTTTTGGCAATACTTTTCTGGGGTGAGGCCAAACTTTTTAAGCAGGGCCTCCTTCATGACAGGGTAATTTGTCTGATCACCTTTGTCTAAAGTCAAGAGTGTGTCCCTTGCCAACGGAGGTATGTACTTGTACAGGCCTCCCCCCAGTACTTCTCAGGCACCCCATGGGCCACCAAAGACACCTCATATGCCGCCAACCACTTATCAATGTCATCCCCTACACTGAAATAGGCCATCACCTCCTTAGGTAGGTAAAACTTAGGCTCTCGTGGAACCTCAGCGGGTACGCTGCCACCATTCAAGTTGCCCTGCGTCCCTATCTGCAATGCTCGGAGCTCTAGTTCTTTCAGGCTAAGTTCATGTACAAGCTTCCTTTCTTCCATGGCTAGCCTTGCCTGTTCTCGCTCCTTGTCCATCCTAGCAAGTTCTAACTTCAATTGCCTCTCCTCCCTCCTGTCCTCAAATTCCTCTGCAGACAAACTTCCCCCTGACGCACTACTGCCTGCCCTGGAACGTCTTCCTGGCAACACATTCTCGCTAACGTCAATGCGCAGTAGGTCCAGTTCTCCTGGGTCGTCCTGTCTCCCCCTGCTCCTCGTCCCCTCTTCCCCCGGGTGGGCCATTACCCATGCCCACAAAGCTTTCTGAAGCTCCTCTCTCCTGGCGCCTCGCTTGACGGACACCCCCTTCTCTAGACAGAACTCCTTGAGCTGCGCCACCGTATACCTTTCTAGGTTGGCCAACTCAAACACCATCCTGCTAGGTGGGGCCCCAGACAATTTAGAAAAAGGGTTCTAGAATGTAGGTAGCAGGTCTAACGCAGGAGTGTACACAATCAGGCAATCACAAAAGAATTCTTAGCACTTGCATTTAAATAGGTGTCCAATTGCGGCGCACACTTAGTCCCTGTAGGGTGCTGCACAAGTCCTTATCCCACCGCTGCCACCAATGTTAGAAGCGGGGTCACCGATTCCGACGCGGTAGCTTGGCGCGAGGCAGGAAGGCACCCGAAGGCAATGTGTTAAGCACTTGTGCAGCACACACTCACACTGACTCAATAATGCGCAACAATGAAGGGGGACACCACACCAGTCTTTGATGTAAAAACAAGATCCTTTATCTCATTTAAATTAGCAGTTGATGAGGCAGATAATCTTAGGCAACATTTCAATTCATTTTAGCTTCATAAAACTAGTGCGTAAATTTCATTCAAGCACATTAGAACAGTAGAACGTTACGCCATTAAAAAGGCAGTAGCAATAACCTCCTAGAAAAGCAGGTAACACTGTAGGTCATAGACTGTAGGTCAAAAACATAGACTTCAATGCATTTAGCGACATCTCATTAGCAAGGACTTAGATGCACATTACGCTGTAGATGAGGAGGAACCCGTATCCACTTAGGCGCAACCACATTCAGTACAGTGGGTATCGCAAAGCAGGTAGGCCTACAACATAAGAACACTTTAACTCTTGGCAGGTAAACACCCAGGCCCAATTCATGTGTACATTCATTTCATTACGGGCCTTACTGTAGATTAACCACTCAACAGGGTAAACACTTTCCTCATTAGGAGACTTAATGCAGGCATGTGATGAACATAGAAAACACGTTTACATCATCAGAACTAGTTCCTCGCAGGGGGGTAGAATTACAGGATCCCAGCTCAGGCCCTGTTCGTGAGGCCCAGGAGGTAAGGACTGAACTGGTGTACAGGGCCGGTCCCAGATAAAGGGAGGAGCAGTCAGCGCAGTCACATGAGGGCTCCTGCCCTGCTCAATCTACTCAGGACAGTGCACGGGGGAAGCGTCTCTGGTCGGAGACCTTCACGATAGCAGGGATTCCCCCCCAGGGCCTCCCGGGCTCACCTGACTGTCCCGGTATTGCTGTCGGGCCTGGATGGGGCCGGGCGCCTCTCCTCCGGTCAGCCCGCTTCTATCTGCACATGGGGCCCAGACCGGGGGAGGCGGCCCGTGCTCCCGGACTCTCCGTGCTCCTTGCGGTCTTGTGGGGATTCCGCTGGCAGTGGAGCCCCTCCGGCGTGGTTCTTCCCTGGGCTCCGGGCCTCCATCGGCCTCCGGACCCGGGGACCAATGGCGTTGCGGCTTCTTTGGGGGCGCGGCCTCTGACGCGGCTGGTGCTCGCGTCGCCTAGCAACGCCTCCCGACTCTTTCCAGGCCCAGCACGGCCTTCACTGTTCCCGCGGCGGCTCTCCCCTTGCTACGGGGGGTCGCGGCGGTGCCCCGGGCGACACAATCTTCCTCCCTCCCGGCGCGGGACGGCGGCGGTGATCCTGGGCGCAACGCCCCGTCAGGACAGCGCAGGGCTGCGGCGGCAACTTGGCAGGCCTCCGCTTCTTCTTCCACGGTCCCTGGGCTGCGGCGGTGAGTTCTGCGGCCCAGCAGGCACACAGGGGAGCGCGCTGCACAGCGCTCAAGGGAACAGTCACCGTCTCCGGCCATCACCTCGTGGGCAGCAGGTGCTGGTGATTCAGCGCTAGGGTAGCGCACAGGACTGGGGGGCAGGACGCAGGTTATGGGGCCCAGCGCTTAGAAGCACAGCGCTCTGCAGCAGGACACAAAGGGGTGACAGTCCAGCGCTTCCTCAGGGCACAGCATACAGCGCTTTACCTGGTGATCCCCAGCAGTAGCATAGTTGGGGTTGTTTAGTTTAGTTGCAGTTTCTTGATTGTTGCAGCAAGTTGATGGTGGTTACAGTGACTTGGGGGGAAAAGGGGGTTGAGTTGGTGGGCACAAGAGGCAGGTAGGTGCCCTGCAGGCACACTGGAGGTGGTTCCCTGGGTCCCCTCACGCTGGGCAAGGTCAGTGGGTGGAAGGTGTTCCTCAGCTATCTTAGCTCAGCAGTGCCTCAGCCCAGTCAGTACCAGTAGTGTAGGTCTCCCTCCTAGGCCCGACAGCCTATACTCCGACGGAGGTTACCCCAGGTCCAGTGGTGCCCCAACTGACTAAAAGGTTTCCCTCCAAACCTCTTATACCCCTAGGTCAGGTGACCCCCCTGAAGGCGGCAAAACATAACTCCTCCCCGAGCTGGAAGGTTCTAGAAGCTTCCCTCATGTCTGGCTATGAGGCCCAGAGGCGGGGACGGCATGGATACTGTATCATTATGTCCTAGCCTGATCCTGACTACTAGTATGTGTATGCAAAGGCCACTCCGCAGTAGCAGGGGCCTGTGGAAGCCATCTTAATAGGAGAGAGCACCTGCACCTCAGCACTGTTTGGCAGGGGTAAGGCGCCCAGAGACCTAGGTCCAACAAAAGTGTAGTGGCAAAAATGAGGCGCAAAGAGAAAAAAGTGGGGTAAGACCACCCTAGGGCTGACAGGTCTAACACAAACCAATTCTAGGGTAACAGATAACAATGCGTTTTTCAGTGCCCTTTAGCCCTCCCCTGTTATCCCTCCCACAATACATCCCACCCCACTAACATTCCCTTAGAACTTTGCCGCTATGGTCCAATCATTCCCGTTTAAGTGTATAGTATTACGGGGTTATCACTCCCGATACTGGAGGATAGGGTAAGGGGAGAGGGGAGGGGGAAACTGGGGGGGGAGGGGGGAGGCAGGGAGGAGGATAATAGGGGGACAGAAATATATGAAGCTGAGTCACTGTACAGTTGGGAATCAGTCATTATCTATATGATCAATCAGGGTACTCTGGGGGCTTGCCATCATTTCTTCCATTTCTGCTTTAAACCGCTCTAACAGTTCAGCCCAGTCCAGAGAGATCGGCTTCTTCCTCAATCCACTATATTCCTCACGCCGAAGTGCTTCCCCTTCAGCTATTGCTCATCGTAGAACCTCCTCCCTCCATTTGCCTTCTCGTGGTGCTGTGCGGGATTTCCAACGCTGTGTGATCAATCTTTTAGCAATCATCAGAGCTAATCCCGCAAAGTGACGCAGTAACGTTGCCTTCTTTGGGAGAGGGAATAGGCCTAAAAGACAAGCCTCTATAGTAGCCCAAGGAGAATGCCCCGTAAGTAGGGAAAGACTCTGTGTGATCTCCGCCCAAAACTTCCCTAATGTAGGGCAGGACCATAACATGTGAATGAAGTCAGCACTATGATGAGCACATCTGGGACATTCAGAAGAGGCAGTTTGGTACATTTTCTGTAGTGACAGTGGTATGAGATAAGCCCTGTGTAATATGAATGACGGTATTGTTTTAAGTCAGAAATTACCGGAGACCTTTCTCGGGTGTTCTAGAGCTAAGGCCCACTCTCTATCTTCCAATTCCCTTACTAGTACCATTTCCCATTTTTGTCGAAGAGTTAACAGTGGAGTATTTAGATGTTCCCGCAATCCTCGATATAACCACCTAAAGGTGGCGCCCACGACCCATTATGTGAATGGTCCTCTTATGGTTACCCACCTAGAATGGTTTTTGTTGTTGTTGAGAAACACCCCCCCCTCCCAATTTGTGACAATTTTCTTCCATCGCATGATAGACATATCTGCGTTTTCCGGTTCATGACAGCCCTGTATTTCACCGCAAACAGGAAAACAACATTGATGGAATTCCCAGGTAAAATATGGTGTAACTGCTGACAGTGTTCAGTAGACAGCCCTGTGCCAGATGAATTTAGACTTCATAGTTGGAGGCCCCCTCCTCTGAATACGGCAGAGGAACCAAAGGGTGCACACAACAGGACATATGCTCATTTATGCTAGATGTCTAATTAGGTTAATCTCTAAATGGCCCCCATTGCCATCCTTGTCATGTCTTTTGTACTACACTGCACAACAACCATCCCATAGTGACCTCAGAACAAAGAAAATAATTGTAATATATATTACCTACTGGCAGTCGCCAGTAGGTAGTTATAGTTAGGACCTAGTTTCCATAGGAAAATCATTTTTTGATTTGCCAATAACTTTGGCGCCGTTTGACGAATCTTCACGAAATTTTCAAAACTAGTGAGGCGCTCTGGTCAGCTCCTGTCTTGAAAGTTTCGGGGTGAATCGTCAAGCGGGTGATGAGAAAAAATGGGGTCCCAAAACACGTTTTCCCCATGTTATTTTCCATAGGAAACTTTAGACAAAGCTACAGCCCGAACTGCTGAACGGAATTACACCAAATTTGGCAAAAAGGTAGCTCTTGGTTCAGAAAGAGCCCTTTTTGTTAAATGGTGTAAATCTGTTCAGTAGTTCCTGAGAAATTAGAAAAAGAAAAAGTTTCGATATCTATGGCCGCGGTGGGTTCGCGAACCCTCCCGAGCACGAGCTTCATTCTCATTGGCTGCCAACACTCCAAACCAGGAACTGTTGGCTGCAATTTTGTGACTCGGTTACCAAGTCAGAAGAAATCTGTTGCAAAAAAAGGATGAAAAACAAGAAAATGGGGCAGGGTAGGAGCACCCTGACCCCCTAGGGCTGCTCTAGGGGTCCCACAAGGACCCCCAGGGCCCCAATTTTTTTTTTTAAATAACAATAGAAGTCGCGCAGGGTGCGCGACTCCGGGTGAGAAAAATAAAAAAAATGGAGTCTGGGGCTATTAAATAAGGGGTGGGGGGGCTCAATCACAGAGGCCAGGCCCCGGAGGATGGGGTCCCCGGGGCCAAAAATGGACCGGGAGGGGAGCCACGCGGTCCCCACCCTTTTTAAAAAAAAAAAAAATTGGGGCATGCCCCGGGGGATGGGGTCCCCGGGGCGAATATAAATTAATGGTAGCGGATGATTTTTTTTTTGCCAAAGTTGGATTTGCGACCCTAGCGCGGCGCTCAGCGCGGCCCCCTCGTGTGAACGCGATGAGTGTGTGGCGCTCAGCGAGGCCCCCTAGTGTAAACGCGATGGGTGCACAGCATTCAGCGCGGCCCCCTGGTGTGAACGCGATGGGTGCGCGGCTCTCAGCTGGCACCCTGGTGTGAACGCAATGGGTGCGCGGCTCTCAGCGCGGCCCCCTGGTGTGAACGCAATGGGTGCGAGGCTCCTTTAGTCGCGCAGGGTGCGCAACTCCAAGCAAAAATAATTAAGATTTTTTTATATAAACCTAGGTTATATGTTCAGTTATTATGTGGCTCTAAAAAGAGCCCTTGTTTTCATTGGGAGATTGTCGTAGCTACATGTAAGCGCGGATGCAGAGCTTCAGGTTGTTGAGAAACACTCTGTTCCCTTGATCAGTGAAGTGTACTCCATCACTTCTGTAGATGCCATCCATATGGAAACGTAGATTGTTGTTATAGATGGAGCCCATCCTATGGTCTCTGAGATAAGCAGAAACAGCTTTATTGACATTTTTTCTAGCTTTCTCAATCTGAGGACAAAATTGTTTGGACCACTTACATTTCTGTCTTTGGCATATGTTAGAGTATACAAAGACAGTTTGGGGAAAAGCAACATCAATTCTGCAAAGGTGTCCTTCATTACCATTTCCAGACCTACCCCATTCAATGTGCCTAGGTCATTGCCACCACAGTGCACAATCATGAGGTCAGGGGGTTGGAGATGCAAAAAGGTTTTAACCAAAGGCATCAATTGGTGCCACTTTAATCCTCTCTGTCCAATCCATTTAATGTCTACATTTTGAAAATCTAGGTTTTTGTCAATACCTCTGTGTTCAGCATACCTTTTGCACCAGAAAACATAGCTGTGCCCAACAATCCACACAGAAAGCATCTTGAAGGGATGTCTGTAGGTAATCAAAAGATGTCTGTAGCTGAGGTAGTCAGTTGGTAGAATGAGAGGTATCTAAAATGGTGGAGAAGATGATGTTTTTAAGAAAGAGAGAATTGATTGGCTGTTTAAGAACATTGTACATTCAAAAATAGGGTGCATTTTACTTTGTTTAAAAAGCAAGTTTCTTATTGGTTAGTAAAAAATGTTTGAAAGGTACAGTAGAAAGGATAAGGTCATGTTTTGCAAAGCCAACCACACCTGCTGTTTCCATTTGCAACATTGTGTAGTGAACTTGAAAATATGGTGAACTTGTGACCTGTCAGTTAAGTTGAATGTTCCATGACCTGTTGCTATGGAAACTGGCATTAAGGAGAAGGGGTGAAGAAGTCAGTTGATAAGGGTTATTATCTGTAACCAATGGTGTTTTGTTTAACAATTTGAAAAACTCTGGGAAGCAATGTTATTTGTTGCTTATGTGTATTTGTATGGAGAAAGAGAGGGAAACCTTGCCATTACTGGTTTTACCTTGCTGAGTCTGGTGCATTATATTGATTGTGTGTAAAAGAAAATCCTGTCAGAGTTTGTGAGATTTTTCATTCAACACATGTATTTGCAAGGTGAGTTATAAATTTCTGAGGTTTATTTAAAAAAAATTGACATTATTCTAATACTGTGTTGTTTGAAATATATTATTAAATGTAGAGATGTATATTGGAGTTTGTTTTATTGTACTTAAATGTTGTTTAAAAAAGAGTCTGTACAGTAATATGTGTATTTTTTAAGATGATTACTGGTGTTATTAATTAAGCTTGTTTTTTAAGTCTGTACAAAGGTATAGTTGAATGATGCCGCATATTTTTAGTTAGTTGGTTGAAGATGCAGTACAAATGTGTAGTTTGAAAGATGTTCATATAAGGTGTAGTTTATTATGCTTCATTTTTTGTTCTCTCTACAAAGGTATAGTTGAATGATACTGCATAATTATAGATATTTTGGAAAAGATGTAGCACAACTGTGCTGTTTGAAAGATGATCATATAAGGTGTTAATAATTAGGTTTCTTTTATTAGTTTGTACAAAAGCTAAAGTTAAATGATGCCATATATTTTAAGATAGAATGGTGAAATAAGGTGCTGTTAATTAGGCTTATTTTTGTAGTCTGAGCAAAGGTATAGTCGAATGATGCCACATAATTTTAGATACAAAGGTGAAGATGTACAATAAAAGTGTGGTTTTAAAAATGCTCATAAAAGGTGTTGTTAATTAGCCTTCTTTCTTAAGTCTGTTGAGAGGTATAGTTTAATGATGTCGCATATTTGTACATTGAATGGTCAAGATGTAGTTCAAAGGTAAACCACCACATATTACCCTTGCAGGCATGTTGTACTTATCTACTTAACTAGATAGTATGTAATGATTCATCTATGTGTTCAGATTCTATTTATACAGTTGTATGTATGCTTAGTGAATTATTGAGAGGTGCCTTACCAATTACAGGAGTGCAAAGGTAGTGAATATGTGATTTTAAAACTAAATGAGTAATGATTGACTGATTCCATATTCTGAAAACACTTAGTTAGTGTCCAAGCACTACCCATGCACTCATGCAATGACCCAGGCACTAACTCATGCACTGCTGCAATCCCCTGAGCACTACCCATGCAGTCCAGCCATCCCCCTGTCACTACCCATGCACTCCTCCAACCACCCATCCAGCATCATGTACTTATCCAATCACTCTGACAAAACTCAAGCACTTAAATATTCACCATGCACTCTCCTTGCACCACTCTAATCATCCAATCACTACCCATGTACTCATGCAATGACCCAGGCACAAACACATGCAGTGGTACAATCACCTGTGCACTGCCCATGCAGTCCTCTAATCACCTAGCCAGCACCATGTACCTATCCAATCACTTCGCCAATACCCAAGCACTTATAAATTCACCATGCACTCTCCTTGCAGTACTCTAATCATCCAGTCACTACACATGTACTCATGCAATGACCTAGGCACTAACACATGCAGTGGTACAATCACCTGTGCACTGCCCATGCAGTCTTCTAATCACTGTGGCACTACTTATTCACTCCTTCAATTACCCAGGTAGTACCCATGCACTCCTCCAATAACCCCGCCAGTACCATGTACTAATCCAATCACTCTGCCAAAACCCAAGCACTTATACATTCTCCATGCACTCTCCTTGCAGTACTCTAATCATCCAGTCACTACCCATGTGCTCATGCAATGACCTAGGCACTAACACATGCAGTGGTACAATCATCTGTGCACTGCCCATGCAGTCCTCTAATCACCTTGGCACTTCTCATTCACTCCTTCAATTACCCAGGTAGTATCCAGTCACTCCTCCAATAACCCCGCCAGTACCATGTCCTAATCCAATCACTCTGCCAAAACCCAGGCACTTATAAATTCACCATGCACTCTTCTTGCAGTACTCTAATCATCCAGTCACTACCCATGTACTCATGCAATGACCCAGGCACTAACACATGCAGTGGTACAATCACCTGTGCACTGCCCATGGAGTCCTCTAATCACCTTGGCACTACTTATTCACTCCTTCAATTACCCAGGTAGTACCCATGCACTCCTCCAATAACCCCGCCAGTACCATGTACTAATCCAATCACTCTGCCAAAACCCAAGCACTTATAAATTCGCCATGCACTCTCCTTGCAGTACTCTAATCATCCAGTCACTACTCATGTACTCATGCAATGACCCAGGCACTAACACATGCACTGCTACAATCCCCTGAGCACTACCCATGCAGACCTCTAACCACCTACACACTACTGATTAACTCATCCAATTACCCAGGTAGTACCCATGCAGTCCAGCCATCGCCCTGTCACTACCCATGCACTCCTCCAATCACCCAGCCAGTACCATGTACTTATCCAATCACTCTGCCAAAACACAAGCACTTATAAATTCTCCATGCACTCTCCTTGCAGTACTCTAATCATCCAGTCACTACCCATGTGCTCATGCAATGACCTAGGCACTAACACATGCAGTGGTACAATCATCTGTGCACTGCCCATGCAGTCCTCTAATCACCTTGGCACTTCTCATTCACTCCTTCAATTACCCAGGTAGTATCCAGTCACTCCTCCAATAACCCCGCCAGTACCATGTCCCAATCCAATCACTCTGCCAAAACCCAAGCACTTATAAATTCGCCATGCACTCTCCTTGCAGTACTCTAATCATCCAGTCACTACCCATGTACTCATGAAATGACCCAGGCACTAACACATGCACTGCTACAATCCCCTGAGCACTACCCATGCAGATCTCTAACCACCTACACACTTCTGATTCACTCATCCAATTACCCAGGTAGTACCCATGCAGTCCAGCCATTGCCCTGTCACTACCCATGCACTCCTCCAATCACCCAGCCAGCACCATGTCCTTATCCAATCACTCCACCAAAACCAAAGCACTTATAAAATCACAATGCACTCTCCTTGCAGTACTCTAATCATCCAGTCACTACCCATGTACTCATGCAATGACCCAGGCACTAACACATGCAGTGGTACAATCACCTGTGCACTGCCCATGCAGTCATCTCATCAGCCAGCCAGCACCATGTACTTATCCAATCACTCCACCAAAACCCAATCACTTATAAATTCACCATGCACTCTCCTTGCAGTACTCTAATCATCCATTCAGTACCCATGTACTCATGCAATGACCCAGGCACTAACACATGCACTGCTACAATCCCCTGAGCAGTACCCATGCAGTCCAGCCATCTCCCTGTCACTGCCTATACACTCCTCCAATCACCCAGTCAACACCATGTACTTATCCAATCACTCCACCTAAACCCAAGCACTTATAAATTCACCATGCACTCTCCTTGCAGTACTCTAATCATCCAGTCACTACCCATGTACTCATGCAATGACCCAGGCACTAACTCATGCACTGCTACAATCCCCTGAGCACTACCCATGCAGTCCAGCCATCGCCCTGTCACTACCCATGCACTCCTCCAATCACCCAGCCAGCACCTTGTACTTATCCAATCACTCCGCCAAAAGCCAAGCACTTATAAATTCACCATGCACTCTCCTTGCAGTACTCTAATCATCCAGTCACTACCCATGTACTCATGCAATGACCCAGGCACTAACACATGCAGTGGTACAATCACCTGGGCACTGCCCATGCAGCCCTCTCATCAGCCAGCCAGCACCATGTACTTATCCAAGCACTCCGGCAAAACCCAAGCACTTATAAATTCACCATGCACTCTCCTTGCAGTACTCTAATCATCCAGTCACTACCCATGTACTCATGCAATGACCCAGGCACTGACTCATGCACTGCTACAATCCCCTGAGAACTACCCATGCAGTCCAGCCATCTCCCTGTCACTGCCAATGCACTCCTCCAATCACCCAGTCAGCACCATGTACTTATCCATTCACCCTGCCAAAACCCAAGCACTTAAAAATTCACCATGCACTCTCCTTGCACCACTCGAATCATCCAGTCACTACCCATGCACTCATGCAATGACCCATGCACTAACTCATGCACTGCTACAATCCCCTGAGCACTACCCATGCAGTCCAGCCATCTCCCTGTCACTGCCTATGCACTCCTCCAATCACCCAGCCAGCACCATGTACTTATCCAATCGCTCCGCCAAAACCCAAGCACTTATATATTCACCATGCACTCTCCTTGCAGTACTCTAATCATGCTGTCACTACCCATGCACTCATGCAATGACCCAGGCACTAACTCATGCACTGCTACAATCCCCTGTGCACTTTCCATGCAGACCTCTAACCACCTACACACTACTGATTCACTCCTCCAATTACCCAGGTAGTAATTATGCAGTCCAGCAGTACCCCTGTCATTCCCTGTGCACGCTTCCAATCACCGATCCAGCACTATGTCCTTATCCAATCACTCCGCCAAAACCCAAGCACTTATAAATTCACCATGCACTCTCCTTGCAGCACACTAATCATCCAGTCACTACCCATGTACTCATGCAGTAACCCAGGCACTAACACATGCACTGCTACAATCCCCTGAGCACTACCCATGCAGTCTAGCAATCTCCCTGTCACTACCTATGCACTCCTCCAATCACCCAGCCAGCCCCATGTACTTATTCAATCACTCCGCCAAAACCCAAGCACTTATAAATTCACCATGCACTTTCCTTGCAGCACTCTAATCATCCTGTCAGTACCCATGCACTCATGCAATGACCCAGGCACTAACTCATGCACTGCTACAATCCCCTGAGAACTATCCATGCAGTCCAGCCATCACCCGTCACTACCTATGCACTCCTCCATTCACCCAGCTAGCCCCATTGTACTTATCCAATCACTCTGCCAAAACCCAAGCACCTATAAATTCACCATGCACTCTCCTTGCAGCACTCTAACTATCCAGTCACTACCCATTTACTCATGCAACGATCCAGGCACTAACACATGTAATGCTACAGTCCCCTGAGCACTACCCATGCAGTCCAGCCATCTCCCTGTCACTGCCGATGCACACCTCCAATCACCCAGTCAGCCCCATGTACTTATCCAATCACTCAGCCAAAACCCAAGCGCTTATAAATTCACCATGTGCTCTCCTTGCAGTACTCTAATCATCCAGTCACTACCCATGTACTCATGCAATGACCCAGGCACTAACACATGCAGTGCTATAATCCACTGTGCACTATCCATGCAATCCTCTAAACACCTAAACACTACTCTTTCACTCCTCCAATTACCCAGGAAGTACCCATGTAGTGCAGGAAACCCCATGTGATTTCAAAAGAAAGCATTTCATTGGTGTTTATGTAGAACATGTTTCTTTAGTAATAGAATAGTATATTTCTATATAGTTATATTAATATTACATTTATTTTACATTTTTTTCCAAATATTCTTCATCATAATTAAGAAACATTTACCATGACCAAAAAACAGAAAAGAGAAAACAAGAATAGAAACAATACTATTTAAAGAAAAGAAAACAGCAAGAATTAGATGAACTACAACATGTGGGAAAAAAGAAAAAGTCTTGCGGTAAGAGAACCAAATAATTTATTAAAAGACTTTCAGGACTAGAAAGGGTTTTGACGATGTACAAAATAGAAAGAATACCTCAAGAACAAAGAAGAATGAAATGAAAAATGGACAAATTATGTACAAATCATGTTCTGAAAAAACAATCTATGGTAAAAGAAGAATGAATCAATTTTGTCAAATAAGGAAACATATGTTTAAAACTAGAGTAGTACAACATTTATTAAAAGATGGCAAGAAATATAAAAAAAGATCAGCATTTTATAAAAAGAAAAAACAGATTGAAAGTAACTATTGTTGAAAAGGCTTTTGAATTAAAAAGGAAATTATTCATTTTAGTTTTAAACAGAATGCGATCATTAGATAAGCCAATGCATTTTATGAAGGCCAAAAGTAAAAAGAAGAGACTAATTTAACAGAATTAACTTTTGTGATATTTATTTGGGTGAATGGAAGCACACTTCAAGTTCAGAGCCTTTTTTTAATGAAGAGAGCTATTTTTAAACCAATACATTAGTGCATGCAGTTGATACCAGTGGTCGTGCTTATGAAGTGAAAAACGGTTCTGCAATTGAAAAAGAAAAGATGGTTCCTAGAAATGTAGAAGAAGTGATAGCTGATGAAGTTCTAGGGAGACGTACTAAAGCCCCAGTGTATACTTGGGATTGTACTAGTATTTGTAGTATACGACAGGAGTCTATTGATATTTTACGCAATTTCTTACGAGAGTATAGTAAAAAAATGTGTTAAACAAAAGATTAAGATGCTGCAAGGACTAGATCCTTGCAAAGTGAGAAAAAATACTGGTTTGCAAGGTCATTCTCTGGCTTGTCTTTCTAGAAAAGTGTGTCAAAGTGTTTTTCATCATTTGAGAATGTTGCAGTATATCACTCTCAAATGCGGAAGTTAGTAAGAAGATTGTACAATGTAAAAAGTCCTGCAATAATTTTAAGTGACTTAAACAGTGCTCTTTTGCATGGGTCAGTATCAGATGTGAAAAAAGTTTGTGATGAAATAGAGTTTCGGTACTTTGGTCCTGAACAAGAGTGTATAGAAAGTGAGAGATTGATAGAAGTAGGTGTTGAAGAAGACTTAGAAGATAGTAGTACTGAGCAGTTTGAAGAAGAAATTACAAAGTTTAAGGTAAATTGTTGTGAAAGACCAAACTATGTTTGTATTTGTTGTCGACGAACTCACTATAAAAATCAAACTAGGAATGTTGATCTGTATTTAAAAAGTGAAACAGAAAACAATGATAAGTGGAAGGAATTTGCAATTGTTGGTAGAAGATTGCTTTGATTTGGGTAGTGATCAACGTATTTGTAAATATTGTTATACTAAATTAGAGGACAACAAAATGCCAGCTAGAGCTGTACATAATAACCTAGAGTTGGTAGGTATTCCTCCAGCACTGGTAGATTTAAATACTTATGAGTCCATTCTGATTCAATCTGTGCACCCGTTTCAGGCTATTGTTCGTATGGAGCCTAAAACAGGCAAGTTGCCTCCCACAGATTTACAAAGAGGATTAAAAGGAAGAGTTGTGTATTTACCTTTAGATTTAAAGAAAAATATTGAAACTATTGGTGTAGAGAAAGAGGAAACTGAACCTGTAGTTATTCTAGTTAATGGTGTTCCTACGAAGAGTCGGAAAATATGACAAGAATTAGAAGATGTGAGCAAAGTGCAAAAGGCTACGTTATATCTCACAAAAAACAATGTTTACTACAGAAATGTGTATGTAGAAGAAGAAGAAATAGTTTTAGGACATGATAGCGAAATTTCAAGTGGCCAAATTGAAAAAGTGGACATCTCCAAAAGTGAAGAAATGTATGAACATTATAGTGTACATCCTTTACATTCAAAGGAAGTGATTGGAAATACTATTGAATTATTCCAAATGAAGAAAGCGAAGGAGACTCCCATGAGTGTTTGGGAAAAAAGTTTGGAAGCTCGTTGTTTTCCACAGCTCTTCCCCATTGGAAAAGGTGGACGATATGACGAACGACCAGTACAGATTCCAGCATCAGAATATCGAACAACAAGATTGTACTCAGAAGATCCAAGATTTCGACAATGTATCTCATATATATTTCATCTTTTGTTTGAAAGTGACTTGTCTGGACTTTCATATGCAGTCAACCACATATTAAAAACAGGAGCCCATCTTCAACATGTTTCTGCATAGGAATTCATGGACAAAGTAGAACAGAGAGACGATCATTTAGAATCTCAATTGATTAATTTTTATGGCGTGTCAACGTGGTACTAATGAGTATTGGTATTGTCGTCATGGAGAACTTAAATGTATGTTAAGGAACTTAGGAACCCCTACGTGGTTTGTTACGCTAAGCTGTGCTGAATACGCATGGGACGATTTACTTCAATTTCTTCGAGAAGCAAATTCAAATATTAAAAACATTGAATTCAAGACACCTGGAGAACTGTGTTCCTTGGATCCTGGAAATGTGTGTAGATATTTTAATCATAGGTTTCCAGCTATGATGTATTTTATCTGCAATAAAAAGAACCCACCTCTTGGAGAAGTTATTGATTTCTTTTGGAGAAAGGAGTACCAAGCTAGAGGTGCTCCTCATATACATATGCTTTTATGGATCAAGGATGCACCCAAATTTGGAACTGATTTGGATGAGACTGTTTTATCTTTAATTGAAGACTATGTTACATGTGCTATACCAAAAACAAGAGGAGAAAATACTTTAAGACAACAAGTTTTACGGTTTCAAACTCATCGATGTGGCAAATACTGTCCAGGGAAATACAAGTCAAAGGAAAAGTTTTATACAAAATGTCGATTTGGATTTCCACGTCCAGTAATATCCAAAGGAAGAGTCAACAGTTTCATGTCAGCAGTGAGGCATACTATCACTAGAAAATCTCCCAAAAATACTTACAATTTAAAAAGAAGTGAACAATCAAAGTATATTAATGATTATAATCCAGTGATTTTGTTGATGTGGAATGCAAATATGGATATCCAGTATGTTGCAGATAATTCCATTGCTGTTGCTCGGTATGTTACGTCATACATAACAAAATCTGAAAAGACGGAGTTGAAAGAAATGTGGGAAGAGATTTCCCAAGAGAAGACTCTTAGTAAGAAATTGCACAGCTTTAGTTTGAAAATGCTGTCCCATCGAGAGATTGGATCCTACGAATGTTTGGATCGGTTGACCTCTGCAAGTTTATATTCAAAGTCAAGAGGAATCATTTGGGTTAGTCTAGGTCTTTCTGCAACACGAAATCGAGTACTTAAATCTATACAAGAAATCGAATATTTAGCATTAAATGAACCGGAAAGCACAGATATTGTTAAAACAAACATGTTGGTTACATACTATCCAAATAGAAGTCCCCATCTTGAAAACATATGTCTCTATGAAGTACTGCAATATTACAGTTTTAAGAGAAATATTACAGAGAACATAAATGAAGAAAAATATGCAGTGATTGGTTCAGAAGGATGTTTGGTGAAACATAGTAAAGGAAATCTCATTAATCACAGGAAACTGAGTTGCGATACTCCTGATAAAAGAGAATTTTACTATTTAGCACTTCTGCAACTCTTCAAGCCTTGGCGTACTGAAATTGAATTACTTGGAGATTTTCAGTGCTATGAAGATTCTTATAATGCATGTAAAGATAGCATTGAATGCACAGTTTTTCCAAATTATCTCCAAATGTTGAATGAAGAAATTGAACAGGAAGCTAGTATTGCAGTTGAGATTGCTAGAGACAGTTCTCAAGATAGTCAAAGTTCCGCTCCACTCAGTCAAGATCCACTAGGACAACCAATTCTTGAAAATGAAGCAGCAATCGCCATGAGTGAAGTGGAAACAGCAATGCATCAAGCTCAACATGATATTATGGACTTAGGAAACTTGGAAGAACAACTAAATATTGAACAGAAAGAAATATATGAGCAAGTGACACAACAGATCGACCATGGTTTACTTCATGAAAATAAAGAATGCAACTGCACATCTTTAAACCTATTCAAATGTATATCAGTGGTCAAGCTGGTACAGGAAAAAGTTTCTTAATTAAAGTTTTAACCAGTTATTTACAGAAAACCACTGAATCTCATTTATCTTGTGTTGTAACCGCTCCAACTGGGTTAGCAGCACACAACATTAAAGGGATTACATTACATCGTTTACTAATGCTACCTGTTGAACATGAAAACAAATTGGAATATCACAAGCTTTCTGGAGAAGCTTGTTTGGAAGTTTCAAGAGTACTAAAGAAAATGAAACTTCTGATAATTGATGAGGTGAGTATGGTCTCAAACTGAATGCTTGCCTTTGTACATTTACGAATGCAGCAAATTTTAAAAACAGAATATGATGTGCTATTTGGAGGAAAACATGTGATTGTTTTCGGCGATCTACTGCAACTTACTCCTGTAAAAGGGGAACCAGTTTTTAAAACACTTCTGCATGAAGACACCAGGAAATCTTTGGGAAGTATTGGAAATGTCAACATTTGATCACATTTTCAATACAAAGAACTTATTCAAAATATGCGACAGGCAAGTGATGAAGATTATGGAAGCATCCTTCAAGATTTAAGAATTGGTGTTTTGACAGAACATGGAAAAGAAGCTTTGCAAACTCTACTTACAAACTTGTTTCCAAAAGAAAATGTTGCTCCGGAAATAATATACAAAAAAATTGGAGAAAATAAATCTATAATCTGTCTAATGCCAACACTGCGAGAGTGTTCTACATTCAATGAAGAACTTTTAAAGCTGGAAAAACAACAAATAATAAAAATGGAAGCCATTGATAAAATAGAACACGAAAGAATTACTATTATTTTGACAGAAAAATTAAAAACAAAATTGGATTCATTGGAAAAATCTATATCTAAGACTGCTGGTTTAGAAATGAATTTATATGTATGTGAAAACTGTCGGGTAATTTTACGGCGTAATTTGGATGTGGAAAAAGGTTTAGTAAATGGAGCAATGGGGAAAGTTGTTGAATTTGTTAATTATCAAAATAGAGATGGAATTGTATTTTTGAAGATTACATTTGATCAGATTGAAGAAGTATAACAGATTGGACGTTGTTCTGTTCGTTTTTTGCTTGTTAAAGACTTGTATGTTCGTAGAAAACAGTTTCCTCTTTCTTTAGCATATGCGGTGACCATTCATAAATCTCAAGGTTTAAGTGTAGACAGTGCTTCGGTAAACATTGGAAGCACCGTGTTTAAAGAGGGAATGGCATATGTTGCATTGTCCCGAGTCAGAAGTTTATCTGGATTGTATTTGATTGATTTTGATGAGAGAAAGATTAGTGTAGATGCAAATTGTGTAAGAGAGTATAATCGGTTAAGAAGACTGTATGCTCCCAACTTAGGTGAATATCCTGTATATGAAAAGCGTGTAGTAGGTCGAAAACGAACATATGAGAAACTCTGTAGTGAGGTTGGAAATAAGAAAAAAAATCAAGAGAATGTTGAGGTTGCAAACAAAAAAGAAAAGGACAGTGTTGAAGATATTGTAGGATATCAGTTAGAAAATAGTTCAGGTATCAACTGCTATGCTAATGTAGTTGTGAATGTCGTATTTTTTCAGGAAATTCTCCAACATCAAATTATGGAGAATCGAGAAAAAAGGTTTTGTTCCTTGTTGGATTCTATTTTTGAAAACTTGAGAACTGATAAAACTAAAATCCAAAGTGTTTCTGACATTCGGATTCTTCTGGATATATGTTCGGGTTCTTCACAATTTACACTTAGGGGCCGATTCCGATTCCGGTTGTAAAACGTACCGACCGACACGGACCGGGAATGGAGACCGACCGACACGTACCGGCGCCTTAAGACCCGCGTAGTACGATGCAATGCGTGTGAATTACAACCGACTCATACGGAACACAAGCCGCACGACCGAACCGTATGGAAATCAGTGATTCGCCCGTAAACGGACCGGGAATCGTACCGACTGACACGCATCAGGAATGGACCCGACCAACACGTACCGGCGCCTTACGACCCGCGTAGTACGATGCAATGCGTGTGAAATGAGACCCACTCGCATGGAGCACAATCCAGAAGACCGAGACGCACAGAAAACAGTGACTAGCAAACAATAGACTCCTTTGCGACTGATGCATACGCCAACGTAGAAACACAGCAGAATGTCAGTGTGACAGACTCGGATTACCCCGCAAGAGCCACTGGCAGCGTCCGTCCCGGTCAAATGAACGTCTCCATCATGCTCAACAAAACCAAAGGAAAAAAGACAAAAAAAAGACCAAACAAGCAATGACAAAGCCAATAAATAAAAAAATAAAAAAACATGGAACAAAGACACACCCACAACTCCACCTACATAAAGTCCAGAAATCCCTACCATGATCCTTTGCAAACTACAGACATAGGACAGCAGACAACACCACCACACTGCAGAGACACACCACAACTCACACACCACACAACATCTACACCAGTTGCATCTCTCAAAAAATCAATCACACATACACAGATAAACTCACACCCACCACACTCACTTACACCCTCACACACACATCAATCCCCACAACCACCCAGCACCATGCCCCTCAAGAAGAATCCAAAGTTCACAGATAGTGAGTTGGAAGTCATGATTGATGAAATCCTCAGAGTAGAGCCACAGTTGTTTGGCACATTGGTCCAACAGACCCCCATGTCACAGAAAACAAAGATGTGGGAGAGGATTGTCGACAAGGTCAATGCACAAGCACCTTGTTTGCGCACAAAGGACGATATTCAGAACAGGTACTATGATGTGCGCAGGAGGGTAAAGAAGCTCATCGACAGGGAGCACGCCTTGAGCAAGCAGACTGGCAGTGGCCCTCCTGCCAAACCAACATACTTCAGGTCCTGGGAGGAGAAGGTGCGGGCCATCCTACCACCGGAGAGCATCCATGGATTAACAGGAATACCAGAGCCTGGTGAGTACACAACCAATATACTCAATATTGTGCGGCAATACACATATATCACTGTCAAGGGGACAGTGAAACCATGTACTGTTAGCAAAGCCATAGCAACAGAAAGGCAAGTATCCTGTGACGTGTATGCCAGTTACACAAACACAATACCTGCCATCTCATAGTAATATGGAACTATGTCATAACATGTACAAACCTAACAACAAATACAGCAAGGCATTGGCATAAATCACCAACAAACACTGTCAGCCATTTTGCCACCACTGTCACACTACCTCACAGGGAAGCTGATTCACAGGAAGGACGGTTTGGTATCTGGGAAGGTAGGTGTATCCGATAGCATGATGGGAGTGGTTGTCACAGCCAATAGTCCACATCCCACATGGACCATCACGCTCACACTTAACCATGCACACCTCACAGGCAGTGGAAATGTACTGATAAGATGGCTGACACTGGGCTCTGGTGTGGGGAGCACAAGGCCCAGCTGGGAACTGTGCACAAACAAACACCAGGCCACCACTGTCAGCCATCTTGCCATTGCTGTCTCACTACCTCACAGGGAAGCTGAGTCAAAAGGAAGGAAGGTTGGGTCTGCTGGGAATGTGCTTGTAGCAGAAAGCACAATGGCAGTTGCAGTCACAGCCAACAGCCCCCCTCACACATGGTCCCACAAGCTCCACCCTCAAACCATGCACATCTCACAGGGAGTTGAAAAGAACTGACAAGATGGCTGAGAATGGGCTCTGCTGTGGGGAGCACAAGGCCCTGGTGAGACTTGTGCCCAAACAAACAACAGGACACCACAGCCTCACATCCTGAGTGTTAAATCCCACTCCCTGCAATGAAAGCATGCTGCATGGTGGGATATCTGGCCTGGGGGGAGGAGGACCGCCAGCTCTGACTACATCTACCAGCAGCCCCTGTCACACACACCCCTCCCACCAACACCAACATACACACCTGGGATCATGCTCCACAAGAGAGTGAGTGAAAAGCCACTTCCAAGATGTCTGACAATGAGCTCTGCTGTGGGGAGCATAAGGACCTGCTGGGAATTGTGCTCAAACAAACAAGAGGACACCACTGTCAGTCATCTTGCCATTGCTGTCTCACTCACTCACAGGGAAGCAGAGTCAAAAGGAAGGTAGGTTGGGTATGCTGGGAAGGGGGGTGTAGCCAAAAGCAAGATGGGAGTTGCAGTCACAGCCAACAGTCCCTATCCTACATGGCCCATCAAGCCCACCCTGAACCATGCTCACCTCACAGGGAGTGCAAAAGTACAGACAAGATGGCTGACACTAGGCCCTGCTGTGGGGAGCACAAGGCCCTGCTGGGACGTGGGCTCAAACAAACAACAGGACACTACTGCCTGACATCCTGAACGTAAACTGTGACTCCCTGCAATGGAAGCATGCCACATGGGGGATTACCTGGCCTCTGTGGGTGAAGGAGGTCCTGCAATGACTCCAAATGCTATCAAGGCCGGCTCAAAACACACCTTCTCAGCCAGAACAAATAGCACCCTTGGGACCAGTCACTCCAAAAGTAAATGCCCTGGCAAGATGGCTGACACATGGTCCTGATGTATGAATTGGCTGCAAGTCACACCTATGCACTGGCCAACTCAAACACATTTACACTCACAGCCATTGGAACTGTAGGTATCCTCTCACTGTCTGGGGATGCAGTGTCCCAGGGGTGTCCCCTGACCTGGCTGTGAAGGTGTGTCTTGTAGATGACAATTGGGGAGATGCAGACATAGTACATAGCACCAAGCACACACAATGTCACCTATACATTATTAACAGGGGACACCTGACAGTGACTAGAATGGACACACCCATAAAGCTGACACTGTAGCATGGTGTCATTCCCAAAAGGTGCAGTTGCGTGCTGCATTTCAATCCCACATCGTTCTGCGTTGTATGCATCATTCACACAACACATCACTCACTGTTATAGACACTCCAAACACAATGACTAACCTGGACTGCATTGGAGGAGGCATGCAACTCACAGCAGCAGAACTGCAACACACACACCTCTGGCCATCACTGTCATGAGCATGGAAAAGCAAGAGAGCTGCTGTGCTCAATCCCTCTCACCATGGAGGAAATTGACAAGATAAATGACGTTAGCACATACAAAACTCAGCACCAACATCATTAGCTACGGTAACACCATGACTTGTATGAAATGAGATGTGAACTAGGAACACTTAGGACAATGCAATGTACAGACTCTCATAATGATGTCCAGTGGCAACTGTCATGTGTGTGAAACGTTGATGTGTGTAGAACCATAACGTACATTGTGTGTCTCTTCCAACCACAGGGGATGCTGGGGACACAGCAGGAACTGAAGAAGAGTCCCAGTCCCAGACTCTGGCGGACCCTGAGCTCTCCAGTGTGGATCAGTCTCTGTCCTATTCGGACGACGACCTCGAACGACCTGGCACCTCCGGTGTGAGTCATCGTGCAGCACCAGCAGTAGGAACATCAGCACCCCCTGCAACCACTCCTGCCACATCTGACAACAGACAGAGTACCCCTGCTGACACGGACAGACCAAGGCCACAGACCACCGATGGCACAGGTACACAGGGCACCCTGGAAGCGACGGACAACACCACCAGCGCCAACACCCAAGGGGGCCCAGTGTCGCCTGTGACTGCCATGGCAGGTCCTGCCCGTGTGGGTAGGGCTGGTGGGAGGGGGGGCAGGCAGAGGACACGGCCTGCAGAGGGGGCTGGACTGCATGATGAACCACACCCGGGACGCATCATAGATGCGTACCATGAAAGCACCAGAGGTTTTGTCGAGGTAGTGGGGATCCTCAAGGACCTCAAACAACAGTAGGCTGCCCATTATGCCCGCTTGGACTCCCACATGTCCCGGGTGGAGACACACATGTCCCGCATGGAGTCCAAGTGGGACAAATTGGATGATCTAGCAGCGGTGCATAGGGACATACTGACATGCCTCCGCCAGATCAGCGCCAACATGACCACACCTCTCTGTGCGCCCACGACATCTGTTGCCACAACATCCGCAACTGGCACAGGGAGGGAGGAGGACTCTGGCGGAGAGTCCTCGGCACTGCAGCAGCCTGCACTTGAGGGTCCCCCGAGAAAGAAGAGGGGTCGTCCGAAGAAGGGCAAATGCGACGCTGATGGCCATGCACATCCCCCAGGAACTCAACACCTGTCCTTGATATAGTCCTTTGTGTGCAAACCATTTAACCTTGTTGACTGACACCCAACTCACCCACTTGACATGGAGGGTCTAAGTTGGAACAGTGCATCAAATTACTGTGGACTTTACTCTGGACATTTCATCTTCCAACACTACCAACTCACCTGTGAACTTTGGATTACCATCACACTGTACAGCACTTCCAATTACGTTCACTATCCTCACACATGTTTGAAAATAAAATCACAATCACACAATACTTGCCTCTGTTGTGATTTAAACTTGGTTTGTGTCATGGAGATGATGATCTGCTAAAGAACACTGTGCATGCAAACTACTACAGCAATGTGAACACCGTTATGTGAGTCATGGTAATGTGACACATATGAGGGAGACACACCACTAGGGCAACACAACACATACTCACCATGGCCATTTAACTCATCGCCTACACTGATGTTGACAGGAAATACAGTGGAATGCACATACACCACACCCATCCTGAGTCAGTGGCAATCAGCCCACAGGTACAGAATGCAAATGACTGTCGGATGTGTGGATACAGACGAAGCACACCCAAAGTGAAGCACAGGTTTATTAAAGATTTACAACCTTAGAATTCCACAACTGATGCAAGGTAACTTCACGTGACAGTGATCAAAAAGTAACCAAGTGGTAAACAATGAAAGTCCAGGGGTGTGTGGCACATCATTGGTTGGGACAACGACTACTTGCACTCTGGAACAGGAATCTGGGTGTCGGGGTTCAGACCTCACCATACAGCAGCCAAAGTACCCTGTGAAGGACAGACAGAAAACACATTAAAAAACACAGATTTACAGCAAACAACTACAATATACATGCCCAAAACAAATCCCAAGCTACGTAAACACAACCTAGTAATCAGGTAAACACTGTTTGGGAGTACAGACTACCTGAAAGGACACATCACTGCAAGCATCCTGTCAAGTAGCACACAGCCACACTCAAGCAGCCAGTGCACCACCAACATATATCAGGCAAACACAATACTTTGACAACACATCACTTTATACTGACATTCATGTGAAGAAGTTGTGGATCAGCTGGGTCCGAACATCACCCTCACCCTCACCCTCACCATCACTGGCATCATGCCCCAGGGAAGGATCCTCCATGGCTGGCGGATGTTGGTCATCGTCATCTTGGATGAGAGGTAACTCCTTCCTCACTGCCAGGTTGTGTAGCATGCAGCACACTATGAAGATTTTGCACACCTTAGCAGGTGCATATGGGAGGGCCCCTCCTGTCTTGTCCAGGCAGCGGAATCTGCATTTCAGGAGACCAAATTTCCGCTCGATCACTCTCCTGGTCCGACCATGTGCCTCATTGTAGCGCATCTCCGCCGGTGTCACAGGGTTCCTGAGGGGTGTCAGCAACCACGGCATGTTGGGGTATCCGGAGTCACCTACATACAGACAATTGCAGATTAGATGAGTATGAAAAGAGGGTGGAAAACAACATTACCAAACACACACAATGGTAAACAGTCTGTACACACCGACAAGCTAGGCACGCTGGTACTGCATCTGTGACATCATCGTCGGGATGCGACTACTCCTCATGATGTAAGCGTCGTGCGCTGAATCTGGGAAACGTGCACACACATGTGAAATGGTCATGTCCGCCAGACATACCACCAGAGCATTGATTGAGTGGAAATTTTCCTGTTTCGGTATGTCTGCTCATGTGCTTGTGGTGGTACCAAAGCCACATGTGTCCCATCAGTGGAGCCAATGACATGTGGCATCCTTCCCAGTGCATAGAAGTCACTCTTGATGTCAGTGAGTTGTTGTGGGGTTGGGAAATGGATGTAGTGGTTAAGGAAATGCAACATCGCCTCCAACACATCTCGAAGCACACGGCTGAACATGGTCTGTGACATCCCACCAGCAGAAGCCACAGTGTATTGGAAGGTACTGGTGGCAAAGAAGTGTAGGGCTGCCATCACCTTCACCTTGGGGGTCAGCGCTGTAGGGTATGGCCGGCCAGGTTGCAAGTGTGGGGCCAACTGCTCCGCCAAATCATCAATCAGTGGCCTAGTGAAGTGGTTCCGTCGGATGCAGTCACGTTCAACCATGGTTGCAAGGTCAGGGAACGGTCTGTGGACAGCTCGTCTCCTGCCGTACATAGATGAGCAAAGAAATGTTGTCAGTTCCCCTATCTATGTGCCAATGTCCACGCTAAATAGCACATGGAACATCATAACAGGACACAAGTACTTGATGTGTGTGCTGTTGGGTGTGGGCACATATGTCAGCTACATGCCCATTATCTGACATCTCAGCTCTACATGTCTACACAACAAGGTCCATGTTGTGCTGTAACAAATCTATGGGCTCTGTCACAGTACATCAGTACGAGTGTCACATACCAAACACACACCACAGTGACTAGTGAGGACAGATGTCTTCCCCACATCACAGGTTTTTGACAGACACACACACAGGGACCTTGTATTGCCACAAGGACACTATCATGATGTAGCGTCTCATGTACACGCCACAACGCACACATTACACCCACATTAAGTGCCACCTGATTTTTTCGCAGGTCATACATGGATGTCTGTGACACAGACGCAACATCAACTCACATTGACAAAACACATGGATGTGGTGACCGTTTGACATTGAGCACATGAAATCAGAGTCATCTGCGTTGCAAAATGCACACATACTGTGGATGAACATCACATTTGTGACACTGGGACACCCTGTGACACACATACCATTCCACCTAAGAGTCAGGGTGTATGTCACATGTCATACACAATGTACCCCTGGAACTGTGTTCATGCCTCGTGCTCTGAACTGTACAGTTGTCAATCACAGTGGTTATGTGCACAACACACAAAGGTATCTGTCCCCATGACACCTTGCACAGCCTGGGAGTGGGTGCCACTAAGTGCCACATACTAAATCACATATTGACCCACATACACACACAGGTAATGCAGCCTGACATGCCTTTTGATATACTGTGTCACAGGCTGTATTGTTGTAGGTGTGCACATGGGTCCCTGGCAAGCTATGGTGGGTGGCATCCTTTTGCCCATTGACTGCAATGGTGACAGACGCAGGTGACTTTTTCAAAGAGGCGTTGTACACCTAGGGACCGATCCATGCACACGCCTTGCCCATTGACTGCAATGGTGACAGGCGCGGGTGACTTTTGAAAAAATGTGTCGTACACCTAGGGACAGATCCATACACACGCCTTGCCCATTGACTGCAATGGTGACAGGCGCGGGTGACTTTTGAAAAAATGCGTCGTACACCTAGGGACCGAGCCGTGTGCACACATTGGCTATTGACTATCATGGAGACGGGTGCGTGTGAGTTTTCAAAACACGCGTCGTACACCTAGGGACCGATCCGTGCGCACACATTGGCTATTGACTGCCATGGAGACGGACGCGGATTTGATACTTGTACGATTCGTGTGCTGAAAAATCCGTTGGCTCCCTACAACAATGTATCAAACTCATTGGTGTCATGAAGTTGAAATTTTTGAACGATGCGGAAGGCATGTATGAGGCGTGCAATGCGATGGATTGGCCAGATTTATAGGATGCAAATGTGTCGGACCTATCGCTTTGTACACATGGGACAGAATCTGCCTCTGCAGCACAGATATAAGGCTGTCTGTTCTCCTGAGAGCTCACTTGCCTGCACTACATGCTCCAGATTGACAGCTCTGCTACCGCTGCTGCTGTCTCTGCATCCTCTGGCTTCAAGAATGGCACGTACTGTGGAGAGGGCCCCAGCCTTCACAGAGGAGGAGAACCAGGCCCTGCTGGACAGTCTCCTTCCACAGTACAGCAAGCTGTATGGGAAACCAGGGGAGCAGGTGAGTGTGCAGTCCACATCCTTTCTCATTGTGCATGTTGTCTGACTAGCACTAATGGCATTGTGTACACCAGTGGCTAGCATTCTCACTGAGTAGTTGTAACCCCCAAAGTGTGTAGGTACCTGTAGTGAACAGGTACTGTGCTGAAAAAGTGCATTTTTACACGGTTATAATACCCAGGCAATGTTTCCATGTTGTTAATGCAGGACAACTGTCCATTACCATAGTTGCACTACCTGTGTACATCATATGCCCTTGTGATAACGGCATGTATATCCAACTGTGTGATGCACAAACATGTTGCAAGTGTAGTAATGGTCTTTTATCTTTGTCATCCTCACAGGTTGATGCCCATCAGAAACAGGAGATCTGGAAGGCCATCGTCCGGGCAGTTCGATCTGTGGGGGTCTACAAGCGCAGCATCCGCAACTGCCAGAAGAGGTGGCAGGACCTTCGTGGCTGGACCCGGAGGATTGCAAGAGAATGCTCTGGATTCTGACGGTGGTCTTCCCTGACCTGGATGGGCAGTTAAAGGCCAGACGCAGAAAGGAGGGGGTAAGTGCATGCCTTTTCAGTGAACTATGTCTCACATGCTATTTGCACTCCTTCAGCCTGGTTACACTCCCACAGTTCGTCTGTCTGCTTGAACAAGAGTCATGTGCCTAAATTAGGTTATGGCCCATCCTCATCTGATACACAGGTGTGGCCCTTTCAGTCTGTCACTTGTGTCACTTGGGTTGTGTATCCCTGCTGTTGTCCAAGGTTAAGGTTGGAAACAGCATCTGCTACCGGTGCATTGTTTTGGGCTTCATGAGTGAGGCAATTGATTGACACGTGTCTGCACATTGCCAGAAATCTGACATGTACTCTGTGTGGGCCATTAATATGTGTTCTAATTGCTGCTCTGGCTCACCATATGTGTCTGGGGTATTTACCACACAGTTACGTCTCTCCGTGCACTCAAATTTCCAATATAATCCCAAAATTCCACCAGGTTCGTTGTGTGCTACTACATCCGTTGCACTGTGTGAGGCAGTGCCCTGAAATCTATAAAAACTACATGGGTCAGGCAAGCCTGTCCCCTGGACATGTGAACTTTATCTTGAAACAAATTGTTTCTTATCTTCGTTCAATAGTTCACACATAAAAAATTCAAATAACTTGATCGTTGTGATTATTCCATGAATTTATTTATTCATTGATCAGTTCATAAATGATTCATTTATAATTCCATCGTCTTTTGGCAAAATGAAATGCTCCTTACAAAACCCAATGCATATCGGGTCATATCTCGACACTTCATCAGGGGGCTATAAGAAAAATACAAGAAATACCAGATTCAACATCATAGTCATATAGTGTTCAAAAGCACCAAACAGTTCATAGTCGTGAATACAACTTAATGAAAAAACAAAGGTATATGGGTAGCTATAAATGTACATTCCTAGGCAATTTGAACCATCCAATTCAATCGGTTTGCAATATTGTCAAACAATTACATGCTCCCCTTACAATCGAGGGTTCTGACGGACAGTCTGCCACATCGTTCTGATGATTACCCGAATATTCTCCACTATCAAACATCACCGCACTTACTTGAGGACATGAACAGCAACGCTCGTGAAACGTAGCGCGATGTAACTTCAGTATATCCCGGTTTCAAAGGAAACCCGCAAGACGCCAATAATTATACTTCCTCATTCCTGTTATCGCGAGATAACGGCATCTGCCTCTCTCGCGTGATCTGATTATATATTAACCCCTCTAAACACGTCCCAATGAATGTAGTTCATCGCAAGATGACTCTATCACGTGATATGAATGTCCAATCCTCTGTGAGCACAAAAACACCCTCTACACGTGGTGTATACAAACTATAGCCTGCCGCCATCGTTGTGTAAACAAAAATGCATGTATGCGCGATGTGTTCCGTGGTGACAAAGCTCTATCCAATCAACAATATTACATATATGTCTAGGACAAGAATACATTGACAGTCATGATTAACGAAAAATATTATTACGATGATTGTAATGCACATCTGTACCTAGGTGTGTTACACTCTTTGCAAATAAAATGGTTAAGAGAGAAATCAATTGGGGCTGTGAGCCACTAAGGAAAACATAATTATAACATAATACCCATCTACATATTTATAGAAAACAAGATAGTTCTACACGATCATTCATTCCGTGTGGTTGCATGGAATTCAATTTTTTGATCCAAAAGAATTCCGCTCTCAGTAATTGTTTATGCGGGTCCATATCAGAACATGTTTGAATGGCTTCAAAAATAGTAAATCTGACTTGTGCGATTTGATTACCAGCTTCAAGCCAATGAGTGGCCACTGTTGACTTCATATTTTTGAGTCTAATATTGCTTTTATGTTCTGTTATTCTAACTTTTACCTTTCTTTCCGTTTGGCCAACATATATTTTGCCAAATGGGCATTTAATAGTGTATATCACATTCTTAGTGTCACATGTACTCGAGTGTAACAATGGTATTTTGGTACCCTTAGTGGGGTGAGTAAATACATTCCCTGGAATTATGTTGTTACAGTGAATACAATTTTCACATCTCCGCATGCCTCTAAACTCTTGTGGTTCTTTCTTCTTTTTTTTTTGACAAATATTCCTTGAGATTCTTTGACCTCTGGAAAGCGAATGTGATTTTCTCATCGAACAATGGTTGCAGATCAGGTTCTTGCTGAATTAATGTCCATTGTTTCTTTATGATATTTTTGATTCTGTCAGCTTGTGTGGAGTATTTCAACACACAAACGGTTGGTGTTTTTTCATTTGGTGGTTTAGTAGTGAGTAATGTTTGTCTATCCAAATTTCCCACTTTAACAATGGATTCTTCAAGAATGTTATTAGGGTATCCTCTTTTCTTGTATTTCATGGCCTGGCTGTTAATTATTAAGGGTACATCCTCAGGATTAGAAGTGATGCGTTTAACTCTGATAAACTGAGACAAAGGCAAATGTTTCTTTAGAGAGTCTTGATGAAAGCTTTTAAAATGCAAACAACTGTTGCAATCAGTCTCTTTGATGTACACATTCGTCTTGATACTGTTGTTGTCTACTGAGATCAAAACATCTAGAAATGCTATTTGAGATTTCTCAATATGATGGGTGAATTTAATGGCACATATTCAAATTTAAGATGTTATTTTGTAATGTGATTCTTTCTCCTTTCCAAATAATGAATATGTCGTCGATGTATCGTTTGAATAATACTAATCCTTCCATCCAGTCTGGATTTTGCAAAATATGTTCAAATTCAAACTTGGCCATGAAAATATTTGCGTAGGATGGTGCCCCCGCAAATCCCATAGATGTACCATTGCATTGACCGAAGAACATATTCTTCCATTGAAAATAACTGTGGTATAATGCGAAGTGCATGAGTTCTAATAAAAAAACTTTATCCACATCATCCATGTTATTTGTTAATAAACACCATTCCAAAACTTCCAGGCCTTCATTGTGCGGGATCGAGGTGTACAGGGCAGAAACATCCACTGTGCATAACCACCAATCATTTATGTTCTCTGTGTCAACCGTGTGAGAAGTTGGCCTGGTATATGCTGTCCACTAATTATAGTGGGCACCTTGCACCAGTCCAAACAACCCCTTATTGGAGATAGGTTAAAGACAACCTTTATTGAAAGCTATCCTAGTGGTAGCTATGGAGAGCAGCCTTCAGGCAAAGTCTTGGAGGAATGTAAAGCAGCTTGTTTTACCAGTCTATAATCTCTTGAGTGTCCAAATGAAAGAGGACCACACCAGGTATATATTTAAAATATATGTATTTAGTCTTAAACACACCCCTCTAGTCTCTTTATGAGGCTAGAGTTCGAAGTACATAAGTTACAAGTCAGTTATCTACAGTAATAGCACAAATACACGTTTGAGCCCTAGGGCGTACCAAACCATATACCAATAAAGTGGTATAAGAACCACGACTGAGCTAGACACAAGGCCTAGAGCCTGTAGAAGTGCTTGGCCCTCAAGGAACCACCCAAGGTAGTGACACAGGGGACCCACGGGGGACGCGTGCAGTGTGAGAACACAGCCGCGCGCCGCCGTTGACTTCTATGGGGAATGTCGCGGTTGGAGTTTTAAAGAAAAAGGACACTTAGAGGAGGACTTGGAGCAAACCCCTTTAGAATTAGGTTGTTCTAGAGTCTATACCCATGGGAGCACCGGAGTACTCGAGTTACCTCACCCAGGGAAGCCGGGTGCATAGGTGTCTTTCGGGGTCGGGTTTCGTCGTCGTTTTCAATGGCGATCTGCTGCAAAGTGCTGCTGGCGACCAAGTCGAAAGTGTTCGGGTGGATCCAAGGGTGGATCGAAGATCTGAAGAACCTGAAAGCAGAGGGGACAGAGTCTGGGTCACTAGCCAGTGACCAGGAAGGCGATGAGCAGATGCCCACCGGTGTCAGGTGCTTCAGGTAGGTTGACAGTCATCTTGACTCTTCAGCCACGAGGTCCAGGAGGCGTCGACGACAACCAGGAGCTGGATTCGAGCTGTCCCACAACGTCTGTCGATTGCTGGGGTGTCGGCGACCGGATTGGACCCAACAAGCCTTGGCAACGGCAAGTCACGTGGAAATAGAAGAAGGACGGTGGTACAGACCAGCAAGGTCTGAGGGACTCACCCAGCAAGGGTAAGTCAGGGCACATCTGGAGCAACTAGGGAAGCCCAAGCAGAAGAAGAGTAGCCTTCAGGAGGGCCCACTAGCCAACAGATTAGCAACCGCAAAGGAGCCTCGAGTGGACACACTTGGAGCTGGCTCGCAGAACACTCGTGGAGTGGAGGCCAGTGATCTTCGGTGCAGTCGGTGCTGGAGGCGGGGGCTATTTGGATCCCAAAGCACAACTTCATGGGATACCAGGAAGAGGATGCACTTGCAAATGTGCTTGGTGTCCAGGGGTCACGGTTCTACATTACCCACAACAGCTACAGGCCTCAGCTTTGCTGGGGACTCAGGGCAGCCTCGGGGAAGTCTGAAAATCCATGTCTGGTGATGCAAAGACTTTGGCATCCAGTGGAAGCTTCAGCGATGCAGACCGGACAATTGCTTCTTAGGTGCCTGCCAAGCAGGGGAGTCACTCCTTGACCCCAAGGGAGATTCTTCAGTCCTCTAATCTTCAGGTAGAGCGTCGAAGGTCCAGGATTCAGTGTCAGAGTTTTGTCCAGGGTAATCTAAAGTCCTAAGGACTGGGGTCCCATACTTATACCAAGTTAGGGGGTTGGACATACTCTGGGGACCCACCTATAGGAGGGTCAGGGAAGAGGGGTGGTTACACCCATTCCCTTTGTCCAGTTTCATGCCAGAGCAGGGGCAGGTAGCCCCTGCAACCGGTTTGAACTGGCATATGCACAAGGACACCAAGTGTGCCCCCAGTGCAGGACTTCAAAGCACCAGAGGGTGCTCCCGCCCAGCCCCAATACACATTATCCTGTCTGGGGAGGTGGTTACACCTCCCTGCGACAGGAAACCTATTGTCCAGGCCTCCCCTGCCGGAGTTTCAGTCAGCAGCAGGAGGCCAGACCCGTGTCTGTGGCAGCGGCATCCATTTTGTGATGCCAGGGCTCTGGAAAGAAGTTACCGGGTAGCCCGGTGTGTACATGTCTCTCCCTCTAGAAGGGTGGAATGCTACCCCCACCACCAGGATTGGCGGGGGGTAGTATTCCAAGATGTTTGATACCAAACACAACATGTTTTGGTGCAGCCAGTCCAAAGTTAGCATTGTACAGCGAGGATATAATGCACTTAAGAGTATATGGTCAGGCTGTACCACAAACAGCATCAGAGGAGGGACTCCGAACGCTGTAGAGGGGCTCTGCTCATGCAGGGGTACCCTCTCACATAAAAAACCAAGCACTCTGCCTTCAGGATTGGCAAGGCCTGCCATAGGAGTGACTTATAGGTTTATATGTGTGTGCAATTGTAGTGATATAGGTAGCCTATACCACTGTAAGGGGTGCATGCACCACCTTACCCAAGCTGCAGTAGCAGACCTGTGGTGTCATTTTGGATGGCCTTCCAGGGGTGGCACAATACATGCTGCAGCCCCTGGTAGGCCTCTGAGGTACCTATGCCCTGGGTACATAGTATACCATATACTAGGGACTTATAAGGGCACTCCAGATTCCAATCAGAGATGTGCCTAAGGCACATGGAAACCATTTTAGAGAGGAAGCAGCTAGGCTGGGGTTCTGATTAGCAGGGCCCCAGCCAGACTAAAGTCGAAAAACAGTGAAGCATCAGCAAAAAGTGGGGGTACCCATGTGAAGCAGATCCTACTCTCCTACAAACCGTTTGTAACATATTCAAGAAAGCTGTTGTATCTTTTATATAGGTTGCCCATTTCTGCACCAAAGGTTGCAGGAACCAGTCTAGATATTTTCCGATAGGTTCTAATATGGAGCCACATGCTGCGACTATGGGTCTGAATGGGGGATTCTTAGAGTCCTTATGCACCTTCGGGAGCATGTAAAATTGAGGTCGTCGAGGATATTTGATATTGAAATATTTATATGTTTTTTCCGTAATCCATTTAATTTGTAGAGCATGATCAAGTATTTCACATAGTGTCCTGTGAAAGGAATTTGTCGGATCTTGCTCCAATTTCATGTATGTCCCTTCATCTTGTAAATGATTCATAACACTGGTTTCATAAAACTTTGTGTCCATCACAATCAGGGCACCTCCCTTATCTGCCTTTTGGAAAGTAAGATCTGGATTATCTATTAATCCTTGTGGGGTACTCCATTCTTTTTTTGAAAAATTACATTGGGTTCCGCTCGTAAAATTGATTTTGCTTATTTCTGTTTGGGTTACTCTTTCAAACGCATCAATGGTCTTGTGCGACACTGGGGCGCAAAAGTTACTCTTGGCTCTAAATTCTTTTGTGTCTTGTGAACCTTCCCTGTGTGATGTTGGTTGTACCACACAGAAAAATTATTTTAATCTTAACGTGCGTAGGAACTTGAAAATGGCTATTTCTGTTTCCTGTGGATTACTCTTGTATACTGGAACAAATGATGTGCCTTTATTCAACAATAACAATTGTGCGTCAGTCAATTCACAACTTGAAATGTTCAACACTAAGGGGCCGATTCCGATCTCGGCCGGTAGGGCTCCGAATCGGATTCGGCTTAACCGGATCCGATTCGGAGCCCTATTTCCCGACCGATTCGTACGCGCGTCCGGGCGAGTGAGTACGATGCGAATTCGCCGACCGACTCGTCCGGGCATCCCGACCGCTCCGACCGACTCGTTCCCGGGTCGAAACGCACCGACCAACTCGCTCGGACTCGACTCGCACCGCGCAATGGAGACGTTCCCCGGCCGGGTGAGTACGATGCGCGCCGCGAGCAGTCCGACCGAGCCGCGCACTCCGGCTCCAAAGAGCAGTCGGAGACGTACTTTGGGGGTCCGTGTCGGACCCCCCTGAACACCTAGCCGCGCGAGTCGCACACAGGGGGGACCCATGGGTCCCCCCTACCTGTGCGTGTACGGCGCGAGTCGCTTCGCCGCGTACCCGCTGTAGGGGGCGCCTTTCTCCGCCTCGCACCCATTGAGTCAATGGGAGCCCGCGTACGCGTTGTACGACCGGCTCCCATTGACTTCAATGGGAGTCCGACCGACTCGAGTCCGATGGCATACGTGCGCATCGTACTCGTTCGGTCGGGCTGCCAGAGTCCGATTCGGTCGAAAATCTCTCTGAGTCCGGCTCGGTCGGAGAGATTTCCGTCCCGAATCGGAATCGGCCCCTAAGTTGTCTTGGTCTTGCTCCTTGTGATACGCGTTTCTCCTTCTTCCTCTATGTCCTTGTCCCCTCCTTGTTTTTCTGGTTGTGGAGCATTGTTGGCCGCCGGGCTTATGGACAAAAAAGCCACCTTTTGTGTTTTGTTGACTGACACACTCTTAGTTTGTTGATTTGATGTGCTTGCCAGAGTTATCAGGAATTAAAAAAGAATTAGACAAACATGAGAATTTGAAAGAGACATTGGATGACATCAACCAAAAATTGGAATGGTACGCAAAAGAGATACATGAAAGAAAGATCAAAAAATATCGTCGTGACACAATAGATTATAAACTTGAAGAAGTGTACACATGGGCGGAGGTATACAATCAAAGTAAGTGGCAACTACCGAGAACTAATAACAGTTCTTCACAAGAAAGTGTAGTTTTGGACTCAGATGTTGTACATAACAGAATACCATTGGCAAGCACATCAAATCAACAAACTAAGAGTGTGCCTGGACGTTTTTATTAGAACTCATGCACTTCGCATTATACCACAGTTATTTTCAATGGAAGAATATGTTCTTCGGTCAATGCAATGGTACATCTATGGGATTTGCGGGGGCACCATCCTACGCAAATATTTTCATGGCCAAGTTTGAATTTGAACATATTTTGCAAAATCCAGACTGGATGGAAGGATTAGTATTATTCAAACGATACATCGACGACATATTCATTATTTGGAAAGGAGAAAGAATCACATTACAAAATAACATCTTAAATTTGAATATGTGCCATGATCGAATTAAATTCACCCATCATATTGAGAAATCTCAAATAGCATTTCTAGATGTTTTGATCTCAGTAGACAACAACAGTATCAAGATGAATGTGTACATCAAAGAGACTGATTGCAACAGTTGTTTGCATTTTAAAAGCTTTCAACAAGACTCTCTAAAGAAACATTTGCCTTTGTCTCAGTTTATCAGACTTAAACGCATCACTTCTAATCCTGAGGATGTACCCTTAATAATGAACAACCAGGCCATGAAATACAAGAAAAGAGGATACCCTAATAACATTCTTGAAGAATCCATTGTTAAAGTGGGAAATTTGGATAGACAAACATTACTCACTACTAAACCACCAAATGAAAAAACACCAACCGTTTGTGTGTTGAAATACTCCACACAAGCTGACAGAATAAAAAATATCATAAAAAAACAATGGACATTAATTCAGCAAGAACCTGATCTGCAACCATTGTTCGATGAGAAAATCACATTCGCTTTCCAGAGGTCAAAGAATCTCAAGGAATATTTGTCAAACAAAAAAAAAAGAAGAAAGAACCACAAGAGTTTAGAGGCATGCGGAGATGTGAAAATTGTATTCACTGTAACAACATAATTCCAGGGAATGTATTTACTCACCCCACTAAGGGTACCAAAATACCAATGTTACACTTGAGTACATGTGACATTAAGAATGTGATATACACTATTAAATGCCCATGTGGCAAAATATATGTTGGCCAAATGGAAAGAAAGGTAAAAGTTAGAATAACAGAACATAAAAGCAATATTAGACTCAAAAATATGAAGTCAACAGTAGCCACTCATTGGCTTGAAGCTTGTCATCAAATTACACAAGTCAGATTTACTATTTTAGAAGCCATTCAAACACGTTCTGATATGGGCCCGCATAAACAATTACTGAGAGCGGAATTCTTTTGGATCAAAAAATTGAATTCCATGCAACCACACGGAATGAATGATTGTGTAGAACTATCTTGTTTTCTATAAATATGTAGATGGGTATTATGTTATAATTATGTTTTCCTTAGTGGCTCACAGCCCCAATTGATTTCTCTCTTAACCATTTTATTTACAAAGAGTGTAACACACTAAGGTACAGATGTGCATTACAATCATTGTAATAATATTTTTCGTTAATCATGACTGTCAATGTATTCTTGTCCTAGACATATATGTAATATTGTTGATTGGATAGAGCTTTGTCACCACGGAACACATCGCGCATACATGCATTTTTGTTTTCACAACGATGGCGGCAGGCTATAGTTTGTATACACCACGTGTAAAGGGGGTTTTTGTGCTCACAGAGGATTGGACATTCATATCACGTGATAGAGTCATCTCGCGATGAACTACATTCATTGGGACATGTTTAGAGGGGTTAATATATAATCAGATCACGCAAGAGAGGCAGATGCCGTTATCTCGCGATAACAGGAATGAGGAAGTATAATTATTGGCATCTTGCGGGTTTCCTTTGAAACCGGGATATACTGAAGTTACATCGCGCTACGTTTCACGAGCGTTGCTGTTCATGTCCTTAAGTAAGTGCGGTGATGTTTGATAGTGGAGAATATTCGGGTAATCATCAGAACGATGTGGCAGACTGTCCATCAGAACCCTCGATTGTAAGGGGAGCATGTAATTGTTTGACAATATTGCAAACCGATTGAATTGGATGGTTTAAATTGCCTAGGAATGTACATTTTTATATACCTTTGTTTTTTCATTAAGTTGTATTCACGACTATGAACTGTTTGGTGCTTTTGAACACTATATGACTATGATGTTGAATCTGGTATTTCTTGTATTTTTCTTATAGACCCCTAATGAAGGGTCGAGATATGACCCGAAATGCATTGGGTTTTGTAAGGAGCATTTCATTTTGCCAAAAGACGATGGAATTATAAATGAATCATTTATGAACTGATCAATGAATGAATAAATTCATGGAATAATCACAACAATCAAGTTATTTGAATTTTTTATGTGTGAACTATTGAACGAAGATAAGAAACAATTTGTTTCAAGATAAAGTGCACACATCCAGGGGACAGGCTTGCCCGACCCACGTAGTATTTACCACACACCCATGCAGCAGGTGAGACAATGTTGGGGCCTCAGAAGAATGTACATCATGTGTGTCACACATGCATAGACACATGCCTAGTGTTCAGGGTAATCCCATGTTGCACATGGACCAGGACAGGTATGCCTACTCCGGACATCAAAGTACACTCTGTTCTCCTACTCCTGTGTGTCAGCCTACATTTTGTGCATTGTGAAATGTGCAATCAGGTGTCTGCCTCTGTGTCATTGTGGAGTGGCCTAGCTTTTTAGACTCCTGGGGTGTTAAACAGTTTGGGGTGGGCAGCCAGCTGAGATGTGGCTGTTGGATCAGCACAATGGGGTAAAACATAGGTGTGTAATCACTTGAATGTGCCTAATGGTGTATTCTACATTAAAGTGCAGGCAGCTTTAATTCGTTCTCATCAGACTGTGATGTGATCATGTCTACAGATTTGTGCTTGCAGTCACTCAACTGTAGCATTTGTATAACGTGGGATCATCAGATGCCTTAAGATGTGAGTAGCAGTGGGTGAACATGTGCACTTGACAGCTGCAGAGCTTACATTCCCCACAAAAACATGATTGTGACACAGTGCAGACTGTTTGTTTTTGGATGCAGTGCCCCTGTGACTGAAGCCAGTAATGACTGATTAGCCAGACTGGCCTGTAGCATGGTACACCACTTGCAAATGTGTATCCTGCAGTAATGTCAATTTTCCTGCATGCACTAAATTGTGGCATTGACCATCAATACATGAGCACATCATGGTGTCTGGTGAAGGAAGCATATCCATATTACTGACAATGACTTTGGTCATCCCTTATCCTGACACATGTACTGAGTCAGTGGCAGGAGATGGGATATGTGTGTACTGACACATTTCAATCACAAATCCTGCAGTTCAGACAACTGTCTATGTGGTGCATGTGTGCACATATGAGTAGTGGCATACTACATGCACCAGACAGATGGGTCCATGGACGGGAAGGATATGAGGGGCATGGTTGACTGGCAGACTGACAAGTGTCTTGTTCAAATATGTGTCAGCACTTTTTGCAATATTTTGCTAATGATGCCAAGGCGTGCTCTGTAATGTGCTGTACTGACTGTGATGTGTCAGGTTAATACAGGTGACTGATGTGGATCTGTTTATCCTGATTGTTTGCAGATACTTCTACGGCTACTGGAGGAGACAGCTCCATGGACCAAGAGGAGCTGCAGAGCCATACTGGGTCCGCTGCAGAGGAGTCAGAGGGACCCAGTGGCACGGAGGGTGAGGGAAGCCACACTGAGGAGACCTCAGCTACAACCACCTCGGCTGAGGAACACAGCAGCTTGAGTGATGACTCCCTTGTGGAGGCGGGTATCAGCAGACCCCAGACAACACCTAACGAGTCTGTCCCTGCCACCACCACCATCTCCACCCTCCCATCTGCTCCCATCCCAGATGTCCGTGGAGGATCCCGTGTAAGGGAGCATGTCTCCTTCGTGCCAGGCACCGCACTCCCTGCCTCTGTATCCCCTGCTGCCCTGAGTGTGGAGTCTGTGGACTTACTTAAGCAGATCCATGTAGGGCAGACAGCGATGCTGAGTGTCCTCCATTCTCACACCAGTCTGTTGACACAACTGGTGTCCTTCATGGAGGGCATTTCATCAAACATGTCTTCCCTACAGCGGACCATTCAGTCCATGGCCTCCTCACAGATGGCAGCAGTGTCCCTCCTCCAACAGTCCCTCACCCCTCCTACCTCTGCCCCATCCACAATCCCCACTACCCTACCTGTCCAATGCACACACACACCGGCACAGGCACACACCACAACAGACACAAGCAGCACACAGCCACGCAAGACAAAATCCAGATGCACAAGCACGCACACTACGGGGACTGATGGCACAAACACAGGGGATGGGTCACAGACACACAAACAGGCATCCACGAGCACTCCGCAGTCCTCAGATGCCTCTCCCTCCAAAACCCCTTCCCTTGCTTCACCTGCAACCCCACCTTCCCAGCAGCTCTTCCTCTGTGACCTTGGCCTCTTCCCCACCGATCCATCTGATCCAACTTACAAGGGGAAGAGGAAGTCACCACGCACAGAGGGGAGTTCCCCTGCCACACGGACACCCTCCGCCAGGCGCAGGAACACTGAGGCCCCCTTCCGCAAATCCCCCTGGACCAGGAAGGGCAAGACCCCACCACAATCCTGCACTTCCACCACACAGTCTCCGTCCTCCAGCCCCTAGGCCACCACTCCACAGGTCCCCCCGCCACACCCTGCCCCAGGTTCCCCCACACACCTATACCGCATCCCCAAAATGCTTAGGCCCTCCCCCCCTACCACATGCACTTCCACCCCCACCTCACTTTCTCAGCCTGTTCCTGCCACTGGTGTGGAGACCGTGTCCTCCCCTCTGTCCTACCCACCTCATCTGAACCCCATTACACTCCTTTTGAGATTGGCACTGCAGTAGAGAGCACATCCACCCCGTCTGACTTCAGCACTGCAGTGGAGACCCCGTCCACACCGTCTGACCTTCCCACTGCAGTGGTGCCGGCAACCACCCCATCTGACTTGAGCCCTGCAGTGGTTACGGCACCCACCCCATCTGACTTGAGCCCTGCAGTGGTGATGGCACCCACCACATCTGACTTGAGCCCTGCAGTTGTGACGGCACCCACTGTGTCAGACACCTCCACTGCAGTTGCCAGTGACACTCCTGCACCCACCACCCCTCCCCTGCCCCATTCTGCTATCCCCTGATCCCGTCCCTGCGGTGCCCGGCCTGCCCCTATGTATGACCCTTCAGGGGGAGATGTCCCCTGGCCGTAGCAGTGCAGGCAAGCAATGGGTGACAATTTGTCACATGTCACCCTGGTAGGACTCTTGAAATGGACTGGCCATTGGCCTTTTGACATTGTGAACTTAACAGTTACAAGGATTTATGTGCTGAATAAAGCCAATTATTGTTATCCAGTGGTGTTGCATCTAATGTACATGATGTTGATGATGACTATCATGAACTTGCTGTTGTAAGGAATAAGAAACTTATTTGTTGATGTGATGGACTCCATGTGGTCCATGGGATATGTGTACTATTCTGGTATGTATCCATGACATCCTTTGCTGCAATTTCAGGGTGTAATGATAGCAACATTTTGGGACCAGGATTTTCTCCTTTTGTTTGCTACTTCACATCTTTGGCATACACTGTTGCACATATGTTGGGCTTACATTTGTGCACATTGTAAGATTCCCTGACTGGGCCCATCTCCACTGTACAGGCAGGTTTGTCCATCAATGATACACAAGTCATCTGTGTCATCAGTGCAACTTGCTATACATGTGTATTGCATATGTGCAGATGACTTAACAGGCTGATGTGACCAGAGCTTTCATTGTGTTGTAATTGTTGGCTCACTGAGCAAGTGTTATGCTGACATGACAGAGCCCTGCACAGGCAACATTTTGCACAGCTAACCTTCCCCAGGAGTGGAGTACCCTCATGGCAGTGTGTCATTCTGTGACATTTCCTGAGCCCATGGTGTGTGTTGTGTGAGCATGTCTGTGTGTCTTCCCTTCCCTTTTTCTACACAGCCTGTGCTCCCTACAGATGTTCCTGTTTGTGGCGTTTGCTGAGTTGTCCTGTGTTCATCCAACATCTTTGTCCTGGGTTTTCTGAGATGTAGGTGCATGGCAAACTACTGGTCATTAGAGTGTCATCCCTAGGTGTTTTAGTTGTAAGGTCTGGGGATGTTGTCAAACGCACGTGGGACACATTCAAGATTCCCCTTGGCACTTCTGTGTTACCAACATCATGTTGTTTTCCCTATGTGGTATCTGTCAGTGAGTGGGTCACTTGTATGTGTGTATGACTACTCCCACTCATCAGGGTCAGAGCTGCAATGTTGGAAGGTGTCGACATGTGTTCTTTGTGGGTCTCCTTTGGTTCCTCATTGGTGTGGGAGTATGTCAGGGATCCCAATAATTCTGGTAGATTTCACGTCATGCCCATGTACCGCATACTGTGCAGTATGGCAGACATTCACAAGGGTTGTTGACTGGCCATGTGTGATGATTTTTGGGTACCTTAGATCCCCCCACCACCCTGGGATTGTCATGGGTGCATGAGCAATGTCACCAGTCCATGTGTGCTTAGCTGATGCACATTGGTGCAGATCAAGGTGTGTGGTGTTGAGAGTGGCCAAATGTGAGTTGTCTCATGGCTAGGCCCCTACCTACATTTTGACCATTGATTACAGGCCATGGCCAGTGATTTGTGTTTGTGTAGGTGTGATGGAAGTTTCTTGGTCAGGACACATGACCTAGTGCGCACAGGTGACTGTGCTCCACAGTATGGGCAACATCTACCTTTGTCATCACAGTGGGATTATCATACAGGCTACTGTCACCCCAATGTAGGGTCTCTGAGGGTAGTGCTGTAGTGGGTCTGTCTCTTGCTGTGTTGGTTGCTGTTCCGCCCAGCTTGTGTCACATGAATCCGTTGGGATCCCACTCATCTGACAATGCCTGCTTGCCCACAAAGGGGTGCACAGTTCATGAGTTACTTTTTTATGGCACTGTGTACACATCTGTGTCATTGGAGTTCAGCCCACCATCATGTGTTGTGTACTAGCCTGGACACACACACACATGTTGTGTTTGATATGCAGTGTGGGGCTGCCTGTCTGTGCTTGTGCATCTGCACCACTGCATTGGTATGGCTTTTGCGGTCCATTGGCTGGATGTTGTTTGGAGGTTTTTCCCTAGTGTCCCTGGGTCTCCTAGCTCATCAGCCTGCACATTCATCATGTTTGGTATGTCCCATTGCTGCCATGGTATGGGACTTGGTCACCTAACATCTACAGTCTCCACAGGATTCCTTAGTTTGTGTGTCTGTTCGTAAAGATATGTGTGTATGCATCATGATGCTCACTTTTCACATAGTCTAATTGGACACTGGAGGCATTGTCAGGGATCATGGCCGATGCTTGTCTGCACATGGCAGAGGGTTTTCTTGTGATACACAGCAATCTTTGCCTCACCAAATCTATGTTTGTATGTGACACAACCACTACATTGCCACAACATTGCTTGTGGTGTTGGGACCAGGAATCATACATGCCGGTTTGAAGATGCTGCTATTTTTATGTCCACAATCACCTTTTGGTCACTGTAGTGATGGGGGGTTTAGACCCCATTACCACACTGTTCCTGATATGCTGGTGTTTTGAACCCCACAATCACCTTTTGGTCACTGTAGTGATGGGGGTTTAGACCCCATTACCACAATGATCCTAAAATGCTGGATTTCTGAACCCCACAATCACCTTTTGGGCACACATGTGATGGGAGTCACATTGTATGTTCACTGTCAGAATCTGTGTTGTAAGCATTTGACGCACAAAAAAGACAATCTTGCCAAGATGGTGGGGGGGGGTTTGCTTAGATACCCTATGCGTGTGAATGCTGGTAGTGATAGGCATCCAGACCCCTATGAGTAGGGGGTACTGGTAGTGCTAGGCATCCAGCCCCCTATGAGTAGGGGATTCTGGTAGTGATGGGCATCCAGCCCCCTATAAGTAGGGGGGTACTGGTAGAGCTGGGCATCCACCCCCTATGAGTAGGGGGTACTGGTAGTGATGGGCATCCAGCCCCCTATGAGTAGGGGGTACTGGTAGTGCTGGGCATCCAGCCCCCTATGAGTAGGGGGTACTGGTAGTGATGGGCATCCAGCCCCCTATGAGTAGGGGATACTGGTAGGGATGGGCATCCAGCCCACTATGAGTGCGGATGGTAGTAGTGCTGGGCATCCATCCCCCTATGAGTAGGGGGTACTGGTAGTGCTGGGCATCCAGCCCCCTATGAGTAGGGGGTACTGGTAGTGCTGGGCTTACAGCCCCCTATGAGTAGGTACTGCTGGTAGTGATAAGCCCACCCCTATGAGTGGGGACTGCTGGTAGTGATAGCCATACACCCCACTATGAGTAGGGACTGCTGGTAGTGATGAGCACCCCCGCCTATGAGTGGGGACTGCTAGTAGTGATAACCATACAACCCCTATGGTTTGGCTGTTGCTGGTGGAAGGGATATCCACCCCCTATGTGTGTGTAGCATTTCATGGGTTCATGACGTTTGTTTGTGTGGTGGGTGTCTGACTTACCGTCTGCGACGTACGCGTCTGTTCCTGATCCGGTCATAGATATACAGTACTGGGATGACCTGCGCGATGGGATTCATCATTGGTTCATCTCGTACTTGCTGATTGTTGCTCCGTCTCGTACACGTTGATAGTTGGTCCGTCTCGTAGCCGTGGATCATGTTGTGGCGCGAATCGGACCGGGAATACAGCTCTCCCAGATGCTGTGACATGCTGGAAGTGGCGCCTGTTCGGCGCGTATGAAGTACGCATCGTACTTGTCCGTCCGGAAACTGCTGTGAAAATGCTTCTGTGCGACTCGAATCGGCGTTTACGGATCCGGCTCGTACGGGAAATGTTGCTGGAATCGGAGCATACGTGCCGGTCGGGATTTTTACACATTTGCGCATCGTACTTCATCGCCCGGACAAACCGGCTCCCGGAACGAGTCGGTCGCAAGTTAAGGCTGCGGACAGCTCTCGGAGAGCTGTCTGAGCGAGATCGGAATCGGCCCCTTAATGTACAGCAAGATGCTCAAGAATTTCTTATGTTTATGCTTGCAGTATTGGAAGATGAAGGAATACAAATTGAAAATCTGTTTGGACTTCGTTACAGGTGTGAACATGAATGTGAAGATTGTACATTTACTTCTTCCACTAAAATAGACACTGAAAGATTCATATATTTGACAATACCAGATTGTAAAACAGTGACTTTTAAAAAATTAGTAAAATCAGCAAATCAAAATATGGAATGAACTCAGTGCAAATCTGAAATGTTATCAACATTATTTATAGAAAGATTTGGACAATATGTCATTTTAATGATACAACATTGCAGACCAGATGGAAGAAAATTGAAAACTAATATTAAAGATTTTGTGGCAAGTCAACTGTCAATTTCAGGAAGAACTTTCAAAGCAGTGGCAATTATTTTCCATGATGGACCTTCTACAACATCTGGACACTATAATGTGTATTTAAAGTGCAGTAAAGGATGGACACATTGTAATGATGCCCATTTGCTATTCAAATATCGGTTGCCTAATGAATTACAAAATTCAAACCAAATATTTCTGATGCCAAAGTTCTGAGAACATCATTTGGCCTATTGGGAAGATGTCAATAGGAATTATGAAATTATTTTGGATATTTTCAATACAAACAAATTTAGAAACATCATTCGGCCTATTGGGAAGATGTCAATATGAATTAAGAAGTTTATTTTGGATATTCTCAATGCAAATGAGTTCAGAAACATCATTCGGCCTATAGGGAAGATATCAAGAATTGCTGATTCAATTATCGTTTCTGTTCTTTGATATTGTATTTACAAAATTGTTTTAGAAAGAAGCATTTCATATATTTGATCTTTGTATTATATGCAATGTTATTGAGTATGTTTATTTTAGGAAAAGTAAACAGATAGTTGAGTTTGTTGTAAATATTTTGAACACATATTTGTTTTTTTTTTAACAATCTTATTGATTGTATTTTTTTGCCCGGTGTTATATGATGATCAACATTAAAATCACTGTGTATGGTGAAATTCAATAGAATCTGAAAACAGCAAAAAAGGCAAACTGAATAAGTTATGTAATTGTAAAATTATGTTGTGTTCTTAAAACTATAATATTATATGTTATAACTGTATTTTTTCTTCTCTTTTACAGACCCAAATTCTAAAGTTTTAAACTTTTTAAAATTTAGATTATAAAAAAAGAACTGAAAAAAATGGTTCAATGACTTTCATATCTACTATAAAAAGGTAAGATTAAGTAATGCAAGCACTACCCATGCAGTACTACATTCACCTGTGTACTTCCCATACTATCCTCTAACCCCCTAGTCACTGCTCATTCACTCCTTCAATTACCCAGGTAGTACCCATGCACTCCTCCAGTCACCCAGCCAGCACCATGTCCTTATCCAATCACTCCACCAAAACCCAAGCACTTATAAATTCACCATGCAATCTCTTTGCAGTACTCTAATCATCCAGTCAGTACTCATGTACTTATGCAATAACCCAGGCACTAGCACATGCACTGCTGCAATCCCCTGAGCACTACCCATGCAGACCTCTAACTACCTACACTCTACTGATTCACTCCTCCAATTACCCAGGTAGTATCCATGCACTCCAGAAATTCCCCTGTCACTCCCTGTGCACTCTTCCAATCACCCATCCAGCACCATGTCCTTATCCAATCACTCCGCCAAAACCCAAGCACTTATAAATTCACCATGCACTCTCCTTGCAGCACACTAATCATCCAGTCACTACCCATGTACTCATGCAAAGACCCAGGCACCAACACATGCACTGCTACAATCCCCTGAGCACTACCCATGCAGTCCAGCAATCTCCCTGTCACTACCTATGCACTCCTCCAATCACCTAGCTAGCCCCATGTACTGATCCAATCACTCCGCCAAAACCCAAGCACTTATAAATTCCCCATGCACTCTCCTTACAGTACTCTAATCATACAGTCACTACCCATGTACTCATGCAATGTCCCAGGCACTAACAAATGCAGTGGTACAATCACCTGTGCACTGCCCATGCAGTCCTCTCATCAGCCAGCCAGCACTATGTACTTATCCAATCACTCCGCCAAAACCCAAGCACTTATAAATTCAAAATGCACTCTCCTTGCAGTACTCTAATCATCCAGTCACTACCCATGTACTCATGTAATGACCCAGGCACTAACTCATGCACTGCTACAATCCCCTGAGCACTACCTATGCAGTCCAGCCATCTCCCTGTCACTGCCTATGCACTCCTCCAATCACCCAGTCAGCACCATGTACTTATCCAATCACTCTGCCAAGACCCAAGCACTTACAAAATTCACCATGCACTATCCTTGCACCACTCTAATCATCCAGTCACTACCCATGCACTCATGCAATGACCCATGCACTAACTCATACACTGCTACAATCTCCTGAGCTCTACCCATGCAGTCCAGCCATCTCCCTGTCACTGCCTATGCACTCCTCCAATCACCCAGTCAGTACCATGTACTTATCCAATCACTCCGCCAAAACCTAAGCGCTTATAAATTCACCATACACTCTCCTTGCAGCACTCTAATCATGCTGTCACTACCCATGCACTCATGCAATGACCCAGGCACTAACTCATGCACTGCTACAATGCCCTGTGCACTTTCCATGCAGACCTCTAACCACCTACACACTACTGATTCACTCCTCCAATTACCCAGGTAGTAATTATGCAGTCCAGCAATACCCCTGTCACCCCCTTTGCACTCTTCCAATCACAGATCCAGCACTATGTCCTTATCCAATCACTCCGCCAAAACCCAAGCACTTATAAATTCACCATGCACTCTCCTTGCAGCACACTAATCATCCAGTCACTACACATGTACTCATGTAGTAACCCAGGCACTAACACATGCACTGCTACGATCCCCTGAACACTACCCATGCAGTATAGCAATCTCCCTGTCACTACCTATGCACTCCTCCAATAACTCAGCCAGCCCCATGTACTTATCCAATCACTCCGCCAAAACCCAAGCACTTATAAATTCACTATGCACTTTCCTTGCAGCACTCTAATCATCCTGTCAGTACCCATGCACTTATGCAATGACCCAGGCACTAACTTATGCACTGCTACAATCCCCTGAGAACTATCCATGCAGTCCAGCCATCGCCCCGTCACTACCTATGTACTCCTCCATTCACCCAGCTAGCCCCATTGTACTTATCCAATCACTCTGCCAAAACCCAATCACTTATAAATTCACCATGCACTCTCCTTGCAGCACTCTAATCATCCAGTCAATGTACTCATGCAATGATCCAGGCACTAACACTTCTACTGCTACAATCCCCTGAGCACTACCCATGCAGTCCAGCAATCTCCCTGTCACTACCTATGCACTCCTCCAATCACCCAGCCAGTCCCATGTACTTCTCCAATCACTCCGCCAAAACCCAAGCACTTATAAATTCACCATGCACTCTCCTTGCAGTACTCTAATCATCCAGTCACTACCCATGTACTCATGCAATGACCCAGGCACTAACACATGCAGTGGTTCAATCACCTGTGCACTGCCCATGCAGATCTCTCATCAGCCAGCCAGCACCATGTACTTATCCAATCACTCCGCCAAAACCCAAGCACTTATAAATTCACCATGCACTCACCTTGCAGTACTCTAATCATCCAGTCACTACCCACGTACTCATGCAATGACCCAGGCACTAACTCATGCACTGCTACAATCCCCTGAGCACTACCTATGCAGTCCAGCCATCTCCCTGTCACTGCCTATGCACTCCTCCAATCACCCAGTCAGCACCATGTACTTACCCAATCACTCTGCCAAGACCCAAGCACTTACAAAATTCACCATGCACTATCCTTGCACCACTCTAATCATCCAGTCACTACCCATGCACTCATGCAATGACCCATGCACTAACTCATACACTGCTACAATCTCCTGAGCTCTACCCATGCAGTCCAGCCATCTCCCTGTCACTGCCTATGCACTCCTCCAATCACCCAGTCAGTACCATGTACTTATCCAATCACTCCGCCAAAACCTAAGCGCTTATAAATTCACCATACACTCTCCTTGCAGCACTCTAATCATGCTGTCACTACCCATGCACTCATGCAATGACCCAGGCACTAACTCATGCACTGCTACAATGCCCTGTGCACTTTCCATGCAGACCTCTAACCACCTACACACTACTGATTCACTCCTCCAATTACCCAGGTAGTAATTATGCAGTCCAGCAATACCCCTGTCACCCCCTTTGCACTCTTCCAATCACAGATCCAGCACTATGTCCTTATCCAATCACTCCGCCAAAACCCAAGCACTTATAAATTCACCATGCACTCTCCTTGCAGCACACTAATCATCCAGTCACTACACATGTACTCATGCAGTAACCCAGGCACTAACACATGCACTGCTACGATCCCCTGAGCACTACCCATGCAGTATAGCAATCTCCCTGTCACTACCTATGCACTCCTCCAATCACTCAGCCAGCCCCATGTACTTATCCAATCACTCCGCCAAAACCCAAGCACTTATAAATTCACTATGCACTTTCCTTGCAGCACTCTAATCATCCTGTCAGTACCCATGCACTTATGTAATGACCCAGGCACTAACTCATGCACTGCTACAATTCCCTGAGAACTATCCATGCAGTCCAGCCATCGCCCCGTCACTACCTATGTACTCCTCCATTCACCCAGCTAGCCCCATTGTACTTATCCAATCACTCTGCCAAAACCCAATCACTTATAAATTCACCATGCACTCTCCTTGCAGCACTCTAATCATCCAGTCAATACCCATGTACTCATGCAATGATCCAGGCACTAACACATCTACTGCTACAATCCCCTGAGCACTACCCATGCAGTCCAGCAATCTCCCTGTCACTACCTATGCACTCCTCCAATCACCCAGCCAGTCCCATGTACTTCTCCAATCACTCCGCCAAAACCCAAGCACTTATAAATTCACCATGCACTCTCCTTGCAGTACTCTAATCATCCAGTCACTACCCATGTACTCATGCAATGACCCAGGCACTAACACATGCAGTGGTTCAATCACCTGTGCACTGCCCATGCAGATCTCTCATCAGCCAGCCAGCACCATGTACTTATCCAATCACTCCGCCAAAACCCAAGCACTTATAAATTCACCATGCACTCACCTTGCAGTACTCTAATCATCCAGTCACTACCCACGTACTCATGCAATGACCCAGGCACTAACTCATGCACTGCTACAATCCCCTGAGCACTACCCATGCAGTCCTGCCATCGCCCTGTCACTACCCATGCACTCTTCCAATCACCCAGCCAGCACCATGTACTTATCCAATCACTCTGCCAAAACCCAAGCACTTATAAGTTCACCATGCACTCTCCTTGCAGTACTCTAATCATCCAGTCACTTCCCATGTACTCATGCAATGACCCAGGCACTAGCACATGCAGTGGTACAATCACCTGTGCACTGCCCATGCAGTCCTCTAATCACCCAGCCAGCACCATGTACTTATCCAATCACTCCACCAAAACCCAAGCACTTATAAATTCACCATGCACTCTCCTTGCAGTACTCTAATCATCTAGTCACTACCCATGTACTCATGCACTGACCCAGGGACTAACACATGCAGAGGTACAATCACCTGTGCACTGCCCATGCATTCCTCTCATCAGCCAGCCAGCACTATGTACTTATCCAATCACTCCGGCAAAACCCAAGCACTTATAAATTCACCATGCACTCTCCTTGCAGTACTCTAATGATCCATTCAGTACCCATGTACTCATGCAATGACCCAGGCACTAACACATGCAATGCTACAATCCCCTGAGCACTACCCATGCAGTCAAGCCATCTCCCTGTCACTGCCTATGCACTCCTCCAGTCACCCAGTCAGCACCATGTACTTATCCAATCACTCTGCCAAAACCCAAGCACTTATAAATTCACCATGCACTATCCTTGCAGTACTCTAATCATCCAGTCACTACCCATGTTCTCATGCAATGACCCAGGCACTAACTCATGCACTGCTATGATCCCCTGAGCGCTACCCATGCAGTCCAGCCATCTCCCTGTCACTGCCTATGCACTCCTTTAATCACCCAGTCAGCACCATGTACTTATCCAATCACTCTGCCAAAACCCAAGCACTTAAACATTTACCATGCACTCTCCTTGCACCACTCTAATCATCCAGTCACTACCCATGCACTCATGCAATGACCCATGCACTAACTCATGCACTGCTACAATCCCCTGAGCACTACCCATGCATTCCCGCCATCTCCCTGTCACTGCCTATGCACTCCTCCAATCACTCAGTCAGCACCATGTACTTATCCAATCACTCCGGCAAAACCCAAGCACTTATAAATTCACCATGCCCTCTCCTTGCAGCACTCTCATCATCCAGTCACTACCCATGTACTCATGCAATGACCCAGGCACTAACACATACACTGCTACAATTCCCTGAGCACTACCCATGCAGTCCAGCAATCTCCCTGTCACTACCTATGCACTCCTCCAATCACCCAGCCAGACCCATATACTTATCCAATCACTCCGCCAAAACCCAAGCACTGATAAATTCACCATGCACTCTCCTTGCAGTACGCTAATCATCCAGTCACTACCCATGTACTCATGCAACGACCCAGGCACTAACACATGCACTGCTACAATCCCCTGAGCATTACCCATGCAGTCCAGCAATCTCCCTGCCACTACCTATGCACTCCTCCAATCACCCAGCCAGTCCCATGTACTTATCCAATCACTCCACCAAAACCCAAGCAGTTATAAATTCACCATGCACTCTCCTTGCAGTACTCTAATCATTTAGTCAGTACCCATGTACTCATGCATTAACCCAGGCAATAACACATACACTGCTACAATCCCCTGAGCACTACCCATGTAGTCCAGCCATCTCCCTGTCACTACATATGCAGTCCTCCAATCACCCATCCCCATGTACTTATCCAATCACTCTGCCAAAACCCAAGCACTTATAAATTCACCATGCACTCTCCTTGCAGTACTCTAATCATCTAGTCAGTGCCCATGTACTCATGCAATGACCCAGGCAGTAACCATGCACTGCTACAATTGCCTGAGCACTACCCGTGCAGTCCAGCAATCTCCCTGTCACTGCCTATGCACTCCTCCAATCACCCAGCCCCATGTACTTATCTAATCACTCCGCCAAAACCCAAGCACTTATAAATTCACCATGCACTCTCCTTGCAGCACTCTAATCCTCCAGTCACTACCCATGTACACATGCAATGACCCAAGCACTAACACATGCACTGCTAAAATCCCCTGAGCACTACCCATGCAGTCCAGCCATCTCCCTGTCACTGCCTATGCACTCCTCCAATCACCCAGCCAGCCCCATGTACTTATCCAATCACTCCGCCAAAACCCAAGCACTTATAAATTCATCATGCGCTCTCCTTGCAGTACTCTAATCATCCAGTCACTACCCATGTACTCATGCAATGACCCAGGCACTAATTCATGCAGTGGTACAATCACCTGTGCACTACCCATGCAGTTCTCCAATTATACAGGTACTATGATGCACTCTTGCAATCACCCAGACATTACTTGTGTACTGATGCAATCTCCCAGTCATTACCCATACACTTATATAATCATTCCAAGCAGTACCCATGCACTTTTCCAGTCACCCACGCAATGTCCTCGCTCTCATGCAATCACTCAGGTAATTTTTCTTTTTTTAACCAATAGACGTGGTTCTGTAAGAACCGTTTTTTTTTTCAAACAATTGCAGAAAAATGAAAAACAACAAACGAGCTGCTAACAAAAAGAAGAGCTCATTATAAAAAAAATTAACATTTATGTGCTTTTATGGCATCTGTTACAACATCAAGACATTGCTCTCCAATGCAGAGTTTTGTCTCACATTTTTTGCAAATAGTTGCAGCTTCAAGAAATTCGGGAACAATGTGGGGCCTTGGCACTGGAGGAACTTGCTGGGATGATGTAGAAGGGGCATTTGGATCTCGTTCTGCCGCCTCAGCAAGCTGTCTCCTCCTCTCTTCTCTAGCAAGGTGATTCAGATGCAGAGTTTCCAAATGCTTTTTCATGCTGCTGGTCCCTCATGAATACTTCTTTTCTGATCCTCTTGATAGTATACGTTGGCATAAGGTGCACGTAACTTTACAGGCGTTCACCTTTTTTCTCCCTCCAGAACAGAAAAAAATGCCCACACAATACTCTCCTTTCTCTTCTTGATGGGTTCAACAATTTATTCCTCCTCTTCTAAATCCAAGGGGTCAATCGTTGGATTATTGGAAGCCATAATCAATAAACCATAGGTTTCAGGGACATTATAGTTAGAAATTAGCATTTAAAAAACCTTAGAAATTCACTGAAAAAAACCATAGGTTTCAGGGAAGTTATAGTTAGTTGGACATTTCACTCGTACAAAACCAGAGAAATTCAGCCGTCATAGTTAGTTCAGCTAACTATAACTCGCGCCCCCGCAATGCACTGCTGATGACGTCACATATTACATCATTCATGACATGGTCAGTGACATCACTGATGACATCACTGATGACATCTCAAATGACATCACTGATGACATCACTGATGACATCATCCAGTGACTGTTTGTTTCTATAAAGTTTAAATATGTTTTATATATATGCCAAGGTGTATTGAAGAATGAGTGGGTGTATAAGTGTCTGGATGGAGGACTTAGTAGGTGCGTAACTGACTGTATAAGTGAGTGATTAAATGTGTCTTACTGAATGCATTGTTAAGTGACTAAACTGTGTGAATGTCTGTATCAGTCTGTCTGTTGTTGTGTAAGCTGCTGCATGGGTTGGTCAGTAGCTACATGAGTGTCTATATGGGTTATTGATTGGTTGCCTGAGTATTTGTATGGGAGACTGAGTGTGTGTGTGTGGTTGGGTGGGAGGTGTGTGACTCTGCGCATAGATGTGTGAGTGGTTGATTCACTGGGTGTATTCGTTCATGAGTGCATGTGGACACAGCTGTATGGTTGGGTGAGTGTGTGTATGGGTGTGTTGGTGAGTGAATGGATGTCTCAGTGGTACATGTCCAAGTAACTACATATATAAAAGGCAGTGTATGTGAGAGTTGGAGTATATAAATGACTATACGTGAGAGTCAGTGATTGTGAGAGTGGCTGTATGGATGAGTGTGTAATTGTATCAGTGATTGTATAAGAGAGTAAGTATGCGTTATTATCTGTATGAATAAGTGAGGTGGTGTGTGTATAACTGTATAGGTGAGTAAATGGGAGTGTGATTGATTCTTTGCATGACTGACTAGGTGTGTGAGTAACTCCATGGATGAGTGGCGGTGTGTGAGTGTCTGTATAGGTGTATGAGTGCCTATTATAGTGTTGTATTGATGAGTGACTGTATGTATGAGTGATTGTATGGGTGAATGAGTGGATGTGTGTGTAGACCTAGGAATCAGTGAGTGCGTATGTAGTAACTGGTATTGGTGTGTCGGTTTCGAAAATGGTAGTCTGTATTTTACAGTGGGTGTATCAAAGGTTATATTAGAGTGTGAGGAGGTGCATCAGATTTTCAGGTGGATGATGTCATCAGTGATGTCATCAGTGATGTCACTGACCATGTCATGAATGATGTAAATTGTGACGTCATCAGCAGTGCATTGCGGGGGTGCAAGTTATAGTTAGCTGAACTAACTATAACGACCAAATTTCTCTGGTTTTGTACGAGTGAAATGTCCAACTAACTATAACGTCCCTGAAACCTATGGTTTTTTTCAGTGAATTTCTAAGGTTTTTAAATGCTAATTTCTAACTATAACGTCCCTGAAACCTATGGTTTTTTCAGTGAATATATATTATATATGCCACTTTATGTTACGTTTCTTTATATAGAGAAAACATTCTTCTCCAAATGAATACATCCGTTTCCAAGAGACAAATGATGCGACGTGAAACAGGAAGAATTATGTATTGTTCCAGTGGCGCAAATAGTCTCTGGGCTATTAAATTATGAGTAGGGCGTCTTGGCTTTAAACGCACGATTTCCCATGTTAAGTGCTCAAAATATCAATGGCAAATGATATGACCTTTGAAAAGCAGACACTAGCTGTGCTAAAAATCTCTATTAAAGCTGAGTATAGCTCAAGGAAAATATGATAACATTTCTCAACAAGCTCATCATTTCCTTCAAACAAAAGATAACTATTAATAAGCACAAGAAAAAAACTACTCATAACAAGAGTAATATTCTATCATTTCTTTATCTAACCAATTCCATTATTAGTTTGCCTTGTGGATGCTGTCGTCTAGCTCTTCAAAGGTATTCAGAGAACTTTACTTTGTTTAAATTACATTGAGGCCTCGGCTGGAAAAATATAACCTGCAGAACGGCCACGTAGTCTTCTACATGCGACAGAGAAAGCATTCTAGAATCTAGAATGAGACCAGCGGTGCCAGTGAAAAGTGATGAATGACAATGTGGCAGTGGCACCCTGAGTCTCAGAAGCTTACAAGTTGACGTAATTAACTCAGACATCTCAGCAAAATCACTGACTAATGCTAGCGTCTGGTGTGACTGCTGAGTTTTACATGGGTAACATTTCTGTTCAGGTTTATACAATGTGTACTGTTAAATTTGGTCACAGTAATCTCCGATAATTACAGTGATTAGAACAATCAATACCTGTTATTTTATTATGTAAGCCACAAACAGCATAGGGAGCGATACCTCCCCCCATGATTTTTCATGACTCCAGAAGTTCAACTACATTTTCCGCTTTTTTGTCACACTTTACGGTGCACCTCATCACAAAGGACCCATCAAAAAATGAATTTGATGCTCTTCAAGAACACAAGTTTTCCCTGGGATTTTGGAAACACTCTTTGATGCCCCATCTTGTAGACCCCAGAGTGTAGCCACTAAATCCTTTTTCCGAGACTCTAGCTAAAGACAGCATTTGGAGCATTTTGGGGTGCAACATCACAACCATTGGGCGATGCCTACTGATCTCCCTTCTAAATTACATTTATTGACTTCAGGGAAATGTGACTTCATGGGGCCGTATTATAATGAGCACAGCATCCATTTTGCATGCAAGGTGTCTAAAGTTCAAACATATAACTTCTGCGACGCGCCGAACAGGCTCTTAGCTGTTACAGCCAGCACCAACACTCTCTTTCCTCATCGGCCAGCTGGGGTGGGACTCAGTCCCCCAGCCTCCTTTACTCATGAGGTGGAGAGAGGGAGGGGCCTCTCTCTACTTAATCTGCCACAGACTCCCACAGCGCGGGACGCCCACAGGTGTGCCCGGGCCAAGGGCGGGCCCGTCTGCGCCTGTCCGCGGCCGAACAAGGCTGGGCTGGTCCTACCCACTGAGGCCTTCAGTCCTGTGAAGCTTCAGTCGCCCTCACCTGGCAATCTGAGTCTATACCTACCACGAGGTACTGTCTTCTTATTCCACTTTTTTACTTCCCCCACACTCTTTGGAATGGCCCGTACTTTTACCCCTAACTTGTGTTGGCTCGGGTCTGTGTTTTGTGACTTACTAGCTGACTGTTTAAAAAACAGTTGGGACTATGGGTGGGAAATAAGGAGGTGACTCCGGTCCCGCTTCAACTTCTGTAGTTGAGCCTTCCCCATAACGCCAAGTCCGAGGTGAAATCATTATTTTAGGCTCATTGAGCAACTATTAGGCTGAAATCTGAGCTATCCAAAGCCTTGATGCTGCAATACTATAGTCTCCTTTATACTGACGACTCCCCGATGTATTTGGCCTTGGAGTTGTCTAGATGGGAGCGGTCCTTACTTTTTTTGCTTCAGAGCTGGGACAATCTACTGGTCTCTCTTTTTTAAACATTTTTTAGATCCAGAAGGGAACACGGTCTTCTGTTGTCCCTGTGATAATCACACTGTACAATCTTTGTTGCATTTTATGTTTTTCTGCAATTTGCACAGTTTAGCATGACAGCACTTTCTGATTCCCCTATTAAGGAGGCTAGGCCTTAGTCACTGCAGTCCCGCTCTCCATCACTTACAATCATTGTGCTCCCCTGAAATTGTCTTTTCTGTCGGGCCTTTCTGAAAGCAGCAATTAGGACCAGACACACTTTGTTGGGCTAGTGCGACAGAGCATTATGGGCAGCGTGGCACAGTGCACTGAACCTGGTAGATGCGTAGGGTTTATTTAATGGAGTATAGTAGGAGCGCATGGCGCACCCTATCTGAAGTTTTCTGACCTCTCTCTATCCCCCTCTTTTGGTGCTTTAATCCCAGCTTTTATCCCTTATTCTGTAACAGCACACTGCAATCTGATTCTGTTTTCGCCTCTTAGGTTTCCTTTTTGTGATGTCTGATGTATTTTCTGATATATCACATTTGAATACTGAATGCTCCCTGTGCACCTCACTAAACACTTTTTTAACTTCTGCTAATTTTAATTCTGCCTGTGTGTTTATAGCTATGTGCAATATTCTTATGTAATTTTATGGTCATGCTGGTCAGCTCGCTTGGATATCTGATGTATTAGCTGACGTGTTTGTCTCGTACCTCAAAAGTCTTTTTTAGTATTTTTAAATATTCCTTATTTTACGACTATTTTAAACTCCTATGTGTGAATTTTATGTACTTTTATGGTCTATAGGTCTTAAGACCGAATAAAGGTTTTAGAATTGAATTGAATTGAAACTCACAATTTCTCCAAGAACATTAGACAGAATGATTTGGAAACAGAGAGAGGCAATCTCTCTTTTTTGAAATGCTGTGAGTGTTAGATCTGTCAGCCTTAGGGTGGTCTTCCTCCAAACTTTTTGCCTTCCTCCTCCTTTTTTCTGACCCAATTTTTCCTGGCCTTAGGACTCTGAGCACTTTACAACTGCTAACCAGTGCAAAAGTGCATTTGCTCTCTCTTCTAAAAGTGGTAATATTGGCTTATACCCAATTGGCATATTTAATTTACTAATAGGTCCCTAGTAAAGTAGCACTATATGTACCCAGGGCTTATAAATTACATACTACTAGGGGGCCTGCAGAACTGATTGTGACACAAACTTAAGTAGCCCTTTTCTCAGGCCTGCCATTGCAAAGCCTGTGTATGCACTTTAAGCTGCCGTTTCGACCTGCCAAATAAACCTTTTGCCAGGCCCAAACCTTCCTTTTTAATACATATAAGTCAACCTTAAGGTAGGCTCTGGACAGACCAGAGGGCAGGGTGGAATATATTTAAAAGTAGCATATCTACTTTTAAGTTTTGCATGTCCTTGTAGTGAAAAACTCTCAAATTATTTTTTTACTACTTTAAGGCCTATCTCTCCCATAGGATAATATTGGAGTTGCCTTACTACATTTCATAAGTGTAATTTCCAAATGGGAAGCAATAATCAGTTCAAGACCCACTAGTGGACTGCTCACTTTCCATGCGTAGCTCCGCCAGGTAGCTGCTGCCCCCGTTGCTGCTGCCGACACTCTGGTCAGAAGTTTGATGCCCTCCGCCACCCGCAGGCTCCACCGTGCGCCTCATCCATGATAGTTTAGTGTTAGAGTGTCACTGTTCTGCTGCTGGGATGCCCTCTGTCTCTCTTTGTCTGCTTTTTTCTCTGCCTTTTCTGCCTTTTAAGTCTGTCTTTTTTTGCCTTTTTTCCTATTTGCACTTTTATTTCTTTTCCCCTTTTTGCCACTCTTGCCCTCGCTCCTGGAATCCCCTGTGGCCCACCCCCCTCCAGTGACCCTTTACCGATCCCCTCATTTCCCACCTTCTAGCTGCCCAGTCCCCGCACACTACTTAATGGTGGCCACTGCAAAGTAAAAGTGCAGTCCACTGACCCACTAGTGAACTGCTCCCTTTCCCTGCACAGCTCCACCAGGTACCTTCACCCCTGCTGCTGAGAGACCCTGCAGTCCTGCCCCCCTCCAGTGACCCCTTCCCGCTCCCTGAATTTCCTACCTCCCAGCTGTCCAGCCCCCCACACACACTACTTAATGGCAGCTGCTGCGCAGTGAAACTGCAGTCCACTGACCCACTAGCAGACTGCTTCCTTTCAGTGCACAGCTCTGCCAGGTAGCTGCTGTCCCCGTTGCTGCTGCTGAACATCTGGTCAGGAGTTCCAGGCCCCCCCTCCACCTGCTGGCTCCCATCTGCAGCTCATTCCTGGTAGTCTAGTGGTAGAGCGTCACTGCTCTGCTGCTGGGCAGCCCTCGGTCTCCCTTTGTGTGCTTTTTTCTGTCGTTTAATTATGTCTTTTTTTGCCTTTTTTCCTTTTTTGCACTTTCCTTTTTTTCTCCTTTTTGCTGCTCTTGCCCTCACCCCTGCTGCTGTGAGCCACCACAGCCTCACCCCCCTCCAGAGACCCTTTCCCACTCCCTGTGTTTCCTGCCTTTGAGCTGTCGAGCCCCCCTGCACACAACTTAATGGTGGCAACTATGCGGCCATACCGCCGGTGTGCGGAAGGTGCACCAAAGGCAAGCTCATCTGTGCCCGTCCACGCCTCGACCGCGCCCAACGATACGGACCCTGGTTCTCAGACTGTCCACTGATACGATACCAGCACCCTCCTCAACACTGGATGCCACGCCACCTGCCACCTCACAATGCCAAAGAACACCAAAGGACCCTTCTCCTGACGCAACTGCAGCTGCACCCTGAGACACCTCTGCACTCCAGCACCCCCCGTCACCCAATCAGCCAACAGCGGACCCGACAAGCTAGGCTGCATCCTCCTCAACGTGTGCTCCTAAAATAAACACGCCATTGAACTCTGGGACCTTCTAGACTCCATCTTTCTTGACATAGCCTTCCTCACAGGAACCTGGACGAACCCCATCTCCGGCCCAGACATTTCCACTGCCATCCCCAACGGTTACATGATCACCTACAAGGACAGTACCAATCAACCAGGAAGAGGCATTGCCGTTGTCCACAAAAACACCCTCCGCCTGACCACCCACTAGGATGACCCAGTGTCTACCATGGAACACCTTCACTTCTGGATCCTGACCAATCCCAACCCCACCCTCCGTGGCATCCTCATCTACAGACCACCTGGCCCGACCGCCCTTTACCGAAGCCATCATTGACTTCATTGTCCCCCAGGTTCTTGCATCCACAGATTACATACTAGTTGGCGTTCTCAACTTCCACCTAGACAACCTCAATGACCAGAATACTGCATACCTTCTGGAGAACTTTGCCAACATAGGACTCAAGCAGCTAGCCACCGCCCCAACCCATGCAGCAGGACACACACTGGACCCAGTCTTCTCTGCCAGTGAAAACGTCACCTACAGTCACACTACCAAACTCTCTGGACTGACCACCACTGTGTACACTTCGCCTTCGCCAAACCCATTGTACACCATCACCCTCACAGCCGACAGATGCCGACACCAATACTGCAGCATGCAACCTCCACTGATGGATCTCCAACTGTGCCGACACTCTGACATCCCTTAAGAAGACACCCGGCAAGCAACACTCCAAGAAAGCCAGCTGGTTCACCCCCACTCTAAATGAGTCCAAACATACCTGTGGGCGACTAGATAAGATATGGAGGAACAACAAAAGCCCAGAAACCAGCACAGCTTTCAAAGCCGTGATCACCACACATCAGCTACTCCTCAAAACGACTAAGAAAATGGCCTCCAGGATAGAATGAATGCCAATGCACACAACAGGAAAAAATGCTTTGCCATCATCAAGGAGTTCGCCAGGCCCAACAATGAGACCACGGATGTCCCACCCTCCCAAGTCCTCTGCGACAAACTCGTTACCTTCTTCCACCACAAGATCAAGCTTATCTATGACAGCTTTGACACCCAAGATGTTCCATCAAGCCACAGACGACATCCGCTCCCTCATCGACTGAGGTGAAACCGCAGCCCTCATCCTCCTGGGCCTCTCAGTCATCTTTGACACCATTTCCCACTGCACTCTAATCAAGAGACTTCACAACGCCGGCATCTGCGACAAGGCCCTGGACTGGATCCACTGCTTCCTCACTGGACAAACACAGCCAGTCAGACTACCTCCGTTCCTCTCTGAACCCACAGACATCAGCTGCTGAGTCCCCCAGGGTTCTACCCTGAGCCACACCCTCTTCATCGTCTACATGGCTCCTCTCACGGCATCATCAGGAACTGCAGACTCAACATTGTCTCCTATGCTGATGATACCCAACCTTATCCTCTCCCTCTGCAACGAACCAACAACCACCAGAAACAGCTTCCACAGAGGAATGAATGCCATAGTCACCTGGATGAAGAGCAGCTGCCTCAAACTGAATTCGGACAAGACCAATGTTCTCATCCTAGGACCCTCACCCTCAGCTTAGGATGACTCATGGTGGCCCTCCACACTGGGTCCCCCGCCCGACTCCACAGACCATGCACAAAATGTCAGCATCATACTGGACTCCTCTCTCACAATGAACCATCAGATCAACAACATCGCCTCAACATGCTCCACCTGCTTCAAAAGACATACAGATGGATCCCCAGAAAATCCAGATAAACAGACGCCCACGCACTGAACAGCAGCAGATTCAACTATGGCAATGCACTCTATGAGTGCGTCACCCAGAAACTCCACAGAAAACTTCAGAATGTTCAGAACGCCTCAGCCAGACTGGCCCTCGACATCCCTCACCACAGCCACATTTCCGAACACCTCCAAAAACTCTACTGGCTCCCAGTTGATACAAGAATCACTTTCAAGCTCCTCATGCACACCTACAAAGCCCTCCATGACGCAGGACCAGCATACCTGAACAACTGCTCTTATTCCACGTCCCCACCAGACACCACCACTCCGCCCAGCTGGCCCAGGCCACCGTCCCTTGGATCCACAAGACAAGGACCAGAGGAAGATTTTTCTACTACCTTGTTGCCAAGACCTGGGAAACCTTGCCCACCCACCTTAGACAATCCCTGTCACTGACCCAATTAAAGAAGGACCTCAAGACCTGGCCCTTTGACTGAACACGTTAGCACAGACCCCCCCTCCCTGTGCCTTGAGACCCCCACAGGTGAGTTACTGCGCTTTACAAACCCTGATTGATTGATTGAATTTCGGTGTCTCTGGAATCACAATTTAAAACCCTAACTTATGGTGAATTTGGATTTAAAATTGCCATTCTGAAAATGTAACTTTTAGAAAGTTGCCATTTTTCTTTCTTATACATTTAGTGCCTGTAGCATGTCTCTGGACACATGACTGGGTGTAGCTGACAGTTGGGCTTTGTGTATTCCTCCTAGACAGCCAAACACAGTGGGAGCTTAGGTGTGCCTGGATGGGGCATCACTGGCAGGATTGGAGGGAAGAGCTTGGCACAGCCCCACTTACCCCTGAATAGGCTGTATCCTGCCTCCACACAAATGGATGTATACCCCCTGTATTTAGTATTTAACCAGAACAGGAAAGGCAGGATGCCATGGAATTTCAAAGGGAAACCTCTAGAAGCTTCTCCCTCACTTCAAAGGCACAACTGGGTATAAATACTGGACCTCAGACACCTCCATTTGAGTACACTTCTGGACCTGTGGATACTGCACCAGAAAGAAGGACTACTGTGCTACTGAAGGACTGCCACTCTGCTGGGCTGCACCCTGCTAGACTCCTGCTTTGCTGTGTTGACCTGTTGCCTGCTGCCCTCCTGCCTGGATGGGAAGGACTGGACCTGCATTGTTTGAACCCAGAAGTACTCCAAGGGCTAGTTGATGACCTTCTCATCTGAATCCTCAAGGACATAACAGCCTTCCAATTAACTTGCATCTGCACATGGACTCTGCCATCTTTGACTCTACCCAGCCAAGTGGTTCCACCCCAGTCCTGGACCCTTGGAAGTGGGTTTAAGGTGCTTTTTTCACAATTAGGAAATCGCTATTTCAAATGTATGAAACTCTTTTAAATTTCATGTGTGATTCCCAGTAGGTTGCAAATAGACCTACCTCATCAATATTATGAGGTAGATCTCAGTATGCGACCCGTTGGTAATCACTATAATCATAGGAATGGTGGCCTGTTGGGGACAGCAGACCACCATGTCTGTGATTGCTTTTAAATAAAGCAATCTTTTTTTTAAAAAATGCAGCGCGTTTTCCTTAAAGGAAAAGGGGATGTGTTTCAAAACTAAAAAGGAAACATTTAATTTTCATTTTTTACATATAGGCAGTGGTTCTAAAATATGTTTTTACAAACATTCACAAAGGGGAAAGGGTTTGTTTGGGACCCCTTCCCTTTAGCGAATGAGTTACCACTAAATTGAATTTGGTGGTAAAATGTGAATGTTTTGGAACCACATTTTAGTTGCATAACACTCATACATACCACAGTGATTCAGTATAAGGAAGGGATGCCCTCAACGCTCCCCTTTCAAATACTTATTCCCAAACCCAAATTGCGATTCAGTAACAGGTTACCAAATCGTTTTTTGGGTATGGTATATGTCAAAAAGCCTTTTTGGATTCACAAACGGGCTGATTATGCAAATTGGCCCATTTGCAACCTCAAAAAGGCTTCATGCACGTGGCCCCCAATGTTTTGTTGCCTCCAGTTTGTCACTGTGTTGCATTTCTTTTGACCAACTTTCAGTGTTAGTGGTCAATAGGGCTGCAGAAGGTAAGATTCAAAACTCTGTTGAAAGATAGCCAATTTTTAAAAGAAGGATTGCATTTATTTATTTTCCAGCATGGTGTTTGCAGCTGTACAGAAATAATGTAGATATTTATGGTTGGAAAATTGTATGATTGTGCTGAAACATTTACACATTTTAGATCGAATATTCTGGCATCCACATTAATTTAGTCATCATGTACATTATATAGTGTGGTCCTTCATGTTCCTTGAATTATCTCTGTCTTTAATATATACCCTTTTTATTGTGCATTTGATTGTTGTGTGTTTTACTGTTTAAGTGTGTTCCTCCATGCTCCTTGAATTACCTCTATCTTTAATATGTAACATTTTCATTGTGCATTTGATTGTTATGTGCTTTACTGTCTAGCCATGTGTCTTCCTGATATTATTTCTATTATTCAGAGTTATTACTAAAGTGTTGTATCTTTAGTAAACCTCACCATCCATGCTGCATATATACATTTGTATTGCATCTGTGATATCTCGGGGGCACCTTAGCCTAAACAACTCTCACACTGCCTCTTTTGTGCTAAACCTTGAATGCTCAGTCTATTAAAAATGTTCAGAATATTGTGTGGCCAGATTTTTGTTACAGACAGAGTGATCATAGTTGGGCTTACAAGAACTTCATCATAGGCATGAAATGGTTTTGTAAACCACTGCTAGAATCAGGAAAAGTCTGGCTCTAGATTCTTGTGATGCATTCTAAATCAGGCCCTCAAGCAAGATGCCATTGCAATTCACTGAAAACCAGCAATTATCACTTTATTCGACAATTATTGATCAAATGATGCTGTGTTGAGGACCCTGATTGTTCAACTATTTTAGTGCCATTTCTAATGAAGGGTCCTGTGAACCCCATAGCCCAGGGCTGCTCTGTTAACATCTCTTTCATAGTAGTATACCATGTGAAGGGAGTGACTCCTCCAGAGTCTGACTAAATTTACTTATAAGTCCCCAGTAAAGTGGTATACCATATACACAGGGTTGGTACATTTAATGCTACTAGTGTGCCTGCAGCACTTATTGTGCTTCCCACTTAAGTAGCCCTTAAAACATGTTTCAGGTCAGCCATTGCAGCCCATTGCAGGCAGTTTTAAACTGCCAATTTTGACTTGGCAAATTGACCCTCTTGCTAAACCTGAAACTCCCCTTTTATTATATGTAGGACACCCCTAAGGTAGGCCCTAGCTAGCCCATTGAACAGGGTGCATTGTAATTAAAACGTTGAACATGTGCTTTTAAGTTTTATATGTCTTGGTAGTGAAAAACTCACAAATTCATTTTTCACTATTGTGAGGCTTACCTCTTCCATAGGATAACTTTTGGTTACCTTATTAAATTTAATAAGTAATAACTTTTGATTGAGAGCAGGTAGGAATGTCATGCTTGGTGTCTGAGGTATTGTAATATAAAATCCTCTTTAACCCGTTGACCGCGGCGTGAATTCCGCCACGGTGTGGGCAAATTAATGAGTGGGCGTGTTTCGGACGGCCCCCGGCCGTCCTCCGCACACGCCCACTGTGACGTCGGACGGCCGGGGGCTGTCCGACGCACCAAACGGGTTAATAGTAAAGTTAGATTTTAAGTCACAATTCTGAAATTAGGACTTTTAGAAAGTTTTCTTGCTCATCGATCCGCCCAATGTGCATTGGTGGTCGGCTTGACTTCGTTTCAGCTCCCGCTACATTCTTTTCCACAGCAGAAAATCCTGTTAAGGGCTCCTCACTAAAAGGGGTATCAGGGCTCTTGGAGCCCTCATTGGCTACAGCCTGCAACTTAGTTCCACTGGAAATTTTTGAATTGCAAAAGAGAGACTAAGTCCAATCATTGGAATCTTCACCCTGACATTGTCCAGTGGCTCCCGGAAGATGATGCCTCCTCCTCGGACAACGCCAGCTGCCTTGTCCCCCTAAACTTTACCTTCTTAGACATTTTCTTCCAAAATTTCTTCTAAGTCCAAAGGTAAGCAGAGAGCGGGCCCAAACCACATAGGGGTAGATTCCGATTCGGGCCGGAAAAAGCACCGACCGACTCGGAGCCGGAATTAATTCCGACCGACACGTACCTGTGGCGCCCGACCCGCCAAGTACGATGCAAAGCGTGCAAAATCCGACCGACACGTACAAAACCCAAGCCGAACGACCGAGCCGCACGGAAAACAGCAATCCGGCCGGAAAAACACACGAATCGAACCGACCGACACGCACCCGGAACAAATCCGACCGAAACGTACCCACGAACTCCAAACCGCAAAGTACGATGCAAGGCGCGAAAACCACGACCGAGTCGTACGGAGGACAAGCCGTACGACCAACACGCATACAAAACTGCGAGCCGAAGTAACACAAAACACCGCGACCGACGCGTAAGCAGCATAGAAAATAGCACAAACACAGCGTGAACGAAACGGAGAAGACCGTACGAGACAACTGCAGGGTCCGACTCGGTCACAAGAACGTTTCCAACATGCACAGAAAGTACTAAGGGAAAATACACAAAAAAAAGCCAAACAAGCAATTACAAAGCCAATAAATACTGGGGGGGGGTGGGGACAGAGAACAAAGACACACCCACAACTCCACCCATATAAAGGACACAAATCCCAACCATGATCCTTTGCAAATCCTATTCATCTGCCAGCACTCAACAGACAGCAACCACACACCCACAGCTCATCCCTCACACAAGCCACACACCATCAGCACACCAAAATAGCTACCTCACATACACCCAGCAAAACACACACTCACACACCTTCACCTGCACACCAACACACACATCACTCACCATCACCACCCATCACCATGCCCCCAAAGAAGAATCACAAGTTCCTAGATAGTGAATTGGAAGTCATGGTAGACGAGATCCTCAGGGTAGAGCCACAGCTGTTTGGCGCACTGGTCCAACAGACACCCATCTCCCAGAAAACAAAGATGTGGGAGAGGATCATCAACAGGGTGAACGCACAATCACCATGTCTGCGCACAAAGACTGACATCCAGAACAGGTGGTATGACGTGCGCAGGAGGGTACAGGAGCTGCTGAAGAAGGACTACCTCCTGAGCAAACACACCGGCAGTGGCCCTCCTGCCAAGCCAGTATACCTCAGGCCCTGGGAGGAGAAGGTGCGGGCCATCCTACCGCCAGTGAGCGTCTATGGACTAGAAAACATCCCAGAGCCTGGTGAGTACACAACAAATGTACACAATATTCTGCCACAATACACACACACATCACTGTCAAGGGGAGAGTCAAACCATGCACTCTTAGCAATTACACAGCAACCAGAACAGAATCATCCCAAAATGTGTATGTCAGTCAGATAAACACAACACATGCCATCTCAAAGTTACATTTAACCGTGTCATCACATGTACAAACACAACTACAACTACAGCTAGGCAGTGGCACAAATATAACTAACAAACACATCCAGACATGTAGCCACCACTACAACACCAACACACAGTGAAGACCACTGAAAGAAAGGAATTCTGTGCATGCTGGGCAAGTCAGTGTAGCCAATAGCATCATGGGAGTCGTAGTCACAGATATTGCTCACCCCCACAACTGTCCCATCAACACCACCATGAACCATGCGCACATCACAGGGAGTGGAAAAGGACTCACAAGATGGCTGACACTGGGTACTGCTGTGGGGAGCACAAGGCCCTGCTGGCAACTGTGCAACAACCAACAGCAGGACACCACTGACTGACATCCTGAGAGACAACTTGCACTCCCTGCAATGGAAGCACGTTCCATGGTGGGATATCTGGCTGGGTGGGAAGGAGGACTCACAGCACTGACCATAGTCACAAGCACCTCCCCTCACACACACCCTCAACACAAACTCCACATAACCCACCTGGGAGAATGCAATGCCTCACATCCTAACTCAAGATCCCACAAAGAACCACCACCCTGGGTTATGTTGTGTGAAGCACAGGGACACTCTTGGGACTTGTAGCCAAACAACTGCCAGGACAACACTCCCAGCCATCCTGTCAGCACAGGCAGCCCACCCCACAGGGAAGCAGAGTCAAAAGGAAGGAAGGATGGGCATGCTGGGAAGGGGGTGGAGGCAATAGCATGATGGGAGTTGTAGGCACAGATATTGCTCAGCCTCACAATTGGCCCATCAACACCACCCTGAACCATGCTCACATCACAGGGAGTGGAAAAGGACTCACAAGATGGCTGACACTGGCCACTGCTGTGGGGAGCCCAAGGCCCCGCTGGCAACTGTGCAACAACCAACAGCAGGACACCACTGACTGACATCTTGAAAGACAACTTTCACTCCCTGCAATGCAAGCACAGTCCATGGTGGGATATCTGGCTGGGTGGGAAGGAGGACTCACAGCACCGACCACAGTCACCAGCAGCTTTTCACACCTCCCCCCTTAACACAAACTCCACACAGCTCACCTGGGAGAATGCATTGCCTCACACACCAATAATCTATCCCACAAAGAACCACAACACTGGGTCATGCAGAGTGAAGCACAAGGACACACATGGGACCTGTAGCAGAACTAACCCCAGGATTACACTGTCAGCCATCTTGTCAGCACAGGCACACAACCCCACAGGGAAGCAGAGTCAAAGGGAAGGAAGCATGGGCATGCTGGGAAGGGCGGTGGAGGCAATAGCATGATGGGAGTCGTAGTCACAGCTCAACATCCCCCACCCACATGGCCCAGCAAGCTCACACTCACGCATGCACATCCCACAGAGAGTGGAAAGGCCCATCAAAGATGTCTGACACTGGTGCTGTGTTGTGGGGAGCACAAGGGCATGCTGGGAACTGCACACCAACCAACAGCAGGACACCACTGTCAGCCATCTTGCCATTGCTCTCACACCCACACACACTGAACTCCCCACAAAAGCAAGTAAGTATGAGAATGCTGGGAAGTGGGGTGGAGGCAATAGCATGATGGGAGTCATAGTCACAGACATAGCTCACCCCCACAACTGTCCCATCAACACCACCCTGAACCATGCTCACATCACAGGGAGTGGAAAACAACTGACAAGATGGCTGACACTGGCAACTGCTGTGGGGAGCACAAGGCCCCGCTGGCAACTGTGCAACAACCAACAGCAGGACACCACTGACTGACATCTTGAAAGACAACTTTCACTCCCTGCAATGCAAGCACAGTCCATGGTGGGATAACTGACTGGCTGGGTGGGAAGGAGGGCCGGCTGTCAACCAAATACAACCAATGCAGACCATGTTCACACCCCAACAAATACATAGAAATGCCCAAATAGTGCAGGACAATGTGCTACACCAATATCATCCCCTGACTGTGACAACTTAGGACAATGCAATGTACAGGCCCGCACCCAGAGGCACAGTCACAACTGTCAGGTGTGTCAACCATTGATGCCTGCAGAAACATAACATACATTGTGTGTGTCTCCCAAAAACAGGTGATGATGGGGACACAGCAGCAGACGCTGAGGAGTCCCAGTCCCAGGCTCAAGAGGATACAGAGCTCACTGGTGTCGAACAGCCTCTGCCCTCCTCGGATGAAGAAGACCAACCTGGCACCTCCGGTGCAAGTCATCATGCAGCACCAGCAGGACCACCAGCTGCAGCACCAGCAGGACCACCAGCTGCACCCCCTGCACCCACCCCTCCAACGACTGTCACCACAAATACCATCCCTGCCGACATGGACAGAACAAGGAGCACCACCAGCACAGGGACCCTGGACCAACGTGGGGCCATGGACACCACCACCACCACCAACCCCCAAGGGGGACCAGGGTCATCTGTGCGTGCCACTGCACGCACTGCACATGTCAGCAGGGGTGGTGGGAGGGGTGGGAGACAGAGGTCGCTGCTTGCAGAGGTGTCTGGTGTGCATGATGACCCACAACTGGCACGCATAGCCGATGCGTACCAGTCCAGCACCGGAGATCTCAGCCAGGTAGTGGGGCTCCTCAGGGACATCAAAGAGCAGCAGGCTGCCCATCATGCCTGCTTGGACTCACACATGTCCCGCGTGGAGTCCAAGTGGAAAACACTGCAAGAGATGACGGCGGTGCATAGGGACATATTACAATGCCTCCGCCAGATGACCAGCAACCAGTCTACACCTCCCTGTGTGCCAACAACATCTGGTGCTGAAACAACTGCAACTGCCACAGGGAGGGAGGATGACTCTGGTGGAGAGTCCCCTGCACCGCAGCAGCCGGTACTTGAGGGCCCCCCCCAAAGAAGAGGGGTCGTCCGAGGAGGGGCAAGTGAGAGGCCGATGGCCATGTGCAACCCCCAGGAAGCCTGAACCTGTTCTGGATGATCACCTTTGTGCGCAAACTGTTCACCCTGTTGACGGCAACACAACTCCCACACATGACATGGGGAGTACAAGTTGGACCAATGTCTCAGACAACTGTGGCCCCGATACTGGGGATTTTGTCTACCAGGACTTTCAATTCATCTAGGAACTTCTGATTGCAATATAAATGTACAGCACTAACCATCCTGTGCACTATTCACACAAATGTATCACAATAAACACACTAATACACCATACTTGCCTCTGTTGTGATTCCAACGTGGGTGCTGTCATGGGGATGATGAACTGCAAAATTACACTGTGTATGCAAACTGCAACAGCAAGTACAACACAGGCATGTGAGTAATGGCAACGTGACACATATGAGGGAGACACACCACCAGGGCTACACAACACATACACACCTAGGCCATCTGACTCATTGCCTACACTGATGTTGCCAGGAAAGACGGTGCAATGCACAGACACCACACCTATTCCCAGTTGTAGTCAAGTAGCCCACAGGTGCAGTAAGCAAATGGCAGTCAAATGTGTGACCACAGACAACGCACATCACAAAGTGAAGCACAGGTTTATTACACAGTTGCAACATGTCGTAACCACTACAGATGCAAGGTAATCCCACCTGGCAGCGGGCACACAGTCAACAACTGTAGAAGGAAGGAAGTCCATGGGTGTGGCGCACATCACCTGTAGGGACACAACAGCTACCACCCTGGAAGTACAATGACGTCGTCGGTGGACACAGTTGACCAAACGAATCTGAAAGTACCCTGTGAAGGACAGAAATGACACACAGTCAAAAGCAATGGAGAACAGGACAGAACAGCAAAACTCATGCACAATACATGTTACAAGATACCCACCCAGAACCAAGTTAGCATGTCAACACTGTTGGGGAGTACAGACTACCTGTAAGCACACATCGCTACACACATCCAGTCAAGTAGCCCACAGACACACTCTAACAGCACCAGAGCACCACCTACACATATCATGCCAACTCACATCATTGACATGACACCTCAGGATACTCACATTCAGCTAAAGAAGTTGGTGATGAGCTGTGTGCGGACATCACCATCATCATCATCATCACTGGCATCGTGGTCCAGGCCAGGATCCTCCACAGGTGGCGGATGTTGGTCATTGTCATCCTGGATGAGAGGCAACTCCTTCCGCACTGCCAGGTTGTGGAGCATGCAGCAGACGATGATAATCTTGCACACCTTCGCTGGGGCATATGGGAGGGACCCTCCTGTCTTGTCGAGGCAGCGGAAGCGGCTCTTCAGGAGACCAAATGTCCACTCAATCACTCTCCTGGTCCGACCATGTGCCTCATTGTAGCGCATCTGGGCTGGTGTCACAGGGTTCCTGAGGGGTGTCAGCAACCACGGCATGTTGGGGTATCCCGAGTCACCTACGGACAGACAAGTGCACATTAGCTGACTTGGAAAAGTGGGCGGAATACTACAGATCAGATCACACACAATGGCACAAAGTCAGTACACACCGACAAGCAAGGCACGCTGGTTCTGCATCTGTGCCATCATCCTGGGGATGCGACTACTCCTCATCACAAAGGCATCGTGTGGACACTGGCATTACATGGAGTATCATGTATACACCACAGCAAAACAACCATGACCCCCACAGGTAGTGGTTCCACTTGCCTCTGCAGGACAGACATGGACGTCTGTGACACACACACGCACAACATCAAAGTCCATGCACAAACAACGTGGATGTGGAGACTGTCTCCCATTGTGCACATGAAATCAGAGACATTGTAAACACTACATGCACACAGACTGTGGAGGACCATCACTATTGTGCCACTGGGTCACCCTGGCTCAAACATACTGTTAGACCTGTCAGCCCTAGGGTGGTCTTGCCCTGTTTTTTCCCTTTCTGCGCCTCATTTTTGCCACCATATTTTTACTGGACCTAGGTCTCCGGGCGCCTTGCCACTGCTGGTCAGTGCTGAGGTGCAGGTGCTCTCTCACTAAAGATGGCTGCCACAGGCCCCTGCTACTGCAGAGGGCCTTCCACACATACACGCTAGTATCCAGAGTCAGGCCGGGACGAGGGATACAGTAGCCATCCCGTCCCCGCCTCTGGGTCCCATAGCTAGGTAGGTGGAAGGTTCCAGAACCTTCCGGGCTGTGGGAGGAGTTACACTTTGCCGCCTTTAGGAGGGTCACCTGACCTAGGGGTATAAGAGGCTTTGGAGGGAAAACCTTTAGTTAGTTAGGTTGAGGCACCGCTGAACCTGGGAGAACCTGCGCTGGAGTACAGACTTTAGGGCCTAGGGGAGACCTACACTACTGCCGCTGACAGGGTCAAGGCCCTGCTGCCGTAAGATAGATGAGGAACGCCCACCACCCACTGATCTTGCCCAGTGTGAGGGGACCCAAGGAACCATCTGCAGCGTGCCAGGAGGAACATCAAACCCTTCAAGAATCACCAACTCACCCCCCCCCCTGTTCATAAATAGACTTTGCTGCATCCAAGAATTTCAGGACTACAAGTGAAAACCATCGAGAGGGGATCATGAGGCGAAGCGCTGCGTCCTAAGCGCTAGACCTTCACCCCCTATCTATCTATACAGACAGCTGGACTGTCCTCCAAGAACCACTCTTACACAGCCTGTGCCTAAGGCTGTCAGCGCGCCAGCGCTGCAACCCCTAGTGAGGAGAGAACTTGACCCCCCCTCGGTCACTGACCTGGTGACCGGATCACCGCCGCGCCGCCGCCGCTTGAAGAAAGGAACTGAGGCCGGGAGATCTCTCCCCTATACATAGTTGTGGTGAGGGCGCCGTCCGCGCCCTCACCGAAATCCCCAGAAGTCACCGCCGGGCCCGAGACCCCTGCCGCTGCCAGCGCGGCCGAGAATAACATCGCCGCCGCCCCGTGGGCCGCGTGAAGTGAACTGAGGCCTACTGCGGCCTCCAGGCCGTGGACGCTGTGGTGAGGGACCGGGGACGCTGACCGCGTCACAAGGTCGCGCCCCCGAAAAGGCCGCGACGGGATTGGCCCGCCAAAGCCAATCGCAGAAGAAGAGGGCGTCGCCTGGCAACCACCAAAGGCCGCGACGCGATTGGCCCAGCAGAGCCGAACATTGACGTCAGAGGGGCTCCACTGTCAACGGGAGCCCCCGGAAGAGGAGAAGGCCGCGACGCGATTGGCTCAGCCGGAGCCAATCGGGAGGACGTCCCCGGGGCTCCACTGCCAACGGGAGCCCCACGAAGAATCGCCGCCGCGCCCGGATTGGGCGCCGTGAAGAGCCCGCCTCCGCCCAGCACGTCCGGAGGGAAGGAAGAACCTCCTCTCCTCGCGGGAAGCCGGAGCCGTCTGGAAAGACTGCCGGCTCCCGCACCGAGTCCTCACTCTCTCCCTGGACTCCACGGGGGCCGGAGGAGGGGCATACCGGCTCCCCAACGAAGGGGAAACAACGCGAGAGGCTCCATAGCCTCGAGAAAGCCAACCAGCACCGGCCGGAGGGCCGCAAGACTCGCGCCGGGCCCCGCCCCCACCACAGAGGGCCGGGCCAGAGAGGAGTCCGCCGTAAGGCCCCGCAGCCAGCCACAACACCGCAGGTGAGCCCAGGAGGCCCCTAGGGCTCTAGGTTAAGCCCCTGGGGCCGGGGGCCACCCTTGAGGAGGGATTACGGAGGGAGGGGGGCCTTTAATGACATTGGATAATAGGGGCCTGTAATAACATGGCATAACAGGCCAGGCACCGACTATGACCCTAGCCTCCCCGGGGAGATAAAGGAGTCCCCCTTATAGGAAGCCCCCAGCTGCTGGACATGTTGAGGGGTTCCCTTTAGGATTCCCTCCCGCCTAGAGTACCTAGGCCTAATGTATAAATGTTGATGTATAAAAAGTGTTGTGCATGTTCTAGGCCCTAGTTTGTTAAGAGCACCCGAATGAGTATTGGTGCTGTGATTTTAAAGCGGCCTTTTAGTGGCCAGAATTGTGAAGGGTCTTTTCAAATGAATGCGCACCAGTTAAAGAATGTATAATCTGCATAATTGAATGCCATCTTGATTAAGATAAAGGAACCTGATTTTTACTTATACAAGCCTGGTGTGGTGTCCGGTTATTGCGTCGCATTTCTGAGTTAAAGTGAGAGTGTGCTGCACAACTGCCTTACACATTGCCTTCGCGTGCCTGCCCCGCTTTGCGCCATGCTACCGTAACGGACTCGGTAACTCCCGTTTCCAACATTGGTGTTCAGCGGTGGGATAAGGACTGGTATTTGTGCAGCACCCTACAGTGACTCAGTGTGCGCCGCAATTAGACACCTAGGGAAATGTAAGAAGGAATTCTATTGTGATTGCCGATTGTTTTAGCCTTACGTTAGACCTGCTACTTACCCGTTAGGACCCCTTCCTTAAATTGTCTGGGACCCCACCTAGGAGGATGGAGTTTGAGTTAGCCGACCTAGAGAGGTACACGGTGGCACAGCTCAAGGAGTTCTGCCTAGAGAGGGGGTGGCCGTCAAGCGAGGTGCCAAGAAGGAGGTACTTCAGAAGGCTTTGAGGGCATGGGTCATGGCCCACCCGGAGGGAAGAGGGGAGGAGGAGCAGAGGGAGACAGACGACCCAGGAGAACTGAGCCTACTGAACATTGACGTCAGCGAGAATGTGTTGCCAGGAAGACGTTCCAGGGCAGGCAGTAGTGCGTCAGGGGGAGTGTGTCAGCAGAGGAATTCGAGGACAGAAGGCAGCAAAGGCAATTGACATTAGAATTGGCTAAGATGGAAAGGGAAGGAGAACAGGCAAGGCTAGCCATGGAGGAAAGAAGGCTTGTACATGAGCTTAGCCTGAAAGAACTGGAGCTCCGAGCCTTGCAAATGGAAATGGAAGGCAAAGGAAATGGTGGCAGCGTACCTACTGGGGTTCCACAGGAGCCCAAATTTTACCTACCCAGGGAGGTGATGGCCAGCTTTAGTGTGGGTGATGACATAGACAAGTGGTTGACGGCGTACGAGGTAGCTTTGGTGGCCCATAGAGTTCCTGAGAGCTACTGGGGAGGAGGACTTTATAGATACATACCTCCACTAGTCAGGGACACACTTCTAACCTTAGAGAAGGGGGATCGAACCAACTACCCTATCATGAGGGAGGCCCTGCTCAGGAAGTTTGGCCTCACCCCCGAGAAGTACCGCCAAAAGTTTCGCAACAGCCACAAGCTCACCACACAAAACTGGGTAGATTTTTATGACTATGCCCGGAAGGCATTGGAGGGTTGGGTGCGTGGCAGCGAGGTTGATGACTACAAAGGGCTGTACGACCTATTTTTGAGAGAGCACCTCCTCGAGAAATGTTTTCCGGAGCTGCGCCAGTACTTGGTGGACCGCAAGCTGACCAACCCAAGGGAGCTTGCAGAGGAGGCAGACACGTGGGTCAGCACTAGGGTGTCCCACAAGGGAGCCGGGGCGGATCCCCCGAAGGGTGGACAGGTGTTCCCCCAGAAGAAAGAGGGGGAGATAAAAAGAGGGAGTTCTTTAAAGGTCCCCAAAATAGACCGCCTGGGAGAGGGGTAGGTTTCCCATCCCAATCTGGATACCAGAAACCCACTTACCCTGACAGGAGTCAGCAGCCCAGAACTGTCCGGTGCTACGAGTGCGGGGAGGTTGGACACTACAAGGGGGATGCCCAGTGTCGCAAGAGAACCCCAGCCCCCACAGGAGGTAAGACCCCCGGGGTGGCCAGTGTAGCGCTTGGGGAGGAGTTGTCCCTAGGTAGGGGAGGTGAGTGGACAGGCTTGACCTTAGTTTCCCTGGGGGATAGAGAGATCATCCCAAGGGTGCAGGTACCCGAGAACACTGCCAAGTATCGGCAGAGGGTCCTGGTGAACGGGGAGGAGGTGGAGGCTCTGAGGGACACAGGTGCCAGTATGACAATGGTGAAACGTCAGCTGGTGTCCCCAGAGCAGGTGATTCCTGAGGAGTTCCACCCGGTTGTGATGGCTGATAATAGCCTGGGTCATTACCCCGTGGCCCAAGTTCCCTTTGAGTGGGGAGGAGTGTCAGGTCTGATGAAGGTTGCGGTGAGCCCTGCCATGCCAGTTGACTGTCTGCTGGGCAACGATTTAGAACATACTGCCTGGAGAGAGGTAGAGTTCAATGCCCATGCTGAGATGTTGGGGTTACCAGGGTGGACTTGCGTTATCACGCGGTCCATGGCTGCCCGACAAGGAACTCAGCCCGGGGTGGAGCCTGAAAGAAGGGCCCAGCCCACTGCTGGACGAGGAGAAGTCCGGGAGGAGACACCCGGTGAGATGGATGGGGAGCCCGCGGAGGTGACCCCGGAGTCCGCTGAGGTGGTTGGTTTTCCCGTGGGGGACCTGCCGACCCCTGCAGAGTGGCAGGTGGAAGGAGGGCCTACCCGGGAAGAATTTTGCCGGGCACAGAGGGAGTGCCCTACGCTTGATGGCATACGGCAACAGGCCAAAGCCCAAGCAGCTGGAACAGAGACTGGTAATTACCATGTCTACTGGGAGGAAGGTCTCCTCTACAGTGAGCCTAAGGCTCCGGTGCATGGGTCCTCAAGGGCCGTGGTGGTCCCCCAATGCCACCGAGCCTTTCTGCTAGAGTTGGCGCATGAGATACCACTAGCAGGACACCTGGGCCAGGACAAGACGTTTGCGCGTTTGGTCCCACATTTTTACTGGCCCAGGATGCGCGTCACTTCTGACACTTATTGCAAGACCTGCACCACTTGCCAAGCAAGCGGCAAGACAGGGACTAAGGTGAAGGTCCCTCTAGAACCTCTCCCAGTGGTCGATACCCCTTTTGAGCGAGTGGGGATTGACATTGTCGGGCCATTGGATCCGCCGACTTCAGCTGGGCATAGGTTCATTTTGGTGCTAGTAGACCACGCCACCCGGTACCCAGAGGCAATCCCTCTGAGGACCATCACAGCACCGGTGGTGGCGCGGGCCCTCATGGGGATTTTTACCCGAGTGGGATTCCCCAAGGTCGTGGTGTCAGATAGGGGCACGAATTTCATGTCGGCCTACATGCAGGCCATGTGGAAGGAGTGTGGAGTGACCTACCGGTTCTCCACTCCTTACCACCCCCAGACGAACGGGCTCGTGGAGCGCTTCAACAAAACCTTGAAGGGGATGATCAGGAGCCTACCCGAGGACTTGAGAAGAAAGTGGGACGTCCTCTTACCCTGTCTGCTCTTCTCCTACCGAGAGGTGCCGCAGAAGGGGTCGGTTTCAGCCCCTTTGAGCTGCTCTATGGCCACCCCGTTCGGGGGCCCCTCAGTCTTGTCAAAGAGGGGTGGGAGAAGTCTTCCTCGAAGCTTCCCCGTGATGTGGTCAGCTATATGCTGGCATTCCGCAGCCAAGTGGCCAAGCTGTGGAAGGAGGCCTCGGACAACTTAGAGGCGAGTCAGGCCGTCATGAAGCAATGGTATGACCGGAACGCGCGGACGGTAGAGTTGGACGCTGGACAGAAGGTGTGGGTCATGGAGCCAGGAGAGCTTAGCGCCCTCCAGGACCGGTGGACTGGGCCGTTTGAGATCTTGGAAAGGAAAGGCCAGACCACGTATGTCGTCGACATGAAGACCCCCGTCAACCCCACAGGGTGCTCCACGTCAACCGCCTGAAGCCACACCAGGAGCGTTCCGAGCTCACTCTCTTGATGATAACGGATGGGAGTGAGGAGGAAGAGAGTGAGCCTCTGCCAGACCTTCTGGCGGTCCATGAGAAGGATGGTTCGGTGGAGGGAGTAGTCCTCGCCCCATCCTTGACCCCCGAGCAACAGAGGGACTGCCGCCAGGTCTTGGGGCAGTACGCCTCGTTGTTTTCCCTCACGCCTGGAATCACGCACCTGTGTACCCATGATGTGGACACAGGGGACAGTCCGCCAGTGAAGAACAAGTCTTACCGGCTGTCCGATAAGGTCAAGGCTAGTATCCAGAGTGAGGTGGTAAAGATGCTAGAACTGGGGGTGATTGAGCCTTCCAGTAGCCCTTGGGCTAGTCCGGTGGTGTTGGTGCCGAAAGCGGCCCCCCGGGCACCACACCAGAACTTCGGTTCTGTGTGGATTATCGTGGACTCAACTCAGTCACCAAGACCGACGCTCACCCGATCCCTCGGGCGGATGAGCTCATTGACCGGCTGGGAGCAGCCCGGTATCTGAGTACCATCGATTTAACATCAGGATATTGGCAGATCGCCATGGCGGAAGGAGCAAGGGAGAAGACTGCGTTCTCCACCCCCGAGGGCCACTTTCAATTCCAGGTGATGCCCTTCGGGTTGAAAAATGCTCCCGCCACTTTCCAGCGGTTGGTGAACCAGGTGCTGTCTGGCCTAGAGGCCTTCTCTGCTGCCTACCTGGATGACATAGCTGTCTTCAGTAGCAGCTGGGAGGACCATCTGCAGCATCTCCAGGAGGTGCTGCAGGCTTTGCAAAGGGCTGGTCTAACCATCAAGGCCAGCAAGTGCCAGATTGGACAGGGATCTGTCGTGTACCTGGGACATCTGGTGGGCGGAGGTAAGGTGCAACCCCTCCAAGCCAAGATTGAGACCATCATGGCCTGGGAGCCCCCAAGACCCAAACAGAGGTCCGAGCTTTTCTCGGCCTCACGGGATACTACCGCCGGTTCGTCAAGGGATATGGAACCATCGTGGGCCCATTGACGGAATTGACTTCCAAGAAGCAGCCACGCAGAGTAATCTGGACGGCTGCCTGCCAGGATGCCTTTGAGACTCTAAAACGTGCCATGTGCACCGCCCCGGTGCTCAGGACTCCAGACTTCGGACGGGAGTTTATCGTGCAGACAGACGCTTCTGAGCATGGCATAGGAGCTGTGCTCTCGCAGCTGAATGACGATGGCCAAGACCAGCCAGTGGCCTTTATCTCCCGAAGACTACTCCCCGGGAACAGCGGTGGAGTACCATCGAGCGGGAAGCCTTTGCTGTGGTTTGGGCTGTGAAGAAGTTGAGGCCATACCTTTTTGGTTGTCACTTCTTGATCCAGACCGACCACAGACCCCTTCGCTGGCTCATGCAGATGAGAGGCGAAAACCCCAAATTGTTGAGGTGGTCCATTTCCCTCCAGGGGATGGACTTTCGGGTGGAACATCGACCCGGTGTAGACCACGCCAACGCTGACGGTCTCTCCCGGTTTTTCCGCCTTAGTGAAGAGAACTCCCTAGAGGTTGGGAAGCTCTCCCCTCTTTCGGCTGGGGGGACGCGTGTTAGACCTGTCAGCCCTAGGGTGGTCTTGCCCTGTTTTTTCCCTTTCTGCGCCTCATTTTTGCCACCATATTTTTACTGGACCTAGGTCTCCGGGCGCCTTGCCACTGCTGGTCAGTGCTGAGGTGCAGGTGCTCTCTCACTAAAGATGGCTGCCACAGGCCCCTGCTACTGCAGAGGGCCTTCCACACATACACGCTAGTAGCCAGAGTCAGGCCGGGACGAGGGATACAGTAGCCATCCCGTCCCCGCCTCTGGGTCCCATAGCTAGGTAGGTGGAAGGTTCCAGAACCTTCCGGGCTGTGGGAGGAGTTACACTTTGCCGCCTTTAGGAGGGTCACCTGACCTAGGGGTATAAGAGGCTTTGGAGGGAAAACCTTTAGTTAGTTAGGTTGAGGCACCGCTGAACCTGGGAGAACCTGCGCTGGAGTACAGACTTTAGGGCCTAGGGGGAGACCTACACTACTGCCGCTGACAGGGTCAAGGCCCTGCTGCCGTAAGATAGATGAGGAACGCCCACCACCCACTGATCTTGCCCAGTGTGAGGGGACCCAAGGAACCATCTGCAGCGTGCCAGGAGGAACATCAAACCCTTCAAGAATCACCAACTCACCACCCCCCCCCTGTTCATAAATAGACTTTGCTGCATCCAAGAATTTCAGGACTACAAGTGAAAACCATCGAGAGGGGATCATGAGGCGAAGCGCTGCGTCCTAAGCGCTAGACCTTCACCCCCTATCTATCTATACAGACAGCTGGACTGTCCTCCAAGAACCACTCTTACACAGCCTGTGCCTAAGGCTGTCAGCGCGCCAGCGCTGCAACCCCTAGTGAGGAGAGAACTTGACCCCCCCTCGGTCACTGACCTGGTGACCGGATCACCGCCGCGGCCGCCGCCGCTTGAAGAAAGGAACTGAGGCCGGGAGATCTCTCCCCTATACATAGTTGTGGTGAGGGGCGCCGTCCGCGCCCTCACCGAAATCCCCAGAAGTCACCGCCGGGCCCGAGACCCCTGCCGCTGCCAGCGCGGCCGAGAATAACATCGCCGCCGCCCCGTGGGCCGCGTGAAGTGAACTGAGGCCTACTGCGGCCTCCAGGCCGTGGACGCTGTGGTGAGGGACCGGGGACGCTGACCGCGTCACAAGGTCGCGCCCCGAAAAGGCCGCGACGGGATTGGCCCGCCAAAGCCAATCGCAGAAGAAGAGGGCGTCGCCTGGCAACCACCAAAGGCCGCGACGCGATTGGCCCAGCAGAGCCGAACATTGACGTCAGAGGGGCTCCACTGTCAACGGGAGCCCCCGGAAGAGGAGAAGGCCGCGACGCGATTGGCTCAGCCGGAGCCAATCGGGAGGACGTCCCCGGGGCTCCACTGCCAACGGGAGCCCCACGAAGAATCGCCGCCGCGCCCGGATTGGGCGCCGTGAAGAGCCCGCCTCCGCCCAGCACGTCCGGAGGGAAGGAAGAACCTCCTCTCCTCGCGGGAAGCCGGAGCCGTCTGGAAGGACTGCCGGCTCCCGCACCGAGTCCTCACTCTCTCCCTGGACTCCACGGGGGCCGGAGGAGGGGCATACCGGCCCCCCAACGAAGGGGAAACAACGCGAGAGGCTCCATAGCCTCGAGAAAGCCAACCAGCACCGGCCGGAGGGCCGCAAGACTCGCGCCGGGCCCCGCCCCCACCACAGAGGGCCGGGCCAGAGAGGAGTCCGCCGTAAGGCCCCGCAGCCAGCCACAACACCGCAGGTGAGCCCAGGAGGCCCCTAGGGCTCTAGGTTAAGCCCCTGGGGGCCGGGGGCCACCCTTGAGGAGGGATTACGGAGGGAGGGGGCCTTTAATGACATTGGATAATAGGGGCCTGTAATAACATGGCATAACAGGCCAGGCACCGACTATGACCCTAGCCTCCCCGGGGAGATAAAGGAGTCCCCCTTATAGGAAGCCCCCAGCTGCTGGACATGTTGAGGGGTTCCCTTTAGGATTCCCTCCCGCCTAGAGTACCTAGGCCTAATGTATAAATGTTGATGTATAAAAAGTGTTGTGCATGTTCTAGGCCCTAGTTTGTTAAGAGCACCCGAATGAGTATTGGTGCTGTGATTTTAAAGCGGCCTTTTAGTGGCCAGAATTGTGAAGGGTCTTTTCAAATGAATGAGCACCAGTTAAAGAATGTATAATCTGCATAATTGAATGCCATCTTGATTAAGATAAAGGAACCTGATTTTTACTTATACAAGCCTGGTGTGGTGTCCGGTTATTGCGTCGCATTTCTGAGTTAAAGTGAGAGTGTGCTGCACAACTGCCTTACACATTGCCTTCGCGTGCCTGCCCCGCTTTGCGCCATGCTACCGTAACGGACTCGGTAACTCCCGTTTCCAACACATACCGTCCCACATGGGACTCACGGGGTATGTGACATGACATACACATACACCACCGTGAAATGTGACCATGGCACATGCTCAGATATGAACAGTTGCACATCACAGTGGTCATGTACACGTAACACCCATGATCCTGTCCCCATGAACACGTGCACAGCCTGGGGGTGGCTGCCCCCAGGTGACACCCACAGGACAACATGTACACCAACATACACACAATAGGAAATGCAGCCTTACATGCCTTATGATACAGTTTGGACAGGCTGTGGTGTTGTAGGTGTGCCCCTCACTCCCTGGGAGCTTTTTGTGGCTGGCATATGTTCATCTGAGACAGGCATGGTGACATATGCCAGTCACTTGTACAGGGATGCGTTGAACAGCAATGGACTGATCGGTGCACCCGGCCGGCCCATTGCATTCAATGTGTGCGGGTACGCGTTGTACCCCTGTATGCGTTGAACCGCAATGGACCGATCGGTGCACCCGGCCGGCCCATTGCATTCAATGTGTGCGGGTACGCGTTGTACCCCTGTACGCGTTGAACCGCAATGGACCGATCGGTGCACCCGGCCGGCCCATTGCATTCAATGTGTGCGGGTACGCGTTGTACCCCTGTACGCGTTGAACCGCAATGGACCGATCGGTGCCCCCGGCCGGCCCATTGCATTCAATGTGCGTGGGTACGCGTTGTACCCCTGTACGCGTTGAACCGCAATGGACCGATCGGTGCGCACCCATTGTCAATGGCCTAGTCTGACAACGGACGCGTTTTCGAAATTCGAACGAGTCGGTTGCTGGAAATTCAGTTGGTCACCCACAACGATGTTGCAAAATCATGTATGTCATGAAGTTGAAGATTTGAAGGATGCTGTGGGCGTGTATTGGTGCTGCTATTCCATGGATTGGCCAGATTCAGAAGATGCAAACGACTTGGACCTATCACTTTGGACACATGGGACAGTATCTGCCTCTGCAGCACATATATATTGCTGGCTGTTCCCCTGAGAGCTCACTTGCCTGCACTACATGCTCCAGGATGACATCTGCCACTGCACTGCTGCTGTCTCTGCCCCCTCTGGACCCTGCAATGGCACGTACTGTGGAGAGAGCCCCAGCCTTCAGCCTTGAGGAGAACCAGGCCCTGCTGGACAGCCTACTTCCACAGTACAGCAAGCTGTATGGGACACCAGGGGAGCAGGTGAGTGTTCTGTGCACTGCCTTTCTGAATGTGCATTTTGTCTGACTAGCAAGGCTGAAAGTCTGCACGCCACTGGCTAGCAGGCTCACTGAGTAGTTGTCACCCCCATAGAGTGTAGTGACATGCACTGGACAGGTATGGTGCAGTGACAGTGCATTTGAACAAGGTTTTACTTCCCATGCAATGATACCATGTAGTGACTTCTGGCAAACTGTCCATGGGCAGCGTTGCACTGCCTGTGTACATCATGTGCCCCTGTGATTGAGACATGTATATACAACTGTGTCATGCACGGATATGTTGCATGTGTAGTAATGGCCTTTTCACTTTGTCATCCTCACAGGTTAATGCCCATCGGAAGCATGAGATCTGGAAGGACATCGTCCGGGCTGTCCGGTCCGTGGGGGTCTACAAGCGCCGGATCCGCAACTGCCAGAAGAGGTGGCAGGACCTTCGGGCTGGACCCGGAGGATTGCACGGGTCCAGCTGAAGCTGTCACCTCCTCGCAGGAGGGCGGAACACAGACCCTGACCCCCCACATGCTCCAGATCCTGGCGGTGGTGTTTCCAGACCTGGATGGGCACCTGAAGGCCAGACAGCAGCAAGGAGGGGGTGAGTCAAAGTCTGCACTGTGAACTCTGTATTACATGCTATGTGCCCTCCTCTGGCCTGGTTAAACTGCCACAGTACAGCAGTCATGTTGTCCAGGAGCCATGTCCCTCTATTGTGCACTGCCCACTCCTCATCTGATACCCAGGTGTGGCCCTTACATTCAGGGAATTGTGTCACTTGGGACTGTGTCCTTGCAGTTTGCTTCACTCAAGGTGGGGGACAGCATCTGTTTCCCTAACTCTGTTGTGGGCATCATGGGTGGGTCCATTGTTCACACAATGCCTGTGTTCGGACATGTAATCTGCGTGTTGCTTTGATATGCGGTCCACTTGCTGAGCTGAGCCACCACATGTGCCTGGGGTATCTGGCACACACCCATGCAGCGGGTGGGAACAATGTTTGGGCCCCAGGAGTGTGCAGATTACTTGTGTCACACATACATAGCCAGCTATCCACTGTCCAGGGCTCATCCCTCACCTGTACTCCCACTCCTGTGTATCAGCTGACACGTTGTGCGCAGTGATTTGACCCCTCAGGTGTCTGCCTCTGTGTCAGTGTGCTGTGGATTTGTTGCCAGGACTGCTGGGGTGTTTCTCGGTAGGGGCTCAGCATGCCACTGGAGATGTGACCATAGGAGACGATACTTGTGTGTCACATAGGTGTTTGATCAGCTGCCCGTGCAGACTGGGGTATGCGAATGTGAAGTTCAGGCAGCTGTTTCCCATTCACAGCAGATTGTGAGGGGCTCAGGTTCAGAGGGTAGTGTCACAGGTCTCCCATATGTCCAATCGGTATGACCTGGACAGATGAGGGTTAAGATGATGTGTTGTGTGGGGGATGTACATGTGCACTTGTGCAGCTCCAGGACTTGCATTCCCCATGACCTACTATTGTGACACAGTGCAGAGTGTTGTTGTCTGGCTGCCAAGTCATACATCACTGAGACAGTGATGTATGACTTAGCAGTCATGCCTCCGCCATGGCATGTGTCTACTTATTGGTGATCCTGCAGGGGAGTGACATGTGCTACATGCACACCATTGTGGCGATGGCTATCAGGACATGGGTGCATCATGGTGTCTGTCGCTGGTATGCATCACATGCATTTCCTATTTGACTCTGGGCATCCCTTTCATCCGGAAACCTGTACTGACTAAGTGGCAAGAGTTGTGATGTGTGCATGTCCACATGCTACACCGTGTCCTCTGCACTGCCCAACTACTGTGTAGGTGGTGCATGTGTCCACACTGGGGTGTTGCTATCCAACAGACACCAGACAGATGGGTGCAAGGCCATGTGGGATGTGAGTGCCATGGTTGGCATCGGACTGACAATTGGCTTCTCCTGTTCAGTTAGGGCACTTTTAGTATTGTTCAACTAATGATGCCAGGGCTTGCTCTGTAATGTGCTGTGCTCACAGTGGTGTGTGCGTTTGGTGCAGGTGACTGATGTCTGTCTGTTTCCCCATTGATTGCAGATACATCCACGGCCACGGAAGGGGACAGCTCCACGGACCAGGAGGAGCCGGAGAGCCAGACTGGGTCAGCAGCCGAGGAGTGGTCGGAGGGACCCAGTGGCACGGAGGGCGAGGGGAGCCACACCGAGGAGTCCTCAGCAGCATCCACCTCAGCTGAGGACCACAGCGGCTCGGAGGATGACTCCCTTATGGAGGCAGGTGTCAGCAGCCACCACACCCCAGCTAGTGTTGCTGTCCCCGCCACCACCAGCACCACCACCGCCCTCCCATCGGCTCCCATTCCCCAGGTCCGTGGAGGCTCCCATGTTCGGGAGCATGTCTCCTTCGGGTACAGGCACCGCACCCCCTGCCCCTGTGTCCCCTGCTGCCCTGAGTGAGGAGTCTGTGTACCTCCTTCGCCAGCTCCATGCAGGGCAGACAGCCATGCTGAGTGTCCTCCATGCACACACCGCTCTGTTTACTCAGCTGGTGTCGTTCATGGAGGGCATCTCATCGGGCATGTCTGACCTACAGAGGGGCAATAGGTCCATGGACTCCTCCCTGACGGCAGCAGTGTCCCTCCTCAGACAGTCCCTCACCCCTGCTGCCTCTGCTCCATCCACACTCCCCAGCAGCTTACCCGTCCCAAGCACACACACACACCGGCACAGGCACACACCAGCACACACACATCCAGCACACAGACACACACGCCACAAACAAAACGCACACGCACGCACAGTCAGGGGACTGAAACCAGACTCACAGGGGATGGGGCCCTGGAACACACACACGCATCCACAAGCACTGCGCAGTCCTCAGTTGCCTCTCCCTCCAAAGCACCCTCCCTTGCCTCACCTGCAACCCCAAAGTCACAGCAGCCCTTCCTCTGTGACCTCGGCCTCATCCCCTACGATCCAGCTGCTCCAGCATCCAGGGGGAAGAGGAAGCCCACCCACACGGAGCAGAGTGCCCCTCGCCCCCGGACACCCTCCCCCAGGCGCAGACAGACTGAGGCCCCCACCCGCAAGTCCACCCGGAGTCGTAAGAGCAAGACCCCGCCGCCGCCCTGCAGCTCAGGCACCAGGTCTCCTTCCTCCATCCCTCAGGCCCCCACTCCACAGGTGCCCCCACCACACCCTGCCCCAGGTTCCCCACCCACAGATATACCATCCCCAAGAGGATCCGGCCTTCTCCCCCTGCCACTTGCTCTCCCGGCACCACACCCCTGCTGCGCTTGTCTGTGCCACTGATGTGGTGAGGGTGTCCTCCCCTCTGTTCAGCCCACCTTGCCTGTTCCCCATTCTCCTCCCCTGGAGGTAGGCACTGCAGTGGAGTCCACTACCACCCTGTCTGACTTGGGCACTGCAGTGGCGGACCTGTCCACTCCATCTGCACGGTCCACTGCAGTCGTGCCAGCACACACACCATCTGAGCCATGCCCCCCAGTTGTGCCGGCACACACCATGTCAGACACCTCCACTGCAGTTGTCAGTGGCTCTCCAGCACCCACCACCCCTTCCCTGCCTCCTCCTGGTGAGCCCTGATCTGTCCCTGCGGTGCCTGGCCTGCCCCCCCGGTTGCCCCTCCTAGTGGATTGTCCCTGGTTTTGTGCAGTGCAGTCATGCGTAGGGTGACATCTGCCACTGTCACCCTGTATTGACTTACTTGATGGACTGGCCATTGGCCTTTGTTGGAGCATTACTGTTCTCTGAGTTTTTGGACACACATATGCTGAATAAAGCAACTTTCTGTTCTCTAATGCTATTACTTCTGATGTACATGATGTTGATGATGCTGACCATGCCCTTGCAGCAGGGATGATGATCTTTGGTCTCATGAAAATGAAGTGTCACTGGGCAGGGCCCCATGTGGTCCAGAGGGACAGTGTCCTATCCTGTGGTGTATCCATGTCATCCTTAACAGCATCTGTGGGTGTCATGTGTACAATATTTGGCAATGGAATTTCCTAGTTACATTAGCAATGTCACATCTGTGGCTTCCATCCTTGCACATCTTTAGTGCTTGCCATTGTTCAATTCGTCTACTTCCCTGACCGTGTGGCCATCTCCAGTGGACATGCAGGTTTGGGCATCAATGGGGAAGGACTCATCTGTGTTGTCAGTGCAACTTGCTGTACATGTGTGTTGGATCTGGCTGATGATTTCGTTGACACTCCCATGACCAGGCTGATGTGATGGGAGCCTTGATTTGGTGCTAATTGTTTACTGTGTGACAAAGTGTTGTGCTGACGTGATGGAGCCCTACTGATGCGACATATGGCACAGCTTTCCTCACACAGGAGTGGAGTCCCCTCATGGCAGTGTGTGCTCCTGTGACATTGCCTGCGCCCAAGGTGTGTGTTGTATGAGCATGTCTGTGTGTTCACTTCCATTTTGCTATGCGTGCTGGGATCCCTAGTGATATTCCTGTTTGTGATGCTTGCTGAGTTGAGCTATGTTCCCCCAAAGTCTACTCCTGGGTTCTCTGTGATGTGGGTGCATGGCACATTACTGGTCATCAGGGTGTCACCCATAGGTGTGTTTGCTGTCAGGGCTGAGTTTGTGGGCAGGCGCTGATGGGTCACAGTTAGGATTCCCCTTAGCACTTGTTGTTTACTCCTGTAATGTGATTTCCGGTTTGTGTTAGCTTTCATTGTTTGTGACACGTTGTGTGTGTGACTGCTGGCACTCCTCAGGGTCAGGGCTGCAATGTTGGTAGTTGTCCCTGTGTGTTCTTTGTGGGTGACTTTGGCTTCTTCATTGGTGTGTGACTGTGGCTGGGATCCCATTGGTTGGTGTGGTGTTGCCGTCATGTCCATGTACGGCGTAGTGTGCAGTGTGTCAGACATTTAGGAGTCTTGTTGAGTGGCCATGTGTGCTGTGTTTCTGCACCTTGCTTCCCACCCACCCCCCTGGGATTGTCATGGGTGCATGCGCAATGTCACCTGTGCATGTGATTTTCATTGCAGCACATTGTTGGTGGTTGAGGTGTGTGTTGTTTAGTGTGTACAGATGAGAGTTGTTGCCCGGCAAGACCCCTGCCTCCATGTTGGCCTTGGCTTACTGGCCATGCTGATTGATTTGTGCTTGTGTGGGTGTGCTGGTGATTCTTTGCTCAGGATACATGACTGTGGTTCACAGTGTGAACGACATCTGGCTTTGTCATCACAGTGGTATTGTAATGCAGCCCAGGGTCACCACATTGTGTGGGCCCTGGGGGTGGTGCTGTGGTGCCTCGGTGTCTTACTGTGTGGGTTGCTGTTCCTACATGCTTGTGTGACATGTGTGATTTGTGCTCCCTCTCATCTGACAATGCCTGATTGCCCACATAGGGGAATTGGATCCCTGAGTTACCTTTGTGTGGCACTGTATGCACATCTGTGTGTTTGGTCTTCAGGCCTCCTCATGTGTTGTGTGGTTGCCTGGGGACACTGGTCCCCCCCTCACCTGTTGTGTTTGATGTGCAGTGTGTGTCTGCCTGTTTGTGTTTGTGCATCAGCGCCACTGCATTGGCATATTCATGGTGTGCCATTATCTGTATGTTGTTTGGTGTGTTTGCCCTGCTGTCCCTGGGACTCCTAGGTCATCAGTCAGCACAATGATCATTGTTTATGTGTCCCATTGCTGCCATGGTATGGTATCTGTTCACCTGCCATCTGCAGTCTACACAGGGTATCTGCATTGGTGTGTCCATTGGTGCAAATATGTGGGTCTGCATTGTGATGGTCACTTCTGTCATTGTGTCATTGATGTATGTTGACGGTGTCAGACACCATGGGTGATGTTTGTATGCAGCTGGCCAGAGGTATGTCTTATTTGCACTGCACTGTTTGCCTCCCCAAATCTATGTTGCAATGGGACACCTGCACTACTTTGCCACAGTTGTGTTTGTTGTTCTGTGACCAGGATTTGTCCATGCAGTTTGCCAGTTGCAGCTTCTACTTTGTTCACACTTACATTTTGGTCACTGTGATGATGGGGGTTTGGACCCCATTGCCACAATGGTCAAGATGTGCTTCAGCTCAGGACCCCACACTTACATTTTGGGTACTGTGATGATGGGGGTTTGGACCCCATTGCCACAATGGTCAAGATGTGCTTCAGCTCAGGACCCCACACTTACATTTTGGGCACTGTGATGATGGGGATTTGGACCCCATTGCCACAATGGTCAAGATGTGCTTCAGCTCAGGACCCCACACTTACATTTTGGGCACTGTGATGATGGGGGTTTGGACCCCATTGCCACAATGGTCAAGATGTGCTTCAGCTCAGGACCCCACACTTACGTTTTGGGCACTGTGATGATGGGGGTTTGGACCCCATTGCCACAATTGTCATGGCCTGCTTGCATTGTGGGGGCCACACACATTTATGTGTGGCACATGTGATAGGGTGTCACATTGTATGTTGATGATCATGTTCTGTGTCGTAGGCATTTGACACAGTCTACACACGCTTGTCATGGTGTTGGGGGGATGTCTTAATGTTGCATTCTTTATGTTGGTGTGTGCTTGTTGCGACATGTATTAGCCATCCTGTGAGTGGAGATGTTGTTAGTGGTAGGCATCTGGCACCCCCATGGCTAAGGGTGGTAGTAGTGGTAGGCATCCAGCCCCCCCTGGGTAAGGGTGGTAGTGGTGGTGGGCATGTGGCACCCCCTGGGTAAGGGTGGTAGTAGTGGTAGGCATCTGGCACCCCCATGGCTAAGGGTGGTAGTAGTGGTAGGCATCCAGCCCCCCTGGCTAAGGGTGGTAGTAGTGGTAGGCATCCAGCCCCCTGGCTAAGGGTGGTAGTTGTGGTAGGCATCCAGCCCCCTGGCTAAGGGTGGTAGTAGTGGTAGGCATCCAGCCCCCCTGGGTAAGGGTGGTAGTGGTGGTGGGCATCTGGCACCCCCTGGGTAAGGGTGGTAGTAGTGGTAGGCATCTGGCACCCCATGGCTAAGGGTGGTAGTAGTGGTAGGCATCCAGCCCCCCTGGCTAAGGGTGGTAGTTGTGGTAGGCATCCAGCCCCCCTGGCTAAGGGTGGTAGTAGTGGTAGGCATCCAGCCCCCCCTGGGTAAGGGTGGTAGTAGTGGTGGGCATCCAGCCCCCCCTGGGTAAGGGTGGTAGTAGTGGTAGGCATCCAGCCCCCCCTGGGTAAGTGTGGTAGTAGTGGTGGGCATCTGGCACCACCATGGCTAAGGGTGGTAGTAGTGGTAGGCATCCAGCCCCCCTGGCTAAGGGTGGTAGGCATCCAGCCCGCCCTGGGTAAGGGTGGTAGTAGTGGTGGGCATCCAGCCCCCCCTGGGTAAGGGTGGTAGTAGTGGTAGGCATCCAGCCCCCCCCTGGGTAAGTGTGGTAGTAGTGGTGGGCATCTGGCACCACCATGGCTAAGGGTGGTAGTAGTGGTAGGCATCCAGCCCCCCCTGGGTAAGGGTGGTAGTAGTGGTGGGCATCTGGCACCCCTGGCTAAGGGTGGTAGTAGTGGTAGGCATCCAGCCCCCTGGCTAAGGGTGGTAGTAGTGGTAGGCATCCAGCCCCCCTGGGTAAGGGTGGTAGTAGTGGTGGGCATCTGGCACCCCCATGGCTAAGGGTGGTAGTAGTGGTAGGCATCCAGCCCCCTGGCTAAGGGTGGTAGTAGTGGTAGGCATCTGGCACCCCCATGGCTAAGGGTGGTAGTAGTGGTAGGCATCCAGCCCCCCTGGCTAAGGGTGGTAGTAGTGGTAGGCATCCAGCCCCCTGGCTAAGGGTGGTAGTAGTGGTAGGCATCTGGCACCCCCATGGCTAAGGGTGGTAGTAGTGGTAGGCATCCAGCCCCCTGGCTAAGGGTGGTAGTTGTGGTAGGCATCCAGCCCCCTGGCTAAGGGTGGTAGTAGTGGTAGGCATCCAGCCCCCCTGGGTAAGGGTGGTAGTGGTGGTGGGCATCTGGCACCCCTGGGTAAGGGTGGTAGTAGTGGTAGGCATCTGGCACCCCCATGGCTAAGGGTGGTAGTAGTGGTAGGCAACCAGCCCCCTGGCTAAGGGTGGTAGTAGTGGTAGGCATCCAGCCCCCCTGGGTAAGGGTGGTAGTAGTGGTGGGCATCCAGCCCCCTGGGTAAGGGTGGTAGTAGTGGTAGGCATCCAGCCCCCCTGGGTAAGTGTGGTAGTAGTGGTGGGCATCTGGCACCCCCATGGCTAAGGGTGGTAGTGGTGGTAGGCATCCAGCCCCCTGGCTAAGGGTGGTAGTGGTGGTAGGCAGCCAGCCCCCCTGGGTAAGGGTGGTAGTAGTGGTAGGCATCCAGCCCCCTGGGTAAGGGTGGTAGTAGTGGTGGGCATCTGGCACCCCGTGGCTAAGGGTGGTAGTAGTGGTAGGCATCCAGCCCCCTGGCTAAGGGTGGTAGTAGTGGTAGGCATCCAGCCCCCCTGGGTAAGGGTGGTAGTAGTGGTGGGCATCTGGCACCCCCATGGCTAAGGGTGGTAGTAGTGGTAGGCATCCAGCCCCCTGGCTAAGGGTGGTAGTGGTGGTAGGCATCCAGCCCCCCTGGCTAAGGGTGGTAGTAGTGGTAGGCATCCAGCCCCCTGGGTAAGGGTGGTAGTAGTGGTAGGCATCCAGCCCCCTGGCTAAGGGTGGTAGTAGTGGTAGGCATCCAGCCCCCCCTGGGTAGGGGTGGTAGTGGTGGTGCGCATCCAGGCCCCTGTGTGCATATGTGGCATTGGTGATGGACATCCCGCCCCTATGGTGCTGCTGTTGCTGGTGTAAGTAAATTCTGCATCCCTCTGTGTGTGTGATGTGTCGTGTCCGTATTGTATGTTTTTGTGGTTGGTGTCTGACTTACCTTCTGCGCCGTACGCGTCTGTGCCTGTTCCGGTAGTAAATGTAGAATGTTGGTAGGATCGGAACGAAGGGATTCATGGTTGGTTTGTCTCGTTCGTCTTTCTCGTTGCTTCGCGTTGTCCTCGTCGCTGGCGTGTTCGCCTCGTAGCCGTGGATCGTGTTGTGGCGCGAATCGGAGCTTATGTGCGCCTCTCCCGGAAGCTTTGACGTGCCGGATGTAGCAACGGGTTCGGCGCATACGGAAAGCGCATCGTACTTGTCCGGCCGGACGGGGCTGCATTTTCCCTTCCGTGCGACTCGATTCGGCGTTTCCGGATTCGCCTCGGTCGGAGGACAGGACCTGGATTGGGTGAGTACGACTCGGCCGGATTCTATGCTGTTGTGCGCATCGTACTTGCTCGTTCGGAATAATGTACGGATCGGTCGGGAAACAGGCATTCGCATGGCTTTTTTCCCGACCGAATGGTATTGGGTGCGCCTCCGACCGAGATCGGAATCGGCCCCTAGTGTGTCCTAAGCATGTTCAATGTGATTGGTCATAACTTTTGACTTTGCCATGGTCTCGCACAACTAGATGTCTGCGGTTGGGGCTTTGATCTTTTAGGCTCTATTTTCCACTTTAAAATTTAAAAATTCATAATTCCAGTTCTATTAGTTGGATTTTTGTCATTTTGGTGTCACATTATTTATTAAAATGTACTCTATTTTCCTAAATTGATGTTGGATTTTTCTTTCACTGTGTTTTCACTTCATTACTGTTTAAGTGCTGCATAAATACTTTACACTTTGCCTCTAATTTAAGCCTGATTGCTTTTTTCCCCAAACAGCAGAGGGTTAAGTACAAGTTCATTTAGTAACTACATGTGGTTCACCCTGACAGGGATTGTGGCTGTTGATTAAGTATGGTTTCACCCCTTAACCAACAACCCAAGTTCTCACACCGAGTCACTTGTTCCACAGTGGCACCTATATAGCAATGTCATCTAATTCCTGGGACCCGTCTGTCCATAGAAGCTATTATCTTGAAGCAGAGAAGAGCAAGTTGGTCCAGTCATAGAGAAAGAAAGGAGGTTATAGAGAGATAACCTATGATTAGAGAAGAAAGAGAAGAAAAAGACATGGCCCATGCTTTTGAGCAACAGCAAAAGAAGAGTGCTGCACTCAAACATTGACCTGTTTCACTAAGTATTTGCTGCAATTGTACTCTGTACAAGGGTGTGTTGACATGGCTTTCCTTACATAAGCTTGCTTGTGAGGCTTGCCAACTGATTCTGGAGAGAAGTATATTTACCAAGCTATTTGTTTCTCAGAGGACTCATTGTGGTTGAATACTGATGTATGAGACCTAGAAAGAGGCACTGATTGGTGGTATAAGTCAATGCATTTCCTATATCAGTTCCAAAGAGACTATAAAGCGAATGCATGAAACATGGATGTATGCAACTAAGAAACCAAAAGGCTTGGTGCTTGGAAAGAAAAAAGTTATTTTGAGGATAACCTTTGGATTCCTATTTGTAGATCTATGCCAGTACCTTGCTCCCCCAATCAGGATTCCATACAACTAGATTTGTCAGCTTGGGCGGAGTTTGCAGAGTCATTCTACGCGGAGCTCTGCGAAGTGCCAAAAAAACTCCACCATGCGACACGGAGTTCCGCGAGCGGTGGAGTCGGGTATTTCATACTGTTTGTGCTGATTTTTAGCATCAGGAGTTCCTGCAGCAGTGTTAAATCAGCAAGGACAGCATCATGCAGAGTGCCAGAGGGTGTTGATTCTTTCTGCTTCTCGAGTACATTTTCTACTCTAGCTGAGGTCAGCCTTCTCAATGCGAGCAGCAGCTTTCTCAATGCGAGCAGTAGCGACCAGCTGTGACCTCCTGCTTCCATAAATCTTCCCGGGAGGTGATCTAATGCGCAATTTCTCTTGCTCGCCAGCTTAACATTGGGGAGCCGTGCAAGAGAAAAAACTCCTCTTTGAGTTGCAGAGTTTTTCAGAACTCTGCGAGGAGCGCTGACTGGGCAAAACTCCACAAACTCTGCCGGAGGAGCAGAATTCTTTGTCCACCCTTATAGATTTGGTGGTTTACCAATGGACTAACATCAATATGGAACCAAACGAATAGATAAGATGACTTTTACATGAGTAATGCAACCATGAGAACCACTAGGATATCTTGAATAGTCTTCCATGATCAAAAAACCAAGGCCACAGAGAAATGTCTGAATAATGGCTTCAGGCATTAAAGAATTCAGATCCTCCGCCGGGAAAGCAAGGATCAAGATTACTGCTGGGACCTTGGGGGACAGAGAGGAGGTGTGGTTGTTATAAGGGTGATACCAGGACTTTGGGTATACACAAAACCAATCTAGTGCCTAATAATGTCTATGAATGAGAGGATATGCCCTTAAGGTGTTAACGGTATCCATATATTTGAGGTCAGAGGAACCCACCATTCTCATACAAATGCCATGTAATACTGATCGCTTAATTAAAGTGATAACAAACATGCATAAAACATGAAGAAATTAATTGAGTAAAATACTCCAATAATTATATTCATTAAAAAATTCAGGGTCATACAGTTAATTTGTTTTAAACGTCAATGTAAAAGTTGCTGTCTACCTCTGTAACAGTGCTTGAGGGTCTCCTTGCAGTTAAAAATACCCTTTTTTATAAAAAATAGGTGTTCAAAATTGCCATCTTTTCTCTCAGCCCCAGGGAAACAACCAAACAGATATGACATAGTTTATATAATGGTAGTGACACAGTCTGCACAGTCTACATTGGAGTGATTCGTGTACTTAATCTGTCCATTGTCTCCCAAAAACATTTGTTAGGAGCAACAGGAAGCACATTTTTATGATGCTGAACCTGTCTGGCTTATTAAGGGGCTTATTTCGAGTGGAGCGCTATACCCATGGTGGTGATCCGACCACTGCCACACTGAAGGCCCGTCTGCAGTATTACAAGTGTGGTGGTCAGGCCGCCACAAGACCACTGCATCTGCCGGGGACCCAGGGTCCTGTGGTGGTTGTGCAGCAGTCAGGCAACTGTAATATGGTGGTGGTGCCACCGTGGCACTGCCGAGCATATTACAAGTTGGCTTTCCACAGCCCCATTTATGGCGGTGATCCTGCATTGAAAAGTATGGCGGAGAGGCAACACTGCTGCTCCTGGGCCAGGGGGTGCATGCGGTAGAGGGGGGCACATGTAATGCCCCCCTGGATTTGCACCCTCAGTTCTTGCAGATGATTCAGGCCATGCTCTGACATCTGCATTCTGCATGTTAGGCTCTTCTATGAGCCTAACAACAGCTGCTGTCAGACCACCGCAGCACCGCCCACCGACCAGATTTAAACTCCTAATCTGGCAGGCGGACGCTCAACGGCTTTGGTGGTCCTACAGCTGAAGGCACATTAGTGCCGTGGTGGCACTGTAGGACTGCCAGAGTCATAATAAGTCCGAAGTGTTTCCTTTAAACAGCCTTGCATTATTAGTGTTTTATATGAATCACTAATCAAGTCCATATTATTAAATTGGCTAAAAGAGCTGTAGTCACTAGTACCTTATAAAATGCTAGAGTTGCATCTTAAAGGTGGTTATGAGAGCTGCTTTGGAGCCTGTGTTGCTCCATTCTGAGGTGAGTTCCAATTCTGCAGATGTTTTACTTAACTGTGTGGCTTGGGATCTTTTGGTTCATCCAGACCTTTAATCATTTCCTGCAGGTGATACTTTAAAGTATCTGCCTTTACTTTTAGGATACTATAACTAAAAATAATAAGTGCTGTATTACACTAGCATGTAACACAGCACATATTATATTTAGTTATAGGGCGAATTACAGATGGATCTGTGATCATTTGGCATTATTTGGGAGTGCAAAATCCTGAACATTTTACGTTGTATATCCAGCAGTGGAGGGATGGTACTTAGAAAAAAATTAAACGTAAAAAAGAGAAGGAAGAAACTTGCCACTTATTACACTGAGGATGCTGTCCACCAACAAACTATACAACTTAGGGACATATTTATGACCCAGTTTTCATCACTCTTGCACCACGCAATGTGACGCTAGAGCGACGCAAACCTAAGTCATATTTTTGAAGCCACATAGAGCCACTATTCATGGAGCAAATCGCTGTGTTGTGTTAGTCTGCCCTGGGTAGGCGTTCAATAGGCATTGCATGGGTGTTCCCACACGACTCCCATTGTTTTTAACACATTCCCAGATTTGCAAGACCTCATAAACCTAGGACTACGGCAAAAAGATATGCCTCACCAGGGGAGGCATAAAGCGCAAAAAATGTTTATTGCTCCTCGTTCTTTTTCCTCTTTCAATGTTTGCTACAAGGCGACTTGCTGCGCTGCACCACTGAAGTCTTAAATATGGCCCATGGTGTTTGTTCTGCAGATGGCAAAAGTTAACTTGGACACTTTCTTCTTAATGTTTGCCAACTGGTATCTCAGAGAGCCATTTTCAGATAGCCATATGCCATGGTGGTTATATAGTGGTGTGTAGTGCTAAATGGTATGGCCTACTTTTCAGCGTTGTTTTGCTTTATTTTTGCATTTTCAAAATATCATTATTTTCATTTTGGCTATTTTGCTGAACGTTTATTTTGATGATTATAGATCAGCATTCCATTTAGTGCTTGTTGAAGCCCTAGCTTTCTTTGATCAAGCATTACCAAATGTCCTGCATTTTGGAGTATCAGGATCTTTTGTTATCCAATCTTAGGAGGAAAACATTGTGGTCTGGTTGAGGCTGTATCTGCAGTGTAGAGGCTGAACCAATGTGGTGGTGAAACAGCCCCATGTAAGTCCAAAGTCTTATTTGATGGGCTCTCTGATGTGAGCATCTGGTTTGAACCCATGGGTCAGTTTGTAAAGAAATAATATGTCTCAGCAGGGATTTTGGAATGCCCCATTTTACTGATTTTGACCATAATATGTTTGTCAATGGCAGCCGAGTAATCTATAAAGCATAAAAAGAGAGTAATGTCTGGCAATTTAATGAATCTATGTGCCATAATTTAGTCCTGAAACATAATTGATTTACTACAATTGGATCTAAATTCTGTCTGGAAGAATCAGATAATAAATTGTTCTCTAGCCCATTTCTCCAAAAGGATTTTGCTGTAAGCTTGAGCTTGTACATCTAGAAATGTGAAGAGCTGATAATTTACGGGGTCTTGTCTGTCACCCTTCTTAAAAATGGGGTTTACGATGGAGCCTTTCCATGAGTCTGGGACCAGCACTAATTTGAATGATGCTGGAAATAGGGGAAGCCCAGCTGTCGCTATGAGATTTATATAGCAAGGCCAGGATCCCTTTGGGTTCTCAAGCCCTATTAGATCAAGTTCCTTTTTTCATAACTCATTATATTATGTTTTGTAGTAAAAATGAAAGGGAGACATCAGAACAGAATTACAATTTCACCCAATCCTTCTACCACACCTACAAGTTCGTAAGGACGCTTTCACTCTATTTAAAGCGATTGTCTCTTCTTGCTGTGGGTGTGTGTGAGAAAATGGGGTTTTGTTGCATTACCCCCGCACTTTTTGCCTTCGCCTTCGATGCAACTTTGACTGTAGAGTGCTGGGTCCCCCTTGTCCAGGTTCCCAGTCCCAGTGTTCTTACCCTAAAAACATGTTGACAATTGGTACTTCTGCCCCTCTGTATGTCCCTAGTAAGTGGTATTCTGGGTACCAAGGCCTGGAGGCTGAAGAGGGTTCCATGGGACCCCCTCACAAGGACAATGCCACTTCCCCTACAGCTTGCATGCCCCTGTGAGGGGAAAAAATGGCCAAGTCAACATGGCAACATGGCACTCTGCCTGTATGCCATGCCAGCTAGCAATGCCAGTGTAAGTTTTATTGCACCATATACTCAGAGGGCATCTCAGAGGTGGAAACCTACCAAAATTGGTGTGAGCACTGACTAGCTTTAGGTAGTCTGCCACACACAGTCATGTTTCTGGACCCCTGGGTGGAGAGCCTCTGCTCTCTGGGACCAGAAACAATGCATATCCTGGGCAGAGGTGTCACACCTCCTCACCCAGGATGGGCCAGTGCTCGAAGGGGAAGCTTCAAAGGCCTTCGGCCTTTGTGATGTGACCCCCAACTTCTGCTGCTAGCAGCAGATGGCAACCCCCCCCCCTTTGGGTGGGAAAACCAGTGGGAAAACTTAGAAAGGCTAAGAGGTATGTTCACCATTACCAACTCCACCCCTCTGGTGAAGGAGGCAAAGTTAAGCACACTTTTCAGTCCCTTTCATCTTGAAAATGAGGGGACCCCTCCAATCAGGGCTAGGTCTATGCCCCCTCCTACAGGTGGGTGGCATAATTGCGGGTGTAGACACCCCAGGTAAGGTGTCCATTGGCCCTACCTTCTACTCCTCTAAAATGCCCCCTAAATGTAGTATTTAAAGGGCTCCCCTAGACCTAGAAACTAGATCTGTGATGGCCTAAGAAGAAAGAAGACACCCCTGCAGAGAAGACTGAAGACGAGGACTGCCTTGGCCCCAGCCCTACCAGCCTTTCTCCAGCTTCTGCGAACCTGTGACTTGTCTTGGAGTTAGCAACCTCTGAAAACCCTGGGAGGACTGCTACCTTTGAAAAATACTTTATTCTCCTGTGGACAGCGGACCTGTCCAGAATAAAACAACTCCAAGGGCTCCGGATCCAGCTGGAACTGCGATCCCTGTCCACTCTGCACTCGACACCCATGGCCCGAGTCTGAGTGGCCCACCTGCCCAGTGAAGTCTCCCCAGTGGTCCTGACCTCAAGACCAGCATTGGGTGTCTGCTCCTGACCTCCATGAGGACACCTGCAGACTGAATCCAGAGGCACCCCCCTGACCCGACCGTCTCCGGTAAGAAGATTCTGACGTCGAAAGGCACCCCTACACCCAAAGTCCCTGAGCCTTTGGTGAGCTGAACAGATGGTGCTCCTGTGACCCCCTACATCTCTACTTACCTCTACTGTCATTGGTTTCCCCTTTGCAACCTCCAGTGTGACGCCTGCAGCCTTCTGGTAAAAAAAAAAGACACTCCATTAAAAAGCATTGGGCGCCTGGTGCTGAAATTGCACCTTACACTTTGCCGCCCCTGTGTCGCGTGTGGTGTATATTTTGGGCTGCTTTGTAGACCCCCCCTGTGCTTGTGCTAAATCCCAAAGCTTGGCCCCTGCAACCGATCCACTTACCTGCAAGCAGTGTGGCTCCAGGCACCCCCAGTCTCCATTTAAAAGCATTGGGCCAAACTCCGACTTTGGCCTCTGCACCCAATTGCCCCTATCCCGCTGGTGGTGTAGTTTTTATACTCACTTGACTCTTGCTCCTGGCTGACCTTTGGGCCCAAAGGCCAGATTTGTAAGTGTGGTACTTACATGTTAAACCACATTATTGTGTTTCCCACAGGATAACATTGAAGTGTCGATTTTTAAAGAGAAAAGTATTTTTATCTCAAAAATGTAGTTCCAATATTGCAAAGATCTTGGTCTTAAAATAAAATACAAACAAAGCTTATTTTTCTAAACTTGATGTGGATCTCCTTTTTGAGCTGTGTTTCCATTATTGGTCAATGTTGTGCAATGAATGTCCTACACTCCTCTGTTTTAGGCCTAAGGCTGCTCGCCCTCACTACCACTAAAAGAGCACATTAGGTTTTACATTAAGCCCTGTACACTTTTGGAGAACCCCGGGACTCTGTGCACTTTATAACCACCTAGTGGGAATGCCATATACAGAGCCAGCTTCCTACAGTGTGTGATGCAGTGGGCAGTGATATTTATGTTTTCTTGGCCAAGATGCCCTTGTGGCAGCAGTAAAGATTTTCAATGTCCAAGCCAGTGTTCATAGCACATTTCCGTTTGTGCCACATGTGAGGTTGTCTAAATTGTTTATGAATTGCCAAAACATGGCTTGGTCTCTTTGTCTTAAGTGTCTGTGTAGGAGGAGCCAATGTTCTTAATTATATTTTATCTTTCTTGCTTTAAGCTGTTTATTATACTGAGTTTTGTCATTTTGCCTAACAAAATAATAACATGAGGGGCAACCTAGACATTCTTGCTGTTTCTACTCAGTGTGTAGATCTCATTTCTTAATGCTTTTTAATCTACTTATATACCAGGGATATAAAGTTCTCCATTTTTAAAGTGTGTCCACAGCATTTTCCCTCCACCAGAACTCATGTATCGATTTGATGACCTGAGACCAAGTGATAATGAAAGAGGCTAGGTCTTAGAGGTGCTGCGAGAGCTCATTGGTACTCTTGATTTGCTCTAAAACGTTGCATTTGGCGAGACACACAAGGCTCTATTTTAACCTCTTCCTATATGTCAGTGGCTCTAAGCTCCACACTGTGATAATTTTCTCAGATCTTTGAATTTTTTGATTGTAACTGAGGTCAATGAACAATGGTAGCTTTCTATTTGGCAAATCATATGAAAAGTATTGCAAGTGAAAAAAAGTTTAGTGATAAAAGTGTGGTCAATCTTGTTAGGCTTACTCTGAGACTCATGTGTGTGTTAGGGACCCAACAAGAGAATCACATTTGATAGAGACTGGAGTCCAAATGACTTGAATAGATTATTAGTACTGCAAGTATTAGTGTTATCAATATTATAATATCTTCTTCTGTTGCCTTTTGATTGTGTGTACTTAGAGTCACCAACCAAGTGCAGTTTAAAATCAGTGATAACCATCTGAGGTCATGTTCTGCGTACTTTATGTCTTCAATTTTCTCTCCAAAGACTATAAATACCCTTCTGTCATCATCAAAGCCCAAGTTCAAGTAGACATTGACAATCAAGATGGAGAATGTTCTATTAGCAAAATGACATTGGTTGAGTATGACTGCCTGGAATGAGTGACTGGAGAAATTTTAGATGTGTTGCTAGTCTCTAAAGTAGTTGCGATGTATAAGGAGAGCCTTTCGACAGTCGTCCAAATCTCTTTATCTTTATTGCCGGATGATTAACCTCCAGGTAACCATCAGACAGATATCGTCCAGTGCCCCATGTGTCGTGGAGACATAAGAAAGGATATCTTAGCTAGTCAGAAATTGATATGCCTCGCTAGTGTCCAGTAATATACAAAGCCCTGCAAAATTCCAGGAAGTGAGTTTGAGATAATCACTGTTTAGCTTGCTCTCATTCTTTTGATATTGTGCTGACCTTGGAACAATGATTGAAGTAGGCACCTATATTTGAGGCAAGCCAAGTTCAGTCATACTCTGTAGTTGGGTGATTGGTCTAATTGGTTTTGCAATATTTATTGTTATTCATATCTAAGTGAATTTAGAGTAGGGCCCTAATCGTTAATGTGCCTTAAAGCAGCCTTGGGCTGTTTTGAGGACAAATCTGAAGTTGGAAGGAGGTGTTTTGTAAGCTGCTTTAATGGCTACCATTAAAAAAATCAGGATATTTAGAATTTGTCTCATGTTATAGCTTAATACCCCATTGCAAAAAAGTGTTGTGGTGTTTGAATACTAGTTTTGTGTTTCTGAAGATCATCAAGTAACAACTGAGTTCTCTCTATTTAGATGATAGGTGTTAGTTACAAATTGCTCACTTATTATGGCTTCTGGAGTCAGATGTGAAATTCAGGTATGTGTGACAATATACCTAGAATATTGTTTCTGTTCAGTATATCTTTCTGACCCAGGAGTTGTACTCTGGCATAAGAGTAAATTTATTTTGTAGCTGATGGTTATATAACTTTAAATGCTGTGCTATCAAGGAGGGGCATTTTCATTGGTTGGCTGTTTGATTGCACATGGGTGACCAGCTGTGGAATTAAGCTAGTGTCACTTGGGGTGGCTGAATAAACTGAGGTGGTGTAGGAAATTGGTTTATTATTAGGGGTGCATGATGGCCAACCTCAAGGAGTAATCACAACTCTTGTTAGAGTAAACCCCAAAAGTCACTAAGTTACCCTGAGCTCAGTCCTCCGTTACCAATGGCACAGTGCATACAGACATAACTTAGGGCAATGTTTAAAGTATTTGCGCAGTACCAAAACAGTAATAAAGTCAAAACAACAAACATTAAAATTACTAAACTGAAGAAGATAAATAGAGAATATTTTATGAGCAAAATGACACCAGAAAAGTACAGATCCTAAAAGGGGAACCAAACATATGACTTCTCAAAGATTTAAGTGAAAAAACCCTCAAAAGGTGCAGCACACCAAGGGTAGTCAATGGTTGTGGTAGCCCAAGACCTAGATGCAATTTGAGGCCAACCACAATGGAGCCCTGGTCGAGTACATAAGGTGGATTGGCCCTGGTGAAAGTCTGAAGTCAAAACGTTTGAAATAGTTTCAAAGTCCTAATGAAAAAGTTATGTTGTCATTCTTGTGAAGAAAAAGCTGCCTGCCTGTGGGGCAAATTTAAAATTGTAGCCTTATCTGTGGATCTGCCAGTTGGATACCTGCTGCAGGTTAGTCCTGCTAAGGCTCTGGAGATTTTGAGGTTGTTGCTTGAAAAAGTTTTTAAGTCCCAAAACAGAGATTGATCCTTTCATGGGGACAAATCTGAAATCCAATCCAACGCCATGGAACTGCTGTTCATATAGTTTTTGGGGTAAGTCCCCCTGGATCTAAACCTTTGGAATAAAAGTTTTCAAAGCTTCCAAAACTTTTCCTATTGCCCAAGCAACCATAGAAGTATACTAGTAAAACTTTGCGGAGAGCACGGAGAGACTCTCAGGACCTCATTTACAACTTTTTGGCATAGGACGGCACCTCAAAGCTCCTAGCTGCGCTGCCCTGTGTCACAAGAAAAGGACAGGAATGCACCATATCTATGAGATATGGCACATTCCTGTTCCTTTTCACAGTGCTGGTGCACAAATGGCTGTCGTGCGCCAATGCAGTCACCCTTGTACCCTGGGTGCCTGTGATGAAATTGGTTTGTGTATGTGCAGGAAGGAACACCTTCCTACACAAAAACAACTGGTGTGCCTGCCCTGGGCAGGCACACGGGTTTGACACGTCCCAGATTTAGGCTATGTTGTAAATCTGGGAATGTGTCAAAAACCATGGACATTGAGTGGGAACACCCACAGCAATGCCCATGGCACACCTCCCCTCGCAGTGTGAGACAACACACCGACTTCTGCTGTGTTGCCTTACACCATATCTCAGAGGCCATGAAAAGCCACGCAGGGTGGCTTTCCAGGGCCTCGTAGATATGGGTACACCCAGTGCTCCACTGGAACATCAAGAAAAGTTACCTCCCAGCGGCTTACTGGGCTTGTAAATAGGCTCTTCAGTTTGCCAGGAAGAGATAACAAGCAAAGTCCAGTCTTAGGTCCAGTTGTCATTAGTCAGCTGGAAAAAAGCAGGGACAAGGCTTGTTGCAGAGTTGTGTGTAGCTGTAGGCACAAACTAGGCCAGTTAACTGACCCTTCAAGGCCACTTCTTTGTCAGAATACAAGTGGAAGCAGGTCCCTTCCTTAACAACTTTTCACATGTGACATATATCAGATCCAGTCCCTTTCTGTTCTTCTGCAGCTCCTGATAGCTCTCAGTCCAGGTGCATTTGGATGTCACATTTATGCCTGCACCAGCTAGTGGATGGGGGTGACTCCTTGGCACTCCATAACCAATGGGATGAAAGTTCACAGGAGCAACCTTGCCCACCTTTTCAGTAGTTCATGTTTGCCTTACTTCAAACAGACCCAAAATGCCATGTTTCATGGCATTTTCAAGATGGAAAAAGTCTTAAGTGACATAAAGGGACAGTCCCTTAACATCACGGCTTCTGTTTTCCTCTACTCTTCTATCAAACAGCGCTGGGAGGCCTCAGGGTAGCCATGCGCTATACAAGTACAATTTCATTCATTCATTCATTCATTCATTTCATTCATAAACGTGGGCTCTGAGGGTTTTGGTTGTGTAGGGGAGGGTACTATGGTAATCACTAGTGTCCTCCCACATCTAACACTTAATTCAAGTTTGAAGCAGGCATTGTACCCAGAGCGATCCCAGAGACAACAGTCTGGTATGATAAAAGTGGGGTCCTTCAGCCATCAGAACGAGGATACAACAGGATTGCCCTGGCATCCTGTTTTCTCACTTTCAAGTATGCCAAAGTGTTACATATGGCTCAGTAAACTTGTCAGGCAGGACTTGACTGTGGTATCAACCAAATGCCCTCACCCCTCACCCTGCATATGCTATTGATGCCCATTCAGGTCAGCCTTTTGTGTTCTGGGAAGAATATCACACCTCTTTTATACCTCATTCAAGGCTGAGCACCGTCTGGCAGTAACTGGAGAGGTGTTGCAAATTAGCCTCCCCGAAAGCTCAGGCAGTTAAAGGGTAACTTTCTAAAAGTTATTTGTCCTTACTATTTATAAAAAATCCCAATTACTTTTCTAGTTGACCGAATTCCAGAGAAAGGGTAATACTATTTCAATCTCTATTCTGATTTTCTACATTGGACATCTACCTCTGCCACAGTGAAAATAGCCTTTAGGGCCTTGTCATTGTGGGGAAATGGTAATATTAATTTTCTACCCATTCAACTTCCTAAATACCATGCTCCCTGTCTTCTGGACTACAAGATCTACATGGGGGTTAATTACTAATATTTATACGGGAGGTATTTACCTATCAAAAGGTCTTATTTTGACAGGTCGCTCTGCAGATTTCGCACTGCAGCAGTCAGGCTACACATGGCAAGTCTACAGCCATTGTTTGTACTACCACTATAGTGGATGTAACAATAGGTGCTGCAGTCTACCATGGAAATTTAGCTTCCAGGCCTTGGGTGAACTTTCTTCACCATATACTGGAGACTTACAGGCAAGTTAAATCTGCCAATCAGGAATAAGCTGATGGAACTATGTTTAAAGGGTGAGCACATGCACTGTGCTCCTGATTAACATGGTTAAAGTGCCCAGATTTCTAAAATCAGCACAAATACGGTCCAGCAAACGGCTACAAATCTGGAGTCACCACACAGAGAAGGGGAATTTCCTGCACAGTGTAATAGCGTAATTATTGATGCTTAATAGTCTCTCTCTGCTGGAGCTCATGTCATCTAGCTGTATTCTTTGAGGAGAATTATTCTGGCTTTTGAGCGGAGTACTGGAATTGCAGGCCATGAGTTGACCTTAGGTAATCTATTTCTAGTAGTTGTATCATCTGGTAGTAGGGGCTTCTGTCTTTTGATGACAAATTGAGAATATGTTCTCCATTTCAAAACCCAATCTCGATATAAGGACTCCTGTTTGCTTCATAAGGAGCTGTTGATGGCTTTATTCTTCTTGTTTATTTTCTTCTTTTCTTTCCATGTCAGCCATTTATCGAAAGCAGAAATTGTCTTTAAAGGTATGCCAGAAGGTGGAATTATTATCATTGGCGGGCCTGAATTGTTTTCATTTTCTTCCTCCGTATTCAACTGTTGGTATTGTGTATTGATCTCTAAGGCTTGATCAGTGTATATTCTATTTTCCAGATTATCTGACTTATAACAGGTTATTTTCTTGAGGTTTTCTATTAGAAGTTGTAATAAATCAGGAAAGGTACATAACTTGTCCAGCATCTTTGTCAGGCACATTGATATGTAGGATAAACTTGATTTTTCTGTTTGGATTTAGGTTGCAAACAGTTTTTGATGTCTTTTTGTTCTCCTTGGACTCAACAAGGTGTTTACCAGTGGAATCAGATTCTATTAATGTACCTAATTTAAGGTCCATAGCGTTTATTTTAGTGTCTGGGTTGGTAATGTATGTGACAAGAGATTGTAGCAAATCTACCTGAAGTTCTAACTTGTTCAACTGCCAGGTTAGTGCTTTACTTGCCACTAGGAGGGTGAAATTGAAGTTAAAATACTATTGATAGGGTTAGTCAGAGGACTGGATGACGATGTTGGAGGTGTCAATACAAGGCTTTTTATATGTTCTACCTCTTCAAGGTGTTGGACATCAGTCATTCAAGTGAAAGCTTTCATGTCTATTTTGCATCTATATCTTTCTTGGTGTCAGGATTTTTATTACTTTGTCATGTCAATGAGAGAAGAAAGTCTGATAACCGAAAAGTCTGCTAGACTCTTGCTTTGTTGATGAACTTGTGCGATGGTTTCAAATGACTTTACTAATTGATCAGTGTTAGACCTGGCATCCTTGGCGTGGTTTTCCCCTATCTTTTGCCTCTGCCTCCTGTATTTTTGCTGTGTGCTGAATTTCGTTTTTGCTGGTCCAGGTGTTTTGGGCACTTTGCCACTGCTGATACGTGCCAACGTGCAAGTGCTCCCTCTGTAAATTGTGAATATGGATTGGTGTTTCCATGATTGGTTTGTTTGCCTCACTACTAAGTCCCTAGTACAGTGCACTGTGTGTTCCCAGGTGCTATAGGTCAACTGCTGTTAGTGGGCCTGCAGCACTGATTGTGCCAACCACACAAGCAACCTTTTCACTGCAATGTCTACGTGCAGTCTCTACTGCCATGTTGACTTGGAAAGTGCACCCACTTGCCAGGCCCTAACCTTTCCTTTTTTTACATGTGACTCACCCCTAAGCTAGGCCCAAGGCACCCCTGTGGGCAGGAATCAGTGTGTGTATAAGGTAGGACTTGTACTGATGTGTGTGATGTCCTGATAGTGAAACACAGTGGATTTCATTTTTTCACTATTGAAAGGTTATCTGTCCCATAGGATAGAATGGGAGTTTATTTATACCATCCTATAAGTAAAACTTCCCATTGGGACAAGATGGAAAGTTGGAGTTTAGTATGCCTGAACTCAGAATATTAAAATGCATCTTTTAGTAAGGATGTTTTTTATTTTGTGTATTTGAAAATACCACTTTTAGAAAGTAGGTATTTTCTTGCCTATCCATCCAGTGTGCCTCTGCTGGTTTGTGGATTGCCTGTCTGGCTTTGGAGTGACAGGGACTGGAGATGTGCATTCCTTGTAGACAGCCACTGGGGGAGTTGAGGTGTGTCCTGCCTTTCCTGGATGAGTCAGGGCTGGGCTGAATAGACCTGAGCTGCATTTAGAGTAGGGGGAGGAGATTTCCTTGCACCTGAATGGACCTGGTCTTCCTTACACAATGCTGTCTCTAACTCATGCCGGGAAGCTAGGTCAGAGAGGATAGAACTGGTTTTGACTGTGCACAGAGCCTATCTGCCACAAGAGAACAAAGAGAAATGGAATTCAATATTGGGGCCCAGACCCCAGATCTTTAGAATACTTCTGGACTCAAGAGGAACCTCTGCCAAGGGGAAGAGCTGGGAAAGCTGAATGAGAAGTACTGCCCTTTTGCTGTGTGCTGTTTGGGGTTGGCCTGCAGTGGCTGTTTCTGCCAAGGAGAGGGCACATATTTTGCTGTGTGTCCTGCTTGAAGAAGATCTCCAAGGGCTTGAAGTAGAGCTTGCCTCCTGTTCTGAAGTCTCAAGGACACAAATACTTCACCACCAGCTACCTTGACCTGCCAAGAGGTGCCTGTTACTGTTTCGGGCCTCTGGATGTTGTTCCTGCTGTTGGAAGCTGGAAAAGAGAAGCATTTAAGAGAAGTTCCGGCACATCCCTGCTGTGTGAGAAGAATTTCCACGCAACGCCATTGTGCCGCTGAAGAAACCGATGCAGCATCTGCCCGCGGCTGGAGAAATTGCTGCACGCCCAATCCCGTGCACCGATCTCCGAAGTCCAAGATCACTGCACCAATTCCGACGCAGGCCCTGCTGTGCGGCTGCAAGAATCGATGACTGGAGAGACCAACAAACCGGTGACTGGAGAGACCAACAAAGCTCCATTGGGTTATTTTAGAAGTGTATCTCCCTTACCCTGACAAGTAAGAAGGATCCCTACTTGGACAAAGTCACAAACCATTGTCGGCTAGAGACTCCCATTTCTAACAATTATATTTTGACTTTTTTTCTAGGGTTGCTTTCAGAGATTGACATAGGTATTGTTGTATACTTTCCAATTAGGAGATGTGTTCCAGGAAGATACTACTGGCTCTCATCACTACAGGGATAGATGATTTGATCGAGCTGGTGGGAGTGGGTGTTCAAGATATTTTTTTATTGCTTGCTCTCTTGGTTGAAACCGTGTTCATTTGTGAATGGAATATGTTCGTTTTAAAAGCACTCACAGTCACATTAAGCCAACAGAGATATTTAATGAGTTATACCAGAAAATGTGTTCTAGAAATGTCAACAAACTGAATACATGTACTGACCTTTTCGTAGTTCTCAGAGGCTCAAACTCCACCAGTGGTGAACACTATTGCAACTCCAGAGGTAGCATTGTATACAGCAAGAGTTTATACAGGAGGCTTCTCTGGAAAAAGCAGTTTTCATTCGGATACAACATGAGTGCCCTACTATGGTTGGTGTGTGCTTCCAAGCTAAAACAGAGTCAGAACAGAAGAGGCTGAGTGCTTTAGTACCTTTGGTGATGGTCGGAAATATAAACCAAGCCAGGCTCTACATAATCCAGAATGAACAAGAGACTTGAGGTGCCAGAGTTACAGAAATATTTCTGTTGACAGTGCCACATAAGATCCACCTAGCAAAGTACCCAGGCAACAATATGACCAAAGAAAGGACCTGATTTTGAACTTGGTGACGGATATCTTGTCCGCCGAAATATAAATCCCATGACATCCTATGGGATTTATATTTTGCCGGACAGGATATTTGTCACTGTTGTGATGGAGTAACCCATCCGCTGAGTTCTAAATCAGGCCTAAAGTCTTTGATCACTTCCAATTGGCTGAACTTAGAAATGAGGTTGGAGAAGTTCTGCAGGAATATCTGATCTAGGAGCCCCACGGAGGTCGTGTGCATAGTGGGAACACGACCGCTTGCTCAATAGAAGTCAACAGGTAAGTGGCAGTTGCAATTTTAAAGAAGAAGGACCCTTGCCAGTGGAACCTGAAGAAACCCGTGGAAGAGGGAAGGTTGGAGAGTCACCCCAGCCATGGATACCCCAGGAACCAGGATACCTACACCAGGGAAGCCGTGTGCATAGGTGCAAAGAGACGTCAGAAACTGCCATTGACCACAATGGAGGACTTCAGAAAGGTTGCCGCTGGCAAAGAAGGTGAAAGTGTTTGGTGGAACCCAAGGATGGATTCAAGATGAGAGGTACCTGCAAGCAGAGGGGACAGTCTATGCCACTCAGGAGTGACCAGGAGGCACGGAAGACGAATGCCCATCAAGGTCAGGGATGCAGGAGAGTTGACGGTGCCCTTGAAGTTGCAGCTGTACGGACCAGGCAACGCTGAGGAAGACCAGGAGCCGTTCATGAGTTGTCCCACGTCAGATGTCAAGAGCCAGGGGGTCAGTGTCCAGCAGGGGCACCAACAAGCCTTGGCGGTGGCAAACAACTTAGTCGTCGAAAAAGGTGCAGTGTCGAGACCAGCAAGGTCCATATAGCCCACCACTAGCAGGAAAATCAGAGCATGCCCGAGCAAGCAGGGGAGCCCACTGGAGCTAAAGAAGACCCTCAAGAGGTCCCACAGGTCGGAGGCACAGGAGTCACAAGAGGACCTCGAGCAGCTCACCAAGGGATGAAGGCCCACGGTGCAAAGGATGAGGTGCAGGCAAGGATCTTGGCTGCAGGAGATGCTTGAGGCTGGAGATTTTTGGAGCCCGAAGATCTCTGGAGAAAAGAGTCAACAAGCCAACACAGTGCACAGGGGTACTGCTCCAGTGGTTCAGACGAGGGATACTGGCTTCAAACTTGCTATACAGACAGTGCAGGCCTCGAGGGAGTTTCAGAACAACCACCTGTGTTGCTGATCCTTTTGGAGTCCGGAGGAGCTTAGAAACAGCAGACCGGTCAGCTTTGTTGCTGTGCCTGCAGATGCAGGGGAGTGACTTCTTTACTCCAAGGGAGATTCCTTCTGGTGTCTTGGATGTCCACAGACCTTGTGAAGAACCTGTATGCAGCACAGGTACAGATAATGCAGCTGACTTGCAGGACGATGAGATCAAGAGCTGCAGGAGTCTTCCCAATTGCAGTCTTGGTTCCCAAGGCAAAGTCCAACGAAGTCCAGAGTGCCCAGATGGTTATAGTAGAAGTGGTTTCAGATCTGAATCTTGTCCACGACTAATGTAGGAACCTACCCACAGGTAAGCCCTTAAGTCCCCTAAGGAAAGGGTTGGGACGATTCAGGGTTCCCTCCCACAGGAGGGGCTGGACAATGGGGAGGATACTAGACTGTGCCCTTCAAAGCAGTCTAGTGTCGCTGGCAAGCTCCCCCACCCTGTCCCAATGCACTAATTCCTGTCTGGGAAGTGGTCACACCTCCCCGCGATAGGAAACCTATTGTCCTGCCTTCCCCTGCTTGAGCTTATCTCAACAGCAGGATGGCAGAATCATGTCTCTAGAAGGCAGCAGCCATAGTTTGCTGTCCGCGTCTAAAAGACTGGTACTGGGAGCACTGCAGGCTTCCCGGAGAAGCTTTACAGTGAATGGAATCATATATCCCACATCGTTTATGGTGTGGGAGGTATGATTCCAACATGTTTGATACCAAAAATGACAGGGTTTGTTACAGCCAGTTTAGAGATAGCCATCGCGTAATGACGCATGGCCACTTTATGTATCGAAATGGCTGATGCACTTACAACCCGGGAGAATGGACTCCGAGGGTCATAGTGGTGTTCTGCTCATGCGTGGGCACTCTCACACTTAGAACTGAGAACACTGCTTTCAGGATTGAAAGGCCTTCCTTAGGGGTGACTTATAGGTTTTAAGTGTAGTGACATCAGATATAAGGAAACGTATATCTGCTGTAAGTGGTACTAGCCCAGCTTACACAGGCTGCAATGGCAGGCTGTAGGCATAATTTGAGTGGTCTCTCATGGGTGGCATAATACATGCTTCAGCCCTTGGGAGACCCCTGGTGTACCTATGCCTTGGGTCCCTTTGTACCATATACTAGGGACCTACAAGGGTACCCCAGTAGCCAATCTGGAGTGTAACTAAGTACTCACCGTGTCCAATTTAGGGAAGCACAGAGACTGCATTCCTTATTGGCAGAATCCCAGTCAGGCTAGTCAGTAAAACATAATGACACTAGCAAAAAGTGGGGGTCTGGGTAGTGAGAGCAAACCAGTCCATGATGGTCTGGATTTTGCTCTCCAATGGCTGAACTTGGCCTCCACCTACCAGGTGACCCAAGTATACAACCTTGCTCTGCCCTAACTGGCACTTGGTGGCCTTGATAGTGAGGCCTGTCTTTTGCAGGACCTCCAGAACATTCCTGAGGTGTACCAGGTGATCCTCCCAGGGGGAGCTAAAGACAGCAATCTAGATATGCTGCACTATAGGCTTCCAGGCCTGTTAGAACATTATTCGCCAACCTCTGAAATGTGGCCGGTGCATTTTTCAGACCAAGGGCATCACAATGAATTGATAACGCCCATTGGGAGTTGAAAATGCTGTTTTTGGCTTGGCGTCTTCAGCTAGTTTGATGTTTTCCTATTTACTCCATATAGAGTTCTATACTCTTATTCTATGGTGTTCCTTGATGCATTGGCACTCTATTTGTAGGGGTTGCCATCTATCTATCTTTCTTCCTTTCCTGGCTCTTGATTTTCCTTCATTTTTCCACTGGTATTCTACACTTCTTCTTAGGTTGTTGGGTTATTATATTTAGTTTATTTTATATTTGCTGTTTGTTTAGTTGTTGAAAATATCGGTTCTGACTCCCTTATGGATAGTATAAAAACTTTTGGGTTTTCGGATGAGGACTTTGCCAAATTGTTGGGACAAACATCAATAGGAGACAAACCCTTCTCGTTACCCAAAGGCCTAAATGATGACTGGATCAAACTGTTAAATCTAAAAATTAAGTAAAAAAAGGACAGAGTCCCACGCAAACTTTATGCTCGAGTAGTTAAAAGCAGGGACAATCCTTATCAGTGTATGTGTTAGAAATATTCCAGGACTCTTTATAGAGATTAAACAAAATTGAGAAAAATGGGCTCTGATTTCAAATCGATGCGCTAGGCGGGACTGTATGATTTTTATTATTGACACTGCCAGAGAGTTTGTGACCTTTGCTTAATAAGGAAATCCAGGATCTTGAAAACAAACCTAAACAATCTAACACTATTGAGGAGAGTAAGAGAAAATTTGAAGAGGTCAACATTGAACTTGATTCCTTTAATGAATATCTACTCAAAAGAAAGACTGAGAAACTAAGGAAGGATATTCGTTTCTTTTCACAAGAACGTATTTATCCATTCCTCTCTGAGAATTATGATACTACAGTGAGAGAAGGCCCATTGACCACAGAACCACCGGGTTGGATAAATAGAAAAATCCTTACTTTTTTTGATACCACTGACTCTGAGGGAGAGGGCTCATCCAATCACTTTGATACATACGGGAACATACATAATCAATACGAGAGACTCACACCCAATAATCGTTTTATAGGGAACAGACATGGCAATTATCGCCCCAGGTTTTGAAACCAAGAGAGAGGAGGATACCAAGATCTAGATCAGCCTCAAAAGTATGTTCAAACAAGGAGTCAACAGTACTGAAAATGTTAAATAACATACTATTTTCAATCAATCGGCAGAGGATATTGACACCACTACAGAGGACTTTCTCACCAAGGGTTTATCCTTTGTTCCATCTACCCCTATCAATAGATTTGAACTTATGAAGGATTTATTTGCTTTTTTTAGTAGAATTAGACTAAAGAAATTCTTCATGATACGAGAAACTATGCTGGAACAGAATGTCTTGGTGTTGAAACCACCATCTAGTTTCACCCCAAACCTAGATCAGCTAGGACCAGTAGTGGAAGTCTTCAAGAAGTCGATCATTGCCAAACTACAACATGCCATGAAATACGTCCCTAGATCACCTTACAAAATGTAATTTGAAGAAAATACAGCTCTTAAATATCTCAGAGAGAATAATAACATCACCATAAAACCCTGCGATAAGGGTGGGGGCATTGTTGTGTTTGATACCCCACAATATAAAAACAAAATGAAAGTGATGTTGGGATGCCCTCAGCATTATAAAAAGATCAAGGGAGGCCCCGAGGTGAAACTGAAAATGAAGATTCTTGCCTTGGTTGACAAGGAGTGATTTGTAATAAGGAGGCAGAGTTTCTCACCCCTACCTATACGCGCATCCCCATCATATATGGTGTACCTAAAACACATAAAGATTTATCTAACCCACCCCTACGACCAATAGTATCCACCATAGTGGCAGCTACAGAACCTCTGCCGAAATACATTGACTTTTTTCTCAAACGTATTGTTCATCAACTTCAGTCATATGTGAAAGACACAGGTCACTTTATTTCTAAAATAGAAGGTCTTCCATTCAATGACTCTGTTGACTTTCTAGTCACCATGAACCTTGAAGCTCTCTATACGAATATCCCCCAAGGTGAGGCCCTTAAGGTTATCAAAGAAATGCTCCAGGCAGATGACAACAACCACAGTCACGAATTAGTAGCTCAATGCCTGCAGATCGTGCTCAATGAAAATTTCTTTGAATTTGATGGGGAACTCTATCAACAAACAAAGTGGTAGGCATGGGAGCAGCCTATGCTCCCAGTATAGCATGCCCATATATGGGAAACTTTGAGACTAAGCATATATACAACGTGGTTGCCCCCTTTGTTGAGAACATCTTTAACTGGTCATGGTTAATTGACAACATCTTCGTATGGAGAGGCAATGAAGAATATTTGAATGAATTTGCTAAATGGATTAATGCATGTGAATCAAACCTCAAATTTACTGCTAATATAAGCAAGGTTAGGTTTGAATTCCTGGATGTTTGGGTTGAACATTATGATCAACAACTTTAGGTATCATTGTATACCAAACCCACAGCCAAGAGCACACTCCTACACTTCAGCAGTTTTCACCCTCGCTGCCGAAAGCAAGGTATACCGTTCAGCCAGTTCCTGTGATTGCGCAGGAACTGCACCACCATAGCTGATTTTCTAAAACATGCAGAGCTGCTTAAAGACAAACTGGCAGCCAGAGGTTATCTCCCAAGATTGATAAAGGACTCCTTCAAAAGGGCCCAATATTTCAATAGAGACATCATGTTTGAAATAAAAAACAAACAAATGGAGGAGAAACTGGTTTGTGTCACTAGACATTCCAATATGGATGGGAAGATCAGGCAAATTGTCAATGCTCAGTGGCATTTGCTTAACATCAACAATGAAGAAAATAGATTGGTGATGCCGATTTTTGCTTTCAAAAGAAATTACAATCTCAGGAATCTATTGGTTAAAGCAAAACCACATGAGCATGAATGATATTGTCAAAAATCCATCACAGGAAATCATCCCATATGTGGTAACCACAAATGTGGGACATGTCAAGCTGTGCCAATGCAATAGTGGCTGATTCTATCAACCTTGGTGAAAGAACCATCTATCTGAAAATATCACCAACCTCCGTTCCTCTAATATCATCTATCTTATTCTTTTTCCGTGTGAGGTCGTATACATTGGCGAAACTGGATGAGAATGTAGAATCAGAATAGGGGAACATAAATCTAATATTCGTACTAGCAGATTGGCTGCTCCATTAGTCCAACATTGACTACAATTGAAACATTCTGAAAAGGATCTTTGTTGGACGATCATTGAAAAAATCAACACACAGAAAGGTAAAAACAATGTTGCGACTCGGAAGAAACGTGAATTGTTCTGTTTTTTTTGCTTAACACCCATAAAAAAGGTCTAAATGAGTATACCCCATGGGGGAATGCCACATGAGAGGGATGTTCTTGACAGTTACTTCTGCCTTGAAAAGGTCTTTTCCTCTTTTCTTCCTAATCATTGCCCTTCGATATCCCAGTTTAAACAACTTCTCATCCTGGATTTGTCTGATTGTTCTTAGTCGGCAATCTGTCTCCCCATTTGGGTTACCTAGTTTTGACTATATTTCCTATATGGAAACCTTTCTCTACTCTATTCCTAGGTTCTTGTGTTTTCTATCTGCTGCAAGATTTTCCTGGGGTCCCTCCTCAATGTATCTTCAACTTTTTTTCTATCTTTTTTTCTATATTTGATTACTGTCGGAGCATCACATGGTTGAGGTTGTTTTTTCACCTTGAGCCCGCGCATCTTTGTTCCTCCTTCTTTTTGCCATAGGGGCTGTTGACAAACACTGAGTATGTATATATATATATCCAAGAAGCATTGCGTCAACTTGAAAATTCAACATGCTATGAAAAAACCTCCATGACAGAATATAAAAAAGCCAAAGATGTTTTAAAGAAAAAACTACTGGTATACAAGAGACAGGGTTTAATATCCAACCAGGAATATCAGTTCATGCATAAAGAATTTCTTGTGATCCCTACGTTGTATCTAATCCCAAAGATACATAAGAAAACGACACCCATACCAGGCAGACCAATCATTTCTGCGATTGGAGGAATATGTGAGAACATTAGTCGGTATGTGGATTTTTTCCTACAGAGTCATGTGCAACAACTCCCCACATATGTTAAAGACACAAGTGACTTTCTTAATAAATTAAATCAAGTAGATTGGAAAGAGGGATATCTTCTAATTACATTGGACATAGAATCACTCTATACGAGTATTGACCATCATGTAGGAATGGCTACAGTCAAGCACTATTTGGACACTAGACCATTAAATTGTCACAGTCATAATATCATGTTACTCGAGCTGATAAAGTGGTGCCTCTTTAATAATTTTTTCATGTTTGGAAAGGAACTGTATAAACAATGTAGAGGTGTTGCCATGGGAGCCTGTTTCTCCCCCAGCTATGCCTGCTTGCATGTAGGCTGGTGGGAGGAACAGGCCCTTAGGGGAACCTATGAAAATGCTGTCAACACTTATGTAGCACATTGATAATATGAGACCTGTGCTTGGTCCTGACCCTGAATCTAACAACATTAAAGTCAAACAATGGCTCGAGTTATCATTAGATACTTTAATCCCTAAAAACTGGATTTCCAGCAAAAAAGTTGGGCACGGCGCAGCATGGTACTCTCCCAAACTTAGAGAGCTGAAACAGTTATGTAAGCGCCTTGAGAGAAGTTGGAGAAAGGATTTCTCCACTTCTGAGAAAATTAAATATAGAGACGCCGTTAAGGCTTATAAAGCAGAAATTAGAACTGCACAATCTGCTTACTACGAAAAGAAAATTATCTTAGCCTCTAACTCCCGCCGTGAAATTTTTAAAATAACAAAATCACTCTTGCAACCTCCTGAGCCCCCTTTGACTCCAGCAGATTCCCTTGGACGTTGCAGTAATTTGGCCCTCTTTTTCTATAAGCAAATTGAAGATATTTACACTGCCTTTCCTCCCCTTTCAGCCTCAGCAAGCCACCCCCTGACTGAGGACCAACCCCAATTTCTAAACCCCTCTATTGAATCCATTCCATCTATGGATATGAACGTTTTAAAAATGCACTTTGATTGTTTGAAATCTGGTTCCCCCTGTGATGCTGCCCCCTAGCATTCTTAACCAGGTATTTGACTCTGTCGCCCCTGTTATTCTGGATCTGATTAACAGCTCTTTCTCCTCTGGGACTGTCCCCTCCCTATGGAAACGGGCCATGGTTAGAGCCCTTTTGAAGAAGCCTACCCTGGATCCCGAGGTTCTTGCTAACTATCGCCCGATCTCGCTCCTGCCTGGGATTGCTAAAATAAGCGAAAAATATGTTAATTGCGTTCTCTCCGCCTTTCTGGAGGACAATGAACGCCTTCATCTCTCCCAAACGGGCTTTAGACCCCAGCAAGGCACTGAGACAGCCCTGCTAGCGGTGATTGAAGAATCGAGGAAGATACTGGATGTCGGAGGCTCCGCGGCCATTAATTTACTCGATCTTAGTGCTGCCTTCGACACGGTCAATCACCAATTGCTGATAGTAAGACTCAGAGAGAATGGGGTAACTGGAACTTTACTAAAATGGCTTGAGTCTTTTCTAGCAGATCGGTTGTTTCAAGTCTTTGAGGACAATGCCGCCTCTGAATGGATGCCGCTGCAGTGTGGGGTACCTCAAGGCTCCTCCTTGAGCCCCACACTTTTTAATGTTTACATGCGCCCTTTGGCTGAGGTTTTTGAGCCTTTTGGGGTTAAGATTGTCACATACGCTGATGACACTCAGCTTATTGTGTCCCTCAATCTTTTAGAAAACAATAAGTCTATTCTGGCCAATTGTCTGGAAAAGGTCTCAGCATGGATGGACTCTTCTTTCCTAAAGCTGAATGCTGCTAAAACGGAACTGATGTTTTTAGGCAAGCCTACCAACTTGGAGAGTAGTGCACCATGGCCTAAATGTCTCGGGGCCATGCCACCCCCTAAGGACCAAATAAAAAGTCTTGGAGTATGGTTGGACCATAACCTGAACTTTAAGGTACAGGCGGGTAGGGTGGCAGGTACCTGCTATGGCATCCTGAAAATGATTAGGAGGATTTTGCCCCTTCTGCCTTTTAATGCCAGGAAACTGCTGGTACAAGCCCTGATTCTCTCGAGGCTTGACTACGCCAATGTGCTCTATCTTGGCTCCCCCTGCTCCACTATAAAGAAACTTCAAACGGTTCAAAATTGTGCGGCTCGACTCCTTATGCAGGCCCACAATAGGGAATCTGCCAAACCATATATTAACTCTTTGCAGTGGTTGCCAGTAGCCGAAAGAATCCAATTTAAGGCCTTGTGTATCGCCCATAAATCAATGTCGGATAGTGCTCCGCCAATTCTCCGTTCCATTATCTCCCCGTATCTTCCTAAAAGATCCCTTCGCTCTGAGAAAAAACACCTTGCTACTGTGCCCAGAGTCAACCGAGCTCGGAGCGGTGGCCGTCTATTTTCTGTCATCGCTGCAAAGTGCTGGAATCAGTTACCAGATCATATTCGGCTCGAGGCCAACCATCTTTTATTTCGCAAACGTCTGAAGACTCTGCTGTTCTCCTGATTTTCCCGATTTTGCGGTTTAGGCTCTGTCTTTAGCGCTGGGAAGCCTTTGGTAGCCATGCGCTCTATAAGTGTCTACTCACTCACTCACTCACATTGGTTCCGCTACATAGACGACGTCTTTATAGTATGGAAGGGGGACCAAATTAGTGCAGAAATGTTTATAACAGACATTAACACCAATGATGCAAATCTTAAATTTACGTCGCACATGAGCCATCTAAGTGTTGACTTTTAGATAATACTGTTTATGTAGCAGAAGGAAGATTAGAAACAACACTACATAGAAAACCCACATCTGGCAACTCTACTTTGCATGCCATGAGCTCACATCCTAAGCACTTCATTACAAGTATACCATATGGTGAGTTACTTAGATTAAAAAGGATCTGTAGCACAGATGAAGAACTAACTAAGTGCACACTGGCATCTCTGGAAAGATTTAGACAGAAAGGATATAGTGAGAGAATTCTCAAGGAAGCTAGTAGAAAAGCGGCATTAAGACCTAGGGAATCCCTATTGAATAAAACTAATTGCATTCAGGCAGATGATTCTGCAACAAATAAGGAAACCACTGCACCCAGACTCATAACAACTTAATAGTCGACAACAGAGGCAAGTAAGAGCAATAGTAAATAAAAACTGGCCCATTTTGCTTACGGACGGGGTGCTGGCACCTAATTTGCCAACTGTGCCAACACTCACTTTTAGACGTGCCAAGTCTATGAGGACTGAGTTGGTTAAAAATACCCCTGAAATTGCCTCTAATACTACATGGTTAAAACCAAGACAAGGGTTTTTTAAATGCTCATCATGTAGGGCCTGAAAATTTGGAGATAATACCACTCACTACATGGTACCATTTAACCTTGGGTGGTGAACTACGCTACGCTTGCGGAGCTTGCGTAGTTTCAATAACTTCGCGATTCGCGTAGAACGCGAAGTTACCGTGCACTACGCAATTTGCGGCGTAGCGTAGCTGTTTTTCTTCTTCGCACGCTCAATATACGTTCTCGCGCGCGCGATAACGACCTACCGTGATTCTGCGTTCGCCGACGCGACTTCCTATCCGTTCGCGGGCGCCACGAGATTTGGAATCCGGCCGCACGATCCCGCGACAGTGTGCGAACGCGAACACGTCATTCAGACGCGCGATCTGACTTCCGGCGGCAGTGTTGGTAAGATCGCGATCCCGAACACGAAGAAACTACAATCTGGCGAAGAATATCTCTCGAGCATCATAAAACCTTCTCGAAAATGATGGTTTTGCTCCAAAAAACTCCTCAGATTGTGATTTGGCTGTAGTTTTTTGTGCAAGGAGTCCTTTTTCTTTTTTTACTTTTTTTTCCAAGAGGAAGGAAGTGCCCCTGATTCTCAAACTTCCTGTTCCTGTCCAGCAGGCTCCTCCCAGTGCTTTGTCCATGTGCTGTTCACTTTCATTTGGATTTGGAGCTGGAAGGATCACTTTTTGTGTCTGTCTGCTGCATCATATCATTGGATTGGATTTGAGGACTCTTGGATTTGAGATTTTACAAGTAAGTTGGAGAATTGGTGTACTTGTTTGTCTGATTGGGGCTTGTTTGTACCTACATTTTTTGGGGGATTTCCATCGTTTTTAAAATGTATTGTTGTGGCCTGTAGTTTCGGCAGGGGCCTAGTTGTTTTTCTTTGATTGGAATTTCAGCCAGTAGGCCCAGACTAGAGCCAGAGGTACCCATGGGTGCATGTTTCTGTGGTGTCTGTTGAATTTAAACATCATGTAGGGCATGCATGGATGGCATTGGATTGAATTGGTAAATGTGGTTTTTGGGGTGTATTTCACTTTTTGGGTGTAATATATACCTTTGTTGGATGTGTGTGTGTGCTTGTTGTGTAACTTTCCAACCTTTCGTAGCCCTGTGGATTTTCGTTTTTGCATTTTTGTATTAAAGCTGTGTTGTTTAGCACTGCAAGCCTCCTTTGTCTGGTCATATTATTATAGGCCTGCTTGAGTTCATTGTTTTCCATGGCCTGTTGTGACTGTGAGTGACCACGTGGCTTGGGGCCATTTTGTGGTGGTAGTTTAGTAGTGTGCTGCTTTTTCCATATAGGCCTGCATGTCTTTTCTTTGTTCCCCTTGGCTTATGCTTGTTGTGAACTTGTGGGTGGCCTGGCCATGTGGTGGCGGCCATTTTGTGGGACCAGCCACTGTGCTTTTGCCATAGGCCTCCAAGCTTGCGGCCTAGTCTGCCAGTAGGCCCAGAGGTAGTCATCCTCATGGGTGCATAAAAACTGTTTCTGTGTTGTCTGTTGAATTGTAACATAATTTAGGCCATGGATGGCATTGGATTGATTTGCAAAATGTGGGTTTTGGGGTGGTATTTCAGTTTTTGGGTGTTTGTTAAATAAATAGGCCTTTTCAGCCAGTAGGTAACCCTGGGCGTTCAGCTCGCGGACTTTGGGCAACTCCGCACTGCGCGACAACGCGGACTTACACTTTTTATCTTCTTCGCGCGCTCAATATATGTTTTCGCGCGCGCGATAACGACTTTTTGTGACGATCGCGATGCCGAACACGCAGAATTTACAATCTGGCGAAGAATATCTCTCGAGCAGCATAAAACCTTCTCGAAAATGATGATTTAGTTCATTTTGCACAAAAAACTCCTCAGGTTGTCATTTAGATGTAGTTTGGTGAGCAAGGAGTCACTTTTTTTTTGTTTTACAATTTTTTTCAAGAGGAAGGAAGTTGCCCAGAGTCTCCAACTGCCTGGTCCTGTCCTTTGTCTTCACTTTCTTGTTATTTTGGGTGGCCTGGCCATGTGGGTGGCGGCCATTTTGTAAAGCCAGGCATTGTGCTTTTGCCATAGGCCTGCATTGTCTGTCTTGTGTTCCTTTTCTTGTTGTTGTGGGTGGCCTGGCCATGTGGTGGCGGCCATTTTGTGGGACCAGCCACTGTGCTTTTGCCATAGGCCTCCAAGCTTGCGGCCTAGTCTGCCAGTAGGCCCGGAGGTAGTCATCCTCATGGGTGCATAAAAACTGTTTCTGTGTTGTCTGTTGAATTGTAACATAATTTAGGCCATGGATGGCATTGGATTGATTTGCAAAATGTGGGTTTTGGGGTGGTATTTCAGTTTTTGGGTGTTTGTTAAATAAATAGGCCTTTTCAGCCAGTAGGTAACCCTGGGCATTCAGCTCGCGGACTTTGGGCAACTCCGCACTGCGCGACAACGCGGACTTACACTTTTTATCTTCTTCGCGCGCTCAATATACGTTTTCGCGCGCGCGATAACGACTTTTTGTGACGATCGCGATGCCGAACACGCAGAATTTACAATCTGGCGAAGAATATCTCTCGAGCATCATAAAACCTTCTCGAAAATGATGATTTAGTTCATTTTGCACAAAAAACTCCTCAGGTTGTCATTTAGATGTAGTTTGGTGAGCAAGGAGTCACTTTTTTTTTGTTTTACAATTTTTTTCACGAGGAAGGAAGTTGTTGGGTGGCCTGGCCATGTGGTGGCGGCCATTTTGTGGGACCAGCCACTGTGCTTTTGCCATAGGCCTCCAAGCTTGCGGCCTAGTCTGCCAGTAGGCCCAGAGGTAGTCATCATGGGTGCATAAAAACTGTTTCTGTGTTGTCTGTGGAATTTTGACATCATTTAGGCCATGGATGGCATTGAATTGAATTGCAAAATGTGGGTTTTTTTGGAGGGTCTATTTCACTTTTTGGGTGTGTTAAATAAATGCCTTTTTTGCGTGTGTAATTATAATTATGTGTTGTTGTAGTGGTTGTCTAACTTTCAAAAGTGTTTTTAGCCATGTGGATTTTAGTTTTTGCATTAAAGCTGTGTGTGTTTTATAAGGCATCCTTTGTCTGCCCATATATAGGCCTGCTTGAGTTCATTGTTTGCCGTGCCTTGTGCCTGTGAGTCACCATGTTGCTGGGGGCCATTTTGTGGTGGTAGTTAGTAGTGTGCTGTTTTTGCCACATAGGCCTGCGTGTCTTTCCATTGTTCCTCTTGTCTTACTGCTTCCAAATCCATCCCCATTGCCAGCTGCAGCTCCCTGATGCTGCATACATCCCACGTGATGCACAAATTTAGGCCAAACATGCTCCACTACATTTTAGTTTTTGTTCTTTACTATTCTTATTCTTCCAGAGTGTACACACTAGCACTACACAGTAGCCAGGAAAGCCCTGGCCTTGTTGTCAAAGTCTCATAAATGGCTACACTGTGTGTTGTTGTTCACCGAGTTTCTAAAATTTAATAATTGAGGCCACCACACACTAAGTTCTATATTATATTTGTTTGATTTGTGCTATGTTTGACTGATGTGTTCTGGCTTTTTTGCTTTTAGGTGCACAAAGACTGAGGAGGAGGTGTGTCATCATTGCCCGTTGCACTGCCAGACAGACATCCTGCTGCTGTACACACAACACAACGTGACGTGTGACCTGACCAGACATCTCTGCAACTGAGTGCTGCTGACATCTGAAGAAGATGGGCCCAAAGAAAGCAGGTACCAGGTCCTCCAGTACCAAGAAAGTTGCTATTGAGAAGAAGGAACAGAAGAAGGAAGTGACACTTAAGTCTGGTGTGCCGCCCAATACCTTTTTTGGGAACAAAAAAATTACGCCTGCAGCAGCGGTGTCCGGGGGCAAGCTGGGGGCAGCACCTCCGCATCAGTGGGCCCAACCCACCAACCCAGGCCCAAGCACATGAGTGTGGAAGAGGTAGCCAGCCTAATGGTGGAAAGCAGTGATGCTGAGCCTGAGATAAACTTATCGCTATCTCAAAGTAGTACCCAATCAACGCAGGAGGAAACACAGCAGATAAGTGGTCAACAACAACAGCCGCAACCACCGCCCGCAATAGTAGTTGTTGTTCCTCCTGAAGTAGGGGCAGTTCAGGAAATTGAGCCTCATGCAGAGGTAGAAGAAGAAGCCACTCATTCAGAAGATCCATTGTCTTCCAAATCTCCAGCAAGGAAAAGGAGGGGTAGTCCATCAAGTTCTTCGCCAAGCCCCCTTCTGATGATCTAGATGCCACTTGGAAGCCACAAACTGAGTCTGAGAGGGAGCCACGTTCCAAGACCAAGCTAGGGAAAAGGAAGGTTCCAGAAAGCCTTACACTTATGGAGGTCGATGTAGAACAGCAGGATGATGATGATGAGCCAGTCATCACGAACATCACTCCCGGCCCCGAGGAGATGGAGACCAACATTATTACCCTATCCAAAATCGCTGCGAGGGATGTAGCACGCATACCTCCACAGGTAACACCAACACGACCTACAGCTTCCATATTTGCATTAGCAAAGGCCCGGCAGCGACCTACATCCAGCACAACCACCACCTCAGTAGGAGTAGGTAGTGGTACAGCAGCACAGAGTCAAATTCAACACACACCCTCCAGTTCATCCGGCATTGGAAGTGGCACCTCCAGCAGGAGGCCAAAGTTAAGCTCCCCAGTTTGGGACTTCTTTACGGTTAGCGAAAAGGAGGAGAACATTGCTATATGCTCCATTTGTAATACCTCTGTTAGTCGTGGTAAGCTTGGTACAAACTATGGTACCGGAGGCCAAATGACCCATCTGAAAAAACACCACTTGATCAGCTGGGAGGACCACCTTCGCGGCATAAAAACTGCAACCATTGGTGTTGGTGGGGATAAAGGAGTAGAAGATCCGATCACGGTGGAAGAGGAAGGACAGGGAGACATTCTCTCTGGTAGTGGTACACAAGGTGTCCCTGACCCCAGCAGTGCAGTGTTAACGTCGCCCACATCTTCAGCAACATCTCAGTGGCACAAGAGTAAGAGTCAGCCTGAGACACCAAGGAGTACCAGGTCCGCAACCCAAAAAAGTGCGTTGTTGAGCCTAAGAGAAAGGAAAACCATGCAGCCTACCATTATCAGCATGTTTGGGGGGAGGGGCAGTACGAACGCAACCACCCAATAGCACGTTTGTACAATGCGAAGCTGGCTAAAATGTTAGCACTGGACCTTCTCCCTTTTTCTTTTGTTGAAGGGGTGGGTTTTCTGGAATTTGTGTCAACCATCTGCCCAAAATGGCATGTTCCCAGCCGCTACTATTTTGCCAGAGTTGCTGTTCCAGCACTACATCACGACGTGCTGGAATTGCTTGGAAAAGCCTTGAAGCAGAGTGCTGTTCACAGTATCCACCTGACAACAGACATGTGGACCAGTTGCCAAGCCACAGATTACATGTGCATCACTGCACACTGGATCTCTTTTGCGGGGGTTAGAGAACAGATATCTGCTGGTGTTGACGCTGCTGAGATTTTTCATGCCACTCGCAAACATGCAACTGTAGCCATGTTTGCCATGGAGAAATCTCATACTGCTGCAAACATTTTGGAAGAGTTTAACACCAAGGTCTTTGAGTGGCTGCGCCCAAGAGGGCTTAAGATTGGTTTTGTTGCCACGGACAACGGCAGTAATGTAGTTAAGGCCATGGGCAATGGTGGCTATTTCAGGGTCCCGTGTTTGGCACACTGCATTAACATTGTTGTTCAAGACTTTTTGAAAAATGAATCCAAAGTCAGCAACTTACTGGCCACCTGCAGAAGAATATGCACACATTTCAGCCATTCTTTTAAAGCCCGGAAGCAGCTGAGGGTCATTCAACGTGAGCATAAAATGCCAGTCAAAGCGCTCATCCAGGAGGTGCCAACACGTTGGAACTCAACTTATTACATGCTTGATCGTCTGTTTGAACTGTACATACCACTCAATGCTTATGTCATGCAAAGATTAGGGGAACCTACTGTGAGAGGCATGACCGTTGAGATGGGTCAATGGGACCTCATTAAATGCCTGACTGAGATGCTACTTCCTTTTGAGATCTTCACACGTGAAGTCAGCAGGGAGGACTGTACTATGGGCCAAGCTATCCCATTGTTGCACATGCTAGAGCAACAGCTGAAGGAGGTGTCTGAAACGTACGCAGGTGTGGATGACAAACAAGACGCATATCATTTGGCGGAGACCTTAGCCGCTCGCTTATCTGAAAATACAAGGATTCAAAATAACATTTTGTCACAACCACATTACATTAGTGCCACAATTTTGGATCCACGGTACAAAGTATTTCTGAACAGCAAGGCAGTAATTCCTTTTTCGGAAGTGGATGTTGCCAACTACAAAACTTTGATAGCTAAGGAAGCCACTATTTTCGAAAACGAACGGCTGTTAATTACAGGCCCCCCACCCCAGGCCATAACAAGTACTACAGGGCATCCAGAGTCAAGTTCTACTTCGGAGCCTGAGGGCAGTGCGTTTGCCTCCCAGCAGTCACCTACACCAACAATAACATCAACAACAGCAAGAACAGGATCATCCACAGTACAATCTGCAACTGATTGGTTTCTACGGCAGGGGTATGGTAAGTCCAGTGCTGATGCAAAGGCAAAAGAGGCCGAGCACATCGGAGCACCCCTGAACATTGAGCGGACGGTCCAGGCCTATCTGGATGACCCAACAGAGGTCTTCATGGATCGAAACCCATTGGTGTATTGGTATGGGAAAAGAAGCCAATGGACAGTGCTCAGCAGGCTGGCGATAAAGTATCTGGCTTCCCCTGTCGCAAGTGTCTCTTCTGAGCGTGTTTTCAGTGCTGCTGGTGCCATTGTAACTTCGAAAAGGACCAGTCTCTCGCCCAAAAGCGTGGAGAGGTTAACCATGATCAAAATGAATCAGCACTTTATACCACCGGATTACAAAATACGTGAATCACAGCAGGAAGAGGAGAGCGACTTGGATGACGTAAATAGTGCGTTACAGGACCTACTTCTGTCCGAACCACCAGAGTTTGAGGACGAGCTCCTCTTCCCTGACAACTAGGCTTTCAAATTGTTACTTTCTTCCTTCCTTTATGTGTCTGTGTATCTGTCTTTCTGGTTCAAATCAAATCACAACAAATCCATCACCACCGTCTTCTCTTTTTATTTCCCTATTGGAGTTGCACGTCTGTGCATTTAACTGTCCACTCTTCAGAGTCCTGCTTCATCTTCCTGTCTCGCCCTAGTACATTTCCATCAAGCCAGACATTGGAGTACAAGAAATGTTGCCTTTAACAGTCCCTCCATAAGAAGTGAAACGTGACTATAGCTATCCTCCGTTTTGTTTCCGAGCCGAAACTCATCAGTGTCCGAAGGCTACCGCCTCTGCAGGCATCCACAACTCTTCACTGTCAGAACTTGGGCAGGCATCCAAAAGTGAACTCATCACTGTCCGAAGGCTACAGCCTCGGCAGGCATCCAAAGCTCCTCACTGTCAGGACAGAAGGTACTTGGCAGAGAAAGACAAGACTCTTCGAAGAAACTTGCTGACATTTGTGCAAACTCAAATGACCAGCAATGAGCGCTACCCAGGCCGCGGCCCATCATCACAGTGCTGACCATGTGAAGCAACTTAAACTGTGACAAAGTGCCACAGATGAATAAGACGAAAACCGAAACAGCGACTAACACTCAAAATGAATGTGGACTGGAGTAATGATGAGGCCACTGCCCCGTAAAAAACAAAACACACACCTGTCAGAACTAGGCATCTGATGATCTGACAGCCAAAGAGAAGAGCAAGACAGGTAATGATGGAATGCATTGGATGCTTGCAGACTCTGAGCGATTGCTGTTGTTTGTTGTTGATGTTGTGCATGAAGTCGAACTCTACTCTACTAGTTAATCTACAAAGTGACTCAAGTGACAGTCAATGTTTCCCTTCTTGTTGTTTAATAACCAAATTGTACTCCTACTACTGCAGGTGCAGGCCAATATCTGTTGCAATTTTTTAATATGGAATATGGACTTAATCGGAGTCACTACAGACTGAGTTGGAGTTGGACAACACGTACCACACCATGATGATGACCATACTATCTTTGCACGCAGTCAGTCAGTTGGATCGGAGATGATTGAAGGAATAACTGCATTTCACGAAGTGGCATAAGGTAAACATAAACACAACAATTCAACAAGAAAGTAAACACAGCAGACCTACATGTCCATGTAGTGGTGGAGTCGAGTGTAGTCATGACTGACAGCGGCGCATTGATTTTGTCACTTAATTTTGAAAATGCTAAGTTGCTGTATATATGCCTTTTGTCTGGCTCTGTCAAAAATTAAGGTAAATGGAGGTTGGGTCACGGCCGGGCTGGTGCTGTGGTGGGCCTGTTCTGTCCTGTTGTTGTTGTAGCTTAATGCTGTAAACAGAATATACACGATATATCCAAGCCGCCTCAGTCTGAAAGTGTTCTCTCTTCTCTTCTTGGACTCCACCGTAATTGATGCTTTTTTTTATTCATTGATTTTTCAATACCCCTTTTGTTTTTCCATCTAGACGTTACAGGCCGGCCTTTACCCTGTGCTATACTGGGAGACACAACTCACATTTACCTTACCAATCCGCATCAGGAAGGCCACCAAGATTGATGTGCGGAGCGTCCATGGAAGATAGGACCAAGAGGAAGGACGAGATTCAACTCCACAATTTGACCAGGATAATACAGTAACTTTAGTATCATTCATCATTCATCTTTTAATTAATTGGAATCCTTTTTTCTCTTCAATCATTACGACTGTGTGTTGTGTGTTGTTGTTTGTTTGCTAATTGATCCCTACAACTATTTTTTAATTTTCTTTGCTATCTTTAAAAGTAAGCCCAGTACAACATGGAATTTGGGTCTCTGAGGGCATATTACAGGCAAGGCAAATTGCGTAGAATATACTGCTGCCCTGTACTGTCTAATTGTCTAGTAGGAGTTAGTAAGTACTACTCATTAACCATCAAGTTATCTTCATCATCATGCATGCATTTCCTTTTTCTCCCTTTATAGATTTTTTGGATAAGATCATGGTCGTCTGCCAAGATTGCGCTTTGCTTTTGTTGTCCATGCGTACTGTTTTTCTTTCTCCAACCTTTCCCCAAACCCCCCTTCCCATCCATTCATCAAACCCTAACCCTCTTCCCCCGGGCTGTGATTTATATTGAGGTGTGATGTGACTACATAAAATGTACACCAATTGATCACACGCTTGCTGGGGCAGATGTGGTGAAAGCAACACTAATTAAATTTCAAGGCAGGGCGAGGAGCTTCTTCTGCTTGCCCACCCATGCTCAGTCTATGTGCAAGCCGTCACCGGCTAATAGTACATCATAATTAATTGCCAGCATTGATTGGATTCATCATCAAACTCCTACCACACAGCAGTAAAGGTTACGAATTACGATTGTGTTAAGTTAAGTGACTCACTCGACACAACTACAGTTTGTAACTTCTTGTACTAGGCTGTCCCCGCCACCATTATGTTTTATTTGACTTTAGCAGTTGCAAATGCAATATTGTTTGTTTGGCAGTCTTCTTCTGTACTGTATTTTACTTCGTTCTACTACTCCTCCCACAGTCGCTTTCAGGCAAGTGACTGTCTCTTTTTTATTTTTTTAGCAAATGCTACTGCCAGTGTCTACTCTACTACTACCACCACAACCATGGCATCTTCTCCATTCTCTTGGGAAACCATGCAGCCATCGCTGTGCCGAACGTAATCATCATCAATCACAGGTAAGATAAGTTTGGTGGGAGGTATAATGGACTAGGAGGAGAGACTGACAGTACTAGTAGGACAAATAACTCAGTGAGGGGTACCGCATCTATCTGTTTGTGTTACATCATCGGCAGATTATTTAAATCAAACACTGGCTGCGGCCCTGCAGCAGCAAGGAAACCATGTGACGTTAATTCGTAAAACAGTAACCCCCCACAAAACATTAACATTGTATGTTTAAGTATAAATATAATTTATTACCCTAACAAAAATAAACTATCCCACACCTGACCCACCCCTCTCCCTAACCCCAACCAATGTCCAAAACGAAAAAAAGTCCAAAGAATGTCCAGAAACCCCAACGCCCAATTCCCACCCACCAACAAAAGGAATAAAAAAGGGGCAATGCAACAGGGTCCTATAGTTATATTCGGCGGGCTTTTAGGTGTTTGTCCACCAGAATTTTGACACGCTCCTCTAGTTGCTCCTCTAGCCGTGCCACCCGGAGGAGAATCTTGCGGCGAAATGCCCTGCAGTGGCATCCAGGGTGGGGGACAGCAGTGCTGGCTGCAAGAGAATTGCGGCGGCGGGCGGCTGCCAGACCGCGGCGCCGTACCACTGGAGGTCTGGCCTGGCTGGGGCCCGGGGCATCGGACGAGGCTGCAGCTGCTGCCGCCTCCTCCTCCTCCGCCTGAGCCACCAGCCGCCGGTACTCCTCACAGATGGCCTCCAGTTTCCGGCGCCGGGCCCTGGCTGCCAACTCCTTCCGGGATGGTTTTTCTTGGGAAGGAGTACTATCTATATCAAGAAAGAAAAAGAATATTGTTGTAACCAGTACTCTTAGCAAAACAGTAACACAAAATTAATTCAACACATAATGGCACAGTAGCACTAGCAAGAAGCACAGTACATAACATTTCTGGTAATAATCTATCTATCCTCCCACTTCCTCGGCCTGTAACATTTGTGGGAGTTTCAGGCATTATACTAGCACTATGGACTCCAGTACACAGTACACCAGTCTTCTTCTTATCTCTAGTTTAGCGAAATGACATAACCTGGTTGTAGCCGGCATGCCAGCTCGGTCATCTATGCTTGCACCCAAGACAAACATACGAGTCATGACGCAGACTCACGTTAGTTTGATTTACTACTGTCTGCAGGTGGGGAAGCTCGTATTTTTCTATTACGGGTGGCACTGGCCATACTCTCTCTGTTACATGATGGGCAATTGGTCAATTTCACTTTGACAGTGCCCTGGCTACTACATAAAGGCAGATTATATATCTGATCCAATGATCATCGCTTTTATATGGGACGACGACATAAGGTCAGTAGCGGTCGGTGGTGGGACTCGGGGAGTGCTGCCGGGCGGTGACGTGGGGAGGGGCAGGGTGGGGGGTAGTAAACTATGGATTACGGCCAATTACAGGTAAGTAAACATATAAATAAATAAAACTAATTTTGTTGCGCCCACTGCATCGCTTTTGGCGGTGCAGTGCGCACAATGAAATTCGCTTTATTTATTTTTATGTTTACAGTAAAGTTACCTGTATTTGGCCGCGTAATACATTGTTTACTACTACCCCCACCCTGCCCCTCCCCACATCGGCTTTGCTACTCTGGCGCGGTTTCTTTTACATTCCCTTAAAACTAAAACTGTGCATCCCGTGACAGTCTCCACCTATGCTGTCTATGATGAATACATACAGGCATCCATCCATTCTAAGTAAATGTCAATCATTCTTCTTAATCTCTCCACAAACCTTACTTTGTTTCACCAACAACAACCCATGCGTCCACTCACTCCGTTGCTTGCCTTGGCTTAGAGTTTCACCCAAACACCGCTGATGATTCTTGCTATCCACAGTATCCACCCATACTGTGTCGCCCACCCAGGCAGGCATCCATTCTTCTTTCACCTTCCACCCATCCTTCAACAACACATGCATCTGATTCCTATCAGCCACCTATCCATGCTTCCAACGTATCCTTCTCTGCCAGTCATCATATTAAATCTCGCCCGTCCTTCCTCCTTCCACCCTTCTTTCCCTTTTTGTTCAACACATCCATCAAGGTCATCTGATCTGACTTTTAGTCTCCTCCATAAAACTTTCACAGCTGAGTTGGAGTCAGATAGAAGAGGCCATTGGTTAATCAAGTCACGCTGGTAATGCTATTGCTACTGCATTGCTAATGCTAAGTAAAGGGTGTCTTCTCTTCTTCAACCGTTGTATAATGTTCACTACAACTTCATACCTAATAAGTCTCAACAACAGTACAGTGAGTGAAGTCAACACCCTTCCAGCTAGTGCAATGTCAATAAGTAATGAATATAACTCACCACCGCCCGCCACTGCTGCTGGCTCACCCCCTGTAGCTCCTGCAGGTGCCGCATCTCCTGCCCCCTCCGGAATGGTCGAATCGCCGCTGGCCCCGCCGGCACTGGTGGTCGCTACTACGCCTAGATAAAAACATGACACATTTTTAGATGCCTGTACACCTCCCCCTATTTATTCTTTTTCACTAGCAAGATTGAAAAAAAAAGTAAATACATACATATTATACATCACATTCACTAGTCCAAATCGGGTACTAGAGTTAGTGGACACTAGTAGTGTTATGGTCCCTAGGGTCATTATTTATTATACTATACTCTACTCTTTGCAAAGTTAGCCTGAGCCATGCAACCATTTTTCGCTTCATGTCTTTTGCGCATGTTACCTCGCAGCTTGTTGTGCAGTAACAGTAAGACGCCTTTTTGAGCCCACATGAGCACATACAGCTACTGTCTGAGCGTTGTGTACAAGAGGTCGAAAAACAAGCCACTTTGTTATGGAGTTCGGTTAGTCCGTATTGCTTAGCCATAAGTAACATGTTACACTTTTTTGGCAGGACTGAGAAATGCTTGCATTATACTATCTAACGCGCACCATTTTTCTCAGGCAGAAGATTCCCTTCTACGAACCAGAGATTTGCAGAGCTTATGAATGATGCATGTAACCAGTAATTCTACGTTCTACGGTGAGGAGTCTCCCAGAATTCGCACAGATCTTTTGTCTTCTATCATCATGCACTTGTTGTAACAATGTTTATTGTTTTAATCTTATGCATTTTGCTGTTGGAGCTGGCTGGAGTACACTGAATTTTATAGAACAACATACAGAGCTTGTTAGTTGAAAATAAACCTTTTGAACTTACACATAGACTCTGTGGTATTTGGTGTGGTGGTGGTGGACTTACACGAGTGAGTGAGCAAAAGGGTGTTATGTTCTGGGTTGTGTAATCATTGGGTATCTTCGGGTGGGGGTTCGGGGACCTAATGAGACACTATAGCTAGTCGTTCAGGGGATTGTGGGTTCACTTCTCACTGAGGTGTGAGGAACGTCCAAGTTCCAAACTCCCATCACCAACATCCTATTTCCTTGTGCATAGTTCTGCATGGGGCTGTGCAGAATCCCCACATCAGTAGTAGTATGTACTATATCCTATCAAAAATAGTCAAATATCTGGTTGGGCATTTTGTTTGTGGTAATTGTCAAAGCCTCAAGATTAAGAAGCCTAGAAGAGGACAACCGAAAGGACTGGACTCAGTGGCTAGAGCTATTGGTCAATCTGAGTTTTATTCAAAACCGTACAATAAAGAGTGGCAATGCAAACTGGGCAAGCTTAGCGACAGACTAATAGTAGTAGTACAGACATTCATAGCAGAGGCAGTTAGAACTTAGAGGCAGGGATAACCAGAATTTAGAAACAGATAGTCAAGTCAAGATCAAAGAATCTTTTGTAAAAAATAGAATTAGGGAGTGGAACCAGAATTAATAGTTCTGAAAAAATAAGGTGCAGTAAAAGTTAGGGCAATATAATTGTTAATATTAACCACTGGAGGACTTACTGGGACCAGCAGCAGGGCCCTCGGTAGAGGAGCGGTCCTATGGTGGTTGTCCCGCCGACTCGGACCCCGTCTTCTTGCCCCTGGGTGCTGCAGATCAGTGATCATGTAAGATATAATAAAGAAAGACACAAACATTAATGATTGCTGTGAAACAAATAAATTATCTAAAAAAACGCTCAAAAAACGTTTTAGGAAACATAAATTGTAATAAAATTGACCTATCTAATCCGATCGACTACTGTCTTATTTGGGAACACTAATTCAGTGTTCCATTCTGATTGATTCAAATAAAATCCAGAACACTAACTAAGCCTAAGTACCACCTGACCTAGCCTACCTATTCCAAGCGGGCCAATTGTTCATTAAGTCTGCATTTCCATTTTTTTAGCCCTCAAAAATGCATAGATGAGAAGGTGGACACATGCATAAATTGGTGCATAATGCATACACCAAATTGTTGGTTGGTTGCGTCTGATGTTCTGCAGCTGACTAACACTGCTAAGCTTACCACTCACTAAACAGACTACAAAAGGTTCTACTAAGGACTGGGGTAAGCAGCACTCAGTGACAGAGGATGCGTCACGCAGACCGCTCAAAAATTATCAACTAATAGTAACTAAACCTAGTATCAATCCATCCACCACTATTTGACAGGAGGACAAAGGAAGGACTAGAGTCTCTCTAGCAATAGCATTACCTAACTGAAGTTCTCTAAAGTAAACTCTTACATAATAATAAGGACAAGCGAGCGCAAAGTTGCAAACAAGTAAGAGTAGCGCCCAGCACCTGTGTCCTACAATCACAGAAGATTTTGAAACGTAATTTACCTGCAATGTAAGCAGCAGTATTCTTGTTATTTGTAAAAAATGTATACACAAATCACAATACTTATACTACTATATATATTAGCTACTCACCAAGCCCCACGACCTCGACACCTAGCAGGTCCAACAGGTCCTGCTCCCGGTCGAGGATGTCTGACCACCGGTGTGCCAGCTGGTTATGGGTGCACCGGACCCCTGAGCAGCGAAACACTGCCCGGCGCACCTTTGCTCACCGGCGGTGACGCTCCTGGGTCGGGTACGCGGAGCCTGGCCTGCCGCCTGCTGCCAAGGTCAAGGGGAGGTGGCACTGAACAAAAAAAACAAGGGCGGCCACCTCCGCCTCACTAAAAAGCAGGCGGCTCTTGGGCACACGCACCTTGCCCTTCGAGCCGTTGCTGCTACCCTTCGCCATGGTTCTGGAGTGGGAGGAGGCGGAAAAGAAAAGTTAGAAGGGAAAAATAAAGTTAGGGGAAGAAGTAGGAGCTTAAAGAAGAAAGTTATATAAAACAGTCGAAAAGTTTAAAAAACACAGTAAAAAGTAGAAAAAAATGCAAAATATAGACTTAGGCAGAGAGAGAGATAGATAAGAAATAAAGAAAAATTGAAAAACAGTGTAAAAAACTAAGGATTGCAAAGATTGAGGGAGGATAGAAAAGCAGGCCCAGAACCATAGCATAGAGTGAAAAACAAGATGGCCGCGCCCATCGCGACCGCGTGGGTAAGTTTGCGCGATATTTCTCCCCGAGCACGCAAAAAACGTCGCGAACACGTACAACACGTTCCCGAACATGGAATGCGCATCAAGAGCACGCTATACGCGACCCGGAACAGGAAATAAGGGATCGCGAACGGGCGGGACAAGTGAAAAACAAAATGGCCACGCCCATAGGCGACCGCATGGGTAAGTTCGCGCCCCCGAGCACGCAAACAGCGTCCCGAACACGCACATCGCGTTCCCGAAGAAGAAAAACGCATCGCGAACGGACGCGACAAGCAGCTACGCACGCTCACGTAGCTACGCGTAGCTCGCGTAACGCTCCGACATCTTCGTGTAGCTTCGCGTAGCGCGACTACGCGAACTACACCCAGGGTTAGTACTAACCCTGGGCAAAGCACTACGCTACGCTCGCGTAGTTTACGAAGTTTGCGCTACTTCGCACTACGCGAATTGCACGTAGCACAGTGCAAACACGCGTAGCGTAGTGCAGAGGTCATTTTTTGCTTGCTCGCGGTCCTCAACGGCAAGTTGGCGACCGCAAGCAAGCAAAATGACATCCCGGCGAGACTTTTTCCTCGTTCGCGATCAGCAACATCAAGTTGCCGATCGCGAGCGTGGAAAATAAAGCTCCCGGCGAGATTCTCAATGCGGGGAGGTCAGGTTTCTCATTGCGAGTGGTCGCGTATGCTCGCGACCGCTCGCGATGAGAAACTACCAGTCCGCGTTGAGAAAGATGCCGCTCGAGTAAAAATCTACTTGAGCGGCAGTAAAAGACAGCTCGCACTGTGCAAGATGCCGTTTTCAATGATTGCACAGTGCGGACAAGCATCCGGCACTGTGCAATCATCACGAACAGCGCACTACGCAGTTCGCGTAGTGCTACGCGTAGCTCGCGAAGTGCACTTCGCGAAGCTTCGCGTAGCGCTACTTTGCGAACTACGCCCAGGGTTAGTTAGTACCATTCAGTCATATAAAAAGAGAAATAAAGGGCCATTACACTTGCCGCACCGAGTTTGCGGTGTATGTCCTCACATGCACATGTGGTCTTAATTACATCGGAAGCACCAAACTACAGGTGCATGTCCGCATCTTACAGCATCTGCGTGCTATAGTAAACAATGATATTAATTATCCTGTAGCTCGACATTTTAAGACAGTTCACAACAACAATCTTAGCTGTCTTAAGTATTATGTGGTGGCCGCAATTCCAGTGCCACGACGAGGGGGCAATAGAGAGCTCATGCTTAGGCAATTAGAAACACGTATGATCATGGAATTCGATTGCAAGGCCCCTACTGGGCTGAACACCACAGAGGACCTCCATAATTTTTTGTAAGATAACTGCAATAAAATTGTTCCCAGTAACTAGATCCTTCGTAACACAAGATCAATTAGGTAGTAAATAAGCCAATAAGATGTACACGATAGCCCCGCATTAATAACATGTTTACATTACCATCCATTGATCATATATGAACTTTTTTATTTACAAAAAATGATGAAAACCCCCAAAAAATGAAATGTTTTTTTTAGATGTGTTTTTTAACTTTATTTACTGTATATATTTATGGTATTACTATGGTAACCAGCACAGCACTTTAATATTGCACTGTTTGCACTTAGTTACTTGACACTTAGCACATTAATTGCAACGTTTGCACAGAGATTGTGGGCATTAGTCACTTTACTGAGAATGGGAAAATGTCAGTATCATGAATTTGCTAGAGCGTGTTTAAGAATCAAATTGTCTAGGAGCAACTAGTGAACCGGAACATAAAGTATTGCTCAAAATGTTGCATCGATATAAGTTGGACATCAGATTGAGATGATTTCCAAAATAGCTTCATTAAGGGAGTTCTTAATTTCTTTTACGCTGGTTATTTATCATGTGGTTGTGATATTCAAGCATTTATGCAGTTATACATGTGTGCTCCGCAACAAAAATAATAATAATGTTTTAATGCTCAGTATTTCATATGACATTTTACCTGATTTTACCTAATATTGATTATAGTGCCGGCTGGTTCTATATGTTTTGTTAGGTTTTGTAAATTGTGACGCTGTGCCCTAGTGTAAAGACAAACGTATTTGCAAAGTCTTTTATTTATGTCTATGGGGGATCACATGACACACTAGAGTGGTATTTAAATATTCAATGTATTTCCGCATGTGATCAAGGCTGCACAGGCAGCCGAAACGCGTAATGACTGGCTCCATGTGGGGAATAAACATTGATTTCGCCAAACAGAAGAGGAGTTTGTGCTTTCTTCATCGCCTTGCGGAGGTTGGGGACGGCAAAGCTATAGTTTTGAATATATTATATATATCCTTGTTTATCTTAAAACTGCTGTCAACTTTTTTCCTTTTGGTATGTATTTATATTGTTTGGGAATTGGGATTGGAATGAAGACTGGTTCATACCTTTAAAGTATCTGCACCTTCTGAATTATTCTCTATTTTGTGTGATAACATGGGAATTTTTTTAATCTGATCTCTCCACATGTTTAACTCTATCTTATTGTGTTTGATACACTTTATTAGGACCCTTTCAGTTGATCAGTGGACTATGCAGTCTATCCAATTGCCCTCCTCTATCTCTAATTGAGGGCATATTCTTGTCCTCATCTATCAGTGGTTTTACCTTAATATCAGGTATTTAACTTATTCTTCATAATGGTCTCTAAAAAAGCTTTTAATCCACTAATCACAGCGTGATATAAGGTACGGAGAATGATACCTCGTACGGCCTCAGATAGTTGCTTTGGGTGATAATCTAAGATCACTATCACTATTCACATGGAAAAACCTGTAAGATATGGTATATATATTTTTTCTCTTCTTTTCTCACCACTTTTCTTCCCTTATCCCTTGTGGGACTCTCTTGCTATCCAAGGGAGGTGTCATCTATCTATACTGTTCCTTACTTGTTTTCTGTACACCATATCTGCATTTATCCTCCTTATTTGTATGGAATCAAGGTGTATCTATATACAATAAATACATTCTTTGATGATTTTATGTTATATTTTCAGAGTCTGCATCTGGAGTCTCCCCACTCCTTTCGCCCTTTATTGATTATTGTTAGCGCCCTTAGGAAGGTGTGACCAAAAGAGGAGTCGAAACCGAAACACACGTCGGCGCATCTAGAGACAACAGACGCATCTGTTGACAACTATATTTGAGTAACATATTATATAGAATATCTATCATTCTTATTTCTATTGAACTTTTGGCTATACATATGTATGCAAAGTAATTGAATCCCAAAATCTTGTGTTTTTCTCCCTTTTTTTGTATATTTATCAGTGCATTGTGCTGAATTTCGATTGTTGGATTCACTGTTGTCTCATGTACATCTAGGTTGGTGTGATGAGTGAGTATCTTGTTTGAATGAATGGGTATGGGTGTTTTGTGAGTGTGCCTATCAATGTGGTAGCTCCATGATGCTTAAATGTATGACATTGTTTCACTGTGTTACCTATGTCAATTTCATTATTGTATCTATTTGATTTATATACATACAGATATCTTCATATGATGATTATTATAAATAAATTATATTTTTGATAAAAATGTGGGATTAGGTCAGTTATTACTTTATGTTTATCAGTTTAAATTGTGATAGAAAATCTTTCATTCACACCTTGACTCCATAATGACTTAAGAAGCTTTTAAGAAGTAGGCTGAGACATTCCACCTATTTAAACACTGTTCAGGCAGTGGGTTTTGTTTTTTTGTTATGCAATTTAGAGAAGAAGCTCAGAGACTGGGATCCTGATTAGCAGGATCCCAGTCAGACTAGTCAGTAAAACATAATGACACCAGCAAAAAGTGGGGGTGACCATGAAAGCAGATCCTACTTTCCTACAAACACATCATATGGCTCACTTGGCAAACATAGATCTGTGAGGCTCAGTCGCTTAATAGAGGTGTTCAGATATTTACGGTGTTCCAATTGCCGATTGCTTTGAAGAGCTGACCATAAGGCTCGATTTAGGTAATCTTGAGCACCAGTTTATCACTGCTGCTCTTCAGGCTAGATCTTGCTTGGTAAGGCTGAATTCTAGGCACATTTGTGCTGGGGACGAGATTTGTGGTAAATTGAATATTTGCCTAAATGCTGCCCTCTCATCGCCACACTCGTACAGGTGAATGTTGGCAGAGGCATGGCAGCAATTACCAGTAGCGGTCGGTGGTAGGAGTGCCGGCCGGGCGGTGTCGTGGGGTGGGGGAGGGGCAGGGTGGGGGGTAGTAAACCACGGATTACGGCGGAATACAGGTAAGTAAACATTTAAATAAATAAAACGAATTTCGTTGTGAGCGCTGCACCGCCAAATGCTGTGCTTTACTATCAAGTGCATACTAATTTAGTTATGTGGTTTGAACGCTTAACCGATTATGGCGTCTCAATTAAATCACAACAAATATTCTATTTCATCTAGGGATGCTACATATTATTCCAAGCCGAATTCGGAACACACTGTGCTTTCTATGCTAGCTTTATTTATTTTTGCAGTAGCCATAATTTCTGTGAATGTATTCTGTAACAATAAATAGTAGGGCCAATTATGAGCATCCGTTTTTGTTTCAGTACAGAACACTCCTATTAGATATTTCCATTCATATTGGAAATGCCACCTCACAAATTCAGATTTTATTTGCTGCGTGATATTTAATTCTCACGATATAGGACTTTGTAATGCTCTAATTGCTCTGTGTGTTCTGTTGAAAAAATATTATTTTTACAGTTATGTTCGCATTTCCTTGTCTTATGAATGATACATGTAATATAACATTTATGAACTGCAGTGTCAATCAAACGCATACTATTATTGTCCAGGATTTGGAAAGTAATACCGTATCTCATTTGTCCATGTATCATAAAAGGTTACAGATGTGATTGCCTTCTGGAGGGGGAATTCAAACAACAAATATAAAAAATGCAAATGTTAGTTACGAATAATTTAGAAACAGGTCACATAACATGGCAGTTACTGACAAGACTACCGTATTTCGAAGTTTCCTGAAAGGAGAGATGTTCACAAGCGCTGCCTTCTCTACAAATACACTCTTTGAGCCTCCTGCAAACTTTTCTTGTAGCGCACAAATGCACAATTATGAGAGGGTGTTTATTGGGCGAACGGCAGAACACAGCCAGAAAAGAGCACAGCAACAGTGTCTCTCCGATTAGGCACTCATTTCCAGTGGCACGTAATCCCTGATTCAGCCGATAATGTGAATTATTTTGGAAAACTGCGACTCACCTTTTTTTCCTAGACATTTCACCTACTAAAAGCAAGAAACAAATGGAGGTGAAAAAGTACCCAGTAGCCAACTTTGAGTTGGCTGGTATCTATCGCGGTGATATTGGTATTTCTGGGTGCGGTAATGCAGATATAGAAGTCTTGCAAGACTAAGGGGCATATTCTCAAGCCCCTATCGCCATGGGAACGTCACTTTTTCTGACGTTCCCGTGGCGATAGGGTCAGCGCCTTATTCACAAGGCAGCGTTAAGCCACTTAACGTGGAAAAGCCACGTTAAGTGGCTTAATGCTGCCTTGTGAATAAGGCCCCTTTCACGCTAAACTTAGCGTGAAAGGGGCGTGCAGTGGGTGTTGCGGTGGGCGTTCCACCGCAACACCCATTGAATTTGACGCTGCCACCTATTCTCCAGGGCGGCGTAAATAGATGGCAGTGCCGAACTTAAGACCAGGAAAATCCTGGTCTTAAGTTGGCGAAATGAGGAGAAATGCTTTATTTCTCCTCGTTTTTGATTTTTCCATGTGTGCTGCCTTGTGCAGCAGACATGGAAAAAGCAAAATGCCATGGTTTGTTCATGTACAGGAAGGTGTCCCTTCCTGTACATGAACAAACCTTTTTAGAAATGCCATTTTGTAACTTTCATGTGTGCTGCACGAAGCAGTACACATGAAAGTTACAAAATGGTATTTTGGGATTGTTTATGTGCAGGAAGGGGCACCTTCCTGTACATAAACAACCCTCCCCTGCACACAGACACCCTTGCTCTCTGGTGCAAGGGTGCCTGCGTTGGCGCTAAGTTGTGAAACTTAGCGCCATTACAGGGGGAAACGCCAGGCTGCACCACATTCTTGAGAATAGGGTGCAGCCTTGCGTTTCCGAAGTGGTGGTGAGAGGCGTTAAGCCAGGGAGGCTAACGCTTCTCACCGCCACTTCATTGAGAATATCCCCCTAGGTATCCTAACGATAGATGGAAAATATCAGCACAACAGTTACCATTGCTGTTAGGAACCTTGGCCCTGATGTATTATTTATTGAGCAGGTAACAAACAGTGCAATTGTTCATCAAATTCATGTATCCTGCCCAGCATTTTGCATTACAATTGATATAGTAATAAATCACATTACAAATGTGAATTCGCAGGAGGTTGTTGAAATTCCTGTTTAGTGAATATTGATTAGGGAGTAGGCACGTTGCACTCCTTGCAAATGACTATCAATGCAGGAAAGGAAGCCAGTAAGGGACATTTCATGGTTTGCACTCTGAAAGAAACATTTCTTTATAAAGCAGCTGGCTGCAGCTAAGAAACAGAAGCTAAAAATCATTTGCATGTTTAGCATTTTCAAAACAAATATTAATGTGTCACTCTGAAATACACGTTTTTATTACATTTCATTAGAATAAGCTGCTGTTTTGCATACTATCGTTTATTACTGAATTAAACATTCTAATCATTTAAAGAGCTTTATTATGCAGACATTACTTCATTTTGAGACATTTTAAAAATGATTCGTCACCACACTCTCTATGTTAACTAAGGTTTGTTCCTCAAAACACGTTTTACATGCATATATATTATCAGTGTTTCTCTCTCTCTGTTTACGTTTTTCACGATTTCATGCTTCAAACACTTCTAGATGCTTTTACGATGCAGTATGAAATCTCACGTTTTTCGAATTAGCCAGTTTACATGTTTTCATTAATAAATAATTATTGTAAATCTCCTTTAATAGTGAGAATTGATAGAGGCAAATGTCATTTAACATTTACACTCCATCATATTTTTTGACAGGAACAGGGTCAAGACTGATTTGCACACGGCTGGGTCCAAACTGGGGTGGTGGGGTGAGCAAAATAATGATGGATTAAACCCAGATCTTTGTGACTGGGGGTGAATGTTTGCAATGTCCAGCATTCCGTCTATCAATTGTTTCTTTGCATATGACTGCAGTGTAGGCAAATATTAATTTAGGAGAGAGATTATTGTATTCAGCCACTAGAATATCACATTTCATAAAAACAACGTCATGGGTCTTCTGCTGTTTACCTAACCTCTCTGGTGTCCAGTATATCTCATGAGCTGTAAAAAAAATCTGCCTCAATGCAGCAGAATTTACCGTTGCATAAAGAATGCGTATCAATCCTTCCCAAGCATACTTCCTGGGTCGCATATGTAGCCTCGTACCATGTCTTAACTTTCTTCTTCTGTATTTTAATGCTATGCATTTCCGTTTCAAAGTCCATATCAATCTGATTCTGTTGACCCCGAATTTGGGTAGCAAGCCAGGTTGGTAATGGGATATATTTATATCTTGATAAAGTTCCAGCTGTGTCTCTTTCCAGGACATCCTGAGATGTCAGTGTTGTTTCCTCCACCAGGCCTGCCAAGCATAGAACTCTTTTTTAGTTTTAGAGACCAACTAAAATAATCTTTAATGAATTCCGGTGTTCTGGAAAATTCTCAGATTGGTGACTTTGCACTGTGTTATGAAATACCCCATCTGAGGGGCCGATTCCGATTCAGGCCGGAAAACGTACCGACCGACTCGGTACGGGAATGTAGTCCGACCGACACGTACCGGCGCTGTCCGATCCGCGTAGTACGATGCTATGCATGTGAATTACGACCGACTAGTACGGAACACAAGCCGAACGACCGAACTGCACGGAAACCAGCTATCCGGCCAGAAAATCTACGCGAATCGAACCGACCAACATGCACCAGGAATGAACCCGACAGATACGTACCCGCGAACTCCGACCCGCGCAGTACGATGCAATGCATGTAAAACCAGACCGAGTCGCACGGAGCTCAAGCCGTACGACCGACACGCATAGAAAACAGGGAGCCGAAGCAACCGAATACTCCGCGACCGACACGTACGCCGCACATGAAACCCAGCAGAAAGACAGCATGAAAGACTCGGAGAAGCTCGCACGAGCCAACTGCAGCGTCCTACTCGGTCAGAAGAACGTCTCCTACATGCCCAAAAAATACAAAGGAAAAAATACAAAAGAAAGGGCCAAACAAGCAATGACAAAGTCAATAAATACTGGGAAAAAAACATGGAACAAAGACACACCCACAACTCCACCCATATAAAGGACACAAATCCCTACCATGATCCTTTGCAAATTCAACAGACCTGCCAGCACAAAACACCATCATACAGCAACCACAGACACACTCACAACTCATCCATCACACAAGCCACACACCATTAGCACCTCCCTAATAGCACCCTCACATACACCCAGCAAAACTGACACTCACCCACCCTCACTTGCACACTCACACACACATCAATCCCCACCACCACCCATCACCATGCCCCCAAAGAAGAATCCAAAGTTCCTAGACAGTGAATTGGAAGTCCGGGTAGATGAAATCCTCAGGGTAGAGCCACAGTTGTTTGGTCCAACAGACCCCCATGTCGCAGAAAACCAAGATGTGGGAGAGGATCGTCGACAGGTTGAATGCACAATCACCATGTTTGCGCACAAAGGAAGACATCCAGAACAGGTGGTATGATGTGCGCAGGAGGGTCAAGGACCTACTCAAGAAGGATTACGCCTTGAGTCATCGCACCGGCAGTGGCCCTCCTGCCAAACCAGTATACCTCAGGTCCTGGGAGGAGAAGGTGCGGGCCATCCTACCACCAGAGAGCGTACATGGACTATCAAACATCCCAGAGCCTGGTGAGTACACAACCAATATACCCAATATTGTGTGACAATACACACACATCACTGTCAAGGGGATAGTGAAACCATGCACCGTTAGCAAAGCCACAGTTACCAAAAGATAATCATCCCAAGATGTGTATGCTAGTCAGACAAACACAATACCTGCCATCTCATAGTGATATGTAACTGTGTCATGACATGTACAAACCTAACAACAAATAGAGAAAGGCAGTGGCACAAATCTAACCAACAAACACTGTCAGACATTTTGCCACCACTAAAACACCACCTCACAGGGAAGCTGACTGAAAGGAAGGAATTGTGTGTATGCTGGTGAAGTGAGTGTAGCCAATAGCATGATGGGTGTTGTAGTCACAGATATTGGTCACCCTCACAATTGGCCCATCAACACCACTCTGAACCATGCTCACATCACAGGGAGTGGAAAAGAACTGACAAGATGTCTGACAATGGTGCTCTGTTGTGGGGAGCGCAAGGCCCTGCTGGGAACTGTGCACCAACCAACAGCAGGACACCACTGACTGACATCCTGACAACCAACTTGCACTCCCTGCAATGGAAGCACGTTTCATGGTGGGATGTCTGGCCTGGGGGAGGAGGAGTGCCAGCTCCGACTACAGCTACCAGCAGGCCCTTACACACACACCACTTCCACTAACTCCAAACAACACACCTGGGACCGTGCTCTACAAGAGAGTGAGTGAAAAGCCACTTCCAAGATGTCTGACACTGGCCTCAGCTGTGGGGAGCACAAGGCCCTGCTGGGAACTGTGCACCAACAAACAACAGGACCACACTGTCAGCCATCTTGCCATTGCTGTCACACTCACACACAGTGAAGTCAACTCAAAAGGAAGGAAGTATGGGCATGCTGGGAAGGGGAGTGTAGGCAATAGCATGATGGGAGTGGTAGTCACAGCTCAACATCCCCCACCCACATGGCCCGGCAAGCTCACACTGAAGCATGCACACCTCACAGGGAGTGAAAAGCCACTTCAAAGATGTCTGACAATGGTGCTCTGTTGTGGGGAGCTCAAGGCCCTGCTGGGAACTGTGCACCAACCAACAGCAGGACACCACTGACTGACATCCTGAGAGTTAACCTGCACCCACTGCAAGGGTGGCATGCTTCATGGTGGGATAACTGGGCTGGGGGGAGAAGGAGGTCCGGATGTCAACCAAATACCACCAATGCTGGCCATACACACACCTACTCTGCAAAAACACATTGCACACGTGGGACCAGTCACTCCCAAAGTAAAAGCCCTGGCAAGATGGCTGACACATGGGCATGAGAAATGATGTGCCTGCAATTCACACCCATGCACTGGCCAACCCAAACACGTACACACTCACAGCCATTGCAACTCTATGTTTACACACACTGTCAGGGGATGCAGTGTCCATGGGTGCCCCCTGGCCTGGCTGTGAAGGCGTGTCTTGCAGATGACAACTGTGGAGAATCAGACATACTACGTAGCACAAAACACACAGGAAGTCACAGAGACATCATTGACAGGGGACACCTGACAGTGAATGCAATGGACACACCAATATACCGGACACTGTACCATGGTGTCAGTCACACAAGTTGCGGTTGTGAGCTGCATTCCACTCCCACATCGTTCGGCAACATATGCATCCTTCACACAACACACCACTCACTGTCATAGACACTGTAGACACAAGCACCAACCTGGACTGCAGTTGAGGAGACATGCTACTCACAGCAGCAAAACTGCAACACACACCACTGGCCATCACTCTCATGAGAATGGAAAAGCCAGAGAGCTGCCGTGCCCAATCCTTATCACCATGGAGGACATTGACAAGATTAATCACGTTTGCACGTACAAAACTCAGCAACAACATCATTAGCTACATTAACAACATCACTTGTATGAAATGAGACGTGAACTAGGAACCCAGACAACAACACATATACTCCCAAGAGATCCCAGGCATACCGGACTGTGACCATGTTGTCCAGACACACCAATGTGACGCACAAAGACTGGCAAAAATTGCCACCACACATGGCCCAATCTTGAAAGATATCCTAAGTGGAATTGCACGTATGTCCCTGTTAAAGGACAAATGTGGAAAGGATGACACACCTGTGTCAGGCACGTGATGGCCCTTGAGTAGCAATGGCCATGTACAGCCAATCAATACATGAGCTGGTCATGCACACACCTCAACATTCACATTGAAATGCTTCAGGTTGGCAGGACAATGTGCTACACCAATATCAACCTCTGGCTGTGACAACTTAGGACAATGCAATGTACAGGCACGCATCCAGATGTACAGTCACAACTGTCATGTGTTTGAACCATTGATGCCTGTAGAAACATAACATACATTGTGTGTCTCTTCCAAACACAGGTGATGATGGGGACACAGCAGCAGATGATGAGTCCCTGTCCCAGGCTCCAGTGGCCCCTGAGCTCTCTGGTGTGGAACAGCCTCTGCCCTCCTCGGATGGCGAAGACCTACCTGGCCCCTCCGGTGTGAGTCATCATGCAGCACCAGCAGGACCACCATCTGCACCCCCTGCACCCACTCCTCCAACATCTGCCAACACGCAGACCACCCCCGCCGACATGGACAGACGAAGGACACTGAATGACAACAGCACAGGGACCCCGGCCCCCCGGGAAGCAACGGACAACAACAACAGTACCAACCCCCAAGGGGGCCTAGGGTCACCTGTGTGTGCCACCGCAGGTCCCGCCCGTGTGGCCAGGGGTGGTGGGAGGGGTGGTAGGCAGAGGTCGCTGTTTGCAGAGGGGTCTGGACTGCATGATGACCCACAACTGGTACGCATTGCAGATGCGTTCCAGAATAGCACCGGAGAGGTCAGCCAGGTAGTGGGGATCCTGAAGGACATTCAACAGCAGCAGGCTGCCCATCATGCCCGCTTGGACTCCCACATGTCCCGTGTGGAGACACACATGTATCGCATGGAGTCCAAGTGGGACACATTGGAAGAACTGACAGTGCAGAGGGACATATTGACATGCCTCCGCCAGATTAGCACCAACATGTCCACACCTCCCTGTGTGCCCACAACATCTGGTGTCGCAACAACTGCAACTGCCACAGGGAGGGAGGATGACTCTGGTGGAGAGTCCTCTGCATCCCAGCGGCCTGCACGTGAGGGTCCCCCCAGAAAGAAGAGGGGTCGTCCGAGGAAGGACAACTGAGAGGCAGATGGCCATGTACATCCCCCTTGAGCCCAACACCTGTTCTGGAAATTCTCCTTTGTGTGCAAACTGTTCACCCTGTCGAATGCAACCCAACTCTCCCACATGACATGGGGAGTTTAAGTTGGACTAATGTATCAGATGACTGTGGACTTTACTCAGGACATTTCTGCTACCAACACTTCCAACTCATCTGGGAACTTTGGATTCCAATCCCAATGTACAGCACCCACCATCCTGTGCACTATCCTCACACATGTATGTAAATAAACTCACTAATACACCATACTTGCCTCTGTTGTGATTCCTACGTGGTTTTTGTCATGGAGATGATGATCTGCTAAATGACACTGTGCATGCTAACTGCTACAGCAATTTCAACACCGTCATGTGAGTGATGGCGACGTGACACATATGAGGGAGACACATCACTAGGGCAACACAACACATACACACCAGGGCCATCTGACTCATCGCCTACACTGATGTTGCCAGAAAATACAGTGGAATGCACAGACACCACACCTATTCAGAGTCTGTGTTAACTAGCCCACAGGTGCAGTAAGCAAATGTCAGTCAGATGTGTGACCACAGACAACGCACTTCCCAAAGTGAAGCACAGGTTTATTACACATTTGTAACATGTTGTTTCCACTACAGATGCAAGGTAATCCCACTTGGTAGTGGCCACACAGTCACCAAGTGTTGAAGAAATAAAGTCCAGGGGTGTGTGGCACATCACCTGTAGGGAAACGACTGCTTCCACCATGGAAGTTGAATCATGGTGTCGGGGGATCAGAGTTGATCAAACAACTCTGAAAGTACCCTGTGAAGGACAGACATGACACACAGTTAAAAGCACTGAAGAACAGGACAGAACTGCAATACTCATGCCCAATACATGTCACAAGATATCTACACAAAACTAAGTTAGCATGTCAACACTGTTGGGGAGTACAGACTACCTGTAAGGACACATCGCTGCACGCATCCAGTCAAGTAGCACATGGCCAAACTCAAACAGCAACAGAGCACCACCAACACATATCTTGCAAACTCAAATCATTGACATAACATCTCTGTATACTCACATTCAGCTGAAGAAGTTGTTGATGAGCTGTGTGCGGACATCACCCTCATCATCATCATCATCACTGGCATCGTGGCCCAGGCCAGGATCCTCCACAGGTGGCGGATGTTGGTCATCGTCATCCAGGATGAGAGGCAACTCCTTCCGCACTGCCAGGTTGTGTAGCATGCAGCAGACGATGAAAATCTTGCACACCATTGCAGGGGCATATGGGAGGGCCCCTCCTGTCTTGTCCAGGCAGCGAAAGCGGCTCTTCAGGAGACCAAATGTCCGCTCGATCACTCTCCTGGTCCGACCATGTGCCTCATTGTAGCGCATCTGGGCTGGTGTCACAGGGTTCCTGAGGGGTGTCAGCAACCACTGCATGTTGGGGTATCCGGAGTCACCTACATACAGACAATTGCACATTAGCTGAGTTGGAAAAGAGGGTGGAATACAACATTGCAGAACACACACAATGGTACAAAGTCAGTACACACCGACAAGCCAGGCACGCTGGTTCTGCATCTGTGACATCATCCTCGAGATGCGACTACTCCTCATTACATAGGCATCGTGTGCAGAACCGGGGAAACGTGCACACACATGTGAGATGCTCATATCTGCAAGACATACCACCAGAGCATTGATAGAATGGAAATGTTTCCTGTTCCTGTATGCCTGCTCATGTGCCTGTGGTGGTACCAAAATAGAATAGGGAGTTAGCGCACACCTTTGAATGAAAAAAACTCATATAGTTGAACTTATTAAACACGTTTGCGTGCTATCTAGTTAGAGGCAGCCAGCCCCGAAATACGAAAAGCACTGCTGATGCATAGAACACCAGTATACTAGATGCACTGCTACAAGACATGAAAACAAACCTTGACTGTATTGTGAACTGCTTGTTTGAACTTTTTTTCAATTATCTCAACAAAAATGCAGTATCATAAACATGAAATGTTGATAATTTAATCAAAAAATATTATTCATTTACAAAAATGTTGAATCTCACAATTGAAGTGAAAGAAAAACCACAATCATATGCAAAAATCAATGCAATCCAAATCAATTTAAACAATGCATATTATTCATCAAGTTGCCGGCCTAGCCCAATGCATTTCGGGATTATATTCATCCCTTCTTCAGGGGCCGCTGTGAAAAAACATGAAGCATAATCAATATACTGCTGAATAAGAATGTACAAAACACAATTGAACACACACCTCTATAACGGCCAGGTTAGGGAGAAAAGAGTACACCTGAATATCAATTGCGCAAGGCAATGAAAAAACTGAAAACTGTGCAAATTTAATGTGTGCAATCAGAAAGTTGTAGTGCGAGGTTGATAAAACAAAACACTTGGTAAAGATCTAAAACACAAGAGCGAGAAAGTTTTAATCACCAAAAAGTTAAGACACCTATGAGTGAAAAAACTCAAGTGTAAGTACCAGAAGAACCAAATATACCGTGGCGGAAACCCAATGTGAATAGACAATAATGAACTGATGTTGTAATTGTAATAAAAAGTGCACGCAAACAAGACTCACTGCAAGCTGAGGCAACCTTGCACCAATCTGTGGAACTCTCGAAGCGCTGAATGCTATCTCTGCGTCTATGCGCTTAGAAATCTGTTGGGTGGTACGAAATCCTACCAAAATTGTACCTGTTTAGGGTATAAATAACGTACCCCACATGAATGCCCACGAAACGTGCAAGTACACCAGTGATGCTCTTAAAACAAATGCGTAAACTTCTTACCCATAAAGAGTGTGTAATGATTTCTACTGCACAAGGGCAAAGCAAGCAAAAATGATGTCTGCCGATTACTCACAAAGATCTCGAGACTGGAAATCAAAACAAACAAATCTGGTGTGAATACGAAACCGAGGTTTACAAAGCTACTCTGTTAATTGCGTGCCATGTATCGACCTGTGCTTACCGCGTATTCTTCCTAACATCAACCGAGAATTCTCCGAAACACTAGGTGACTCGAAAGTCCATCAAATGAATAGACTCCGTTCCGCCAAGATATAATTAAATACTAACGGTCCTGTTTAACAGTGCTGACGCGCTAGCAGCTAGTAGACAAAGACAGAGGACTAGACTACTCAAGTTCTAAATTTGATCTCCATTTTGAAGTGGAGTGAGAAACACTCTCGTGTAAATATGCGAATTACCAATGACTGAAATGGCTGCCGCACCTTGCAGTGTGTGAATAAACCCTGATGTAAAACCAACGAAATATTTATCATACCAATGCAGTCAATGTATCTGACTGCTGAAAAAAAGACAAAATTAGAAAAAATGCACCCAATCTAGATGTTGCACATACCAAAACTTTATATGAAAAGACTAATTTAGAAAGATCAAACACTTCTAACAGCTACCCAATGTTCTAAGAATGACCAATACAATGACTGTCAACCGAAACAAGAAATATGGACCCCAAGAAAAAATTATAATAAAAATTATGATGGATGAATGAATATGAATGTGAAAATACATGAAAATATACATGAAAATGAGCGCGCCCTCTGTTAACCCAATCAACCAGTGAATAATCTAACAGCCATTGAATATAAAAGAAAGTAAGAAAGAAAAAAAGAAAAAGCAAAAAAATAAAATGAAAACTTCATTGGGTTGCCTTGCGTAATCATACTCTCACAATCTGAAAAACGCCCAAATAATCTGGTAAACTGGCGTACATGAAGTATTAAAATGAGAAAACAATTTAAAGAAAGCATGACATTTCCAGTTTGTCGTTAAGACCACCTGGCACCATTGTATTAAGCATTTTTATCCACCATGTTTCCCTCTGCAAAAGAAGTCTGGCATTATCACAACCTGGTTTACAGCGCAAAATTTCAAGGATGGTAAACCTCAATTGGAAAAGAGGGTGGAATACAACATTGCAGAACACACACAATGGTACAAAGTCAGTACACACCGACAAGCCAGGCACGCTGGTTCTGCATCTGTGACATCATCCTCGAGATGCGACTACTCCTCATTACATAGGCATCGTGTGCAGAACCGGGGAAACGTGCACACACATGTGAGATGCTCATATCTGCAAGACATACCACCAGAGCATTGATAGAATGGAAATGTTTCCTGTTCCTGTATGCCTGCTCATGTGCCTGTGGTGGTACCAAAGCCACATGTGTCCCATCAATGGAGCCGATGACATGTGGCATCCTCCCCAGGGCATAGAAGTCACTCTTGATGTCAGTGAGTTGTTGACGTTTAGGGAAATAGATGTACTGGTTCAAGTATGTTAACATTGCCTCCAAAACATCGCGTAGCACACGGCTGAACATGGTCTGTGACATCCCACCAGCAGACGCCACAGTGTGTTGAAAGGTACCGGTGGCAAAGAAGTGTAGGGCTGCCATCACCTTCACCTTGGGGGTCAGCGCTGTAGGGAATGGCCGGCCAGCTAGCAAATGTGGGGCCAACCGCCCCGCCAAATCCTCAATCAGCGGCCTGTTGAAGCGGTACCGTCGGATGCAGTCACGTTCAACCATGGTTGCAAGGTCAGGGAATGGTCTATGGACAGCTGGTGCCCTGCAGTACATAGGTGAACAAAGAAAGATTGTCAGTCACCCCACATATGTGGCATTGACCATACTCAATATCACATGATACATCATTATGAGACACAAGTACTTGATGTGTGTGCCGTTCTGTATGGAAATATATGGCACCTACATGGCCATCATCTAACATCTCAGTTCAACATGTGTTGACAACAAGTTCCAGGTTGTGCTATGGGAAATCATTAGGCTGTGTCACAGTACCCATGTACTGCTGTCACGTTCCAAACACACACCACAGTGACAAGTGAGGACAGATGTGCCCCAGGCATCACAGCTCTTTAACAGGTAGATTCCCAGGGACCCTGTATTGCCACATGGACACTGGCATGACATGGCGTATCATGTACACGCCAGCAAAACAACCATGACTCCCACAGGTAGTGGCCCCTGTTGCCTCTGCAGTACAGTCATGGACGTCTGTGACACACACACGCACAACATCAAAGTCGATGCACAAACAACGTGGATGTGGAGACTGTCTCCCATTGTGCACATGGAATCAGAGACATCTGAGACACAACATGCACACAGACTGTGGAGGGCCATCACAATTGTGGCAATGGGTCACCCTGTGACGTACATACCATCCCACATGGGACTCAGGGTGTATGTGACATAACATACACATATACAACCTGGAAATGTGACCATGCCACATGCTCTGAACTGGACAGTTGGACATCACAGTGGTCATGTGCACAACACACAAAGGATTCTGTCCCCATGAACACGTGCACAGCCTGGGAGTGGCTGCCCCCAAGTGCCACCCAACAAACCACATGTTGACCCCCATACACACATAGGTAATGCAGCCTTACATGCCTTAGGATACAGTGTGGACAGGCTGTGGTGTTGTAGGTGTGCCCCTGAGTCCCTGGCAAGTAATTGTGGCTGGCATACGTTCACCAGTGACAACCATGGTGACATATGCGAGTGACTTGTACAGGGACGCGTCGTACAGCAATGGACCGATCCGTGCGCACGCATTGGCCATTGCATATGATGTCGACGGATGCGTGTTGTGTTTCGAAATACGCGTCGTACAGCAATGGACCGATCCGTGCGCACGCATTGGCCATTGCATATGATGTTGACGGATGCGTGTTGTGTTTCGAAATACGCGTCGTACAGTATTGGACCGATCCGTGCGCACGCATTGGCCATTGCATATGATGTTGACGGATGCGTGTTGTGTTTCGAAATAAGCGTCGTACAGCAATGGACCGATCCGTGCGCACGCATTGGCTATGGACTGACATGGTAACGGACGCGTATTCGAAGCTTGTACGAGTCGGATGCAGTGAATTCAGTTGGCCACCCACAACAATGTTGCAAATTCATGGGTGTCATCAAGTTGAAATTTTGAAGGATGCTGTAGGCGTGTCTAAGTGGTGCAATTCCATGGATTGGCCAGATTCAGAAGATGCAAACGACTTGGACCTATCACTTTGGACACATGGGACAGTATCTGCCTCTGCAGCACACATATAATGCTGGCTGTTCCCCTGAGAGCTCACTTGCCTGCACTACATGCTCCAGGACGACATCTGCCACTACCACTGCTGCTGTCTCTGCATCCACTGGCTACTGCAATGGCACGTACTGTGGATAGAGCCCCAGCCTTCAGCACTGAGGAGAACCAGGCCCTGCTGGACAGCCACCTTCCACAGTACAGCAAGCTGTATGGGAAACCAGGGGAGCAGGTGAGTGTGCTGTCCACTGCCTTACTAATTGTGCATGTTGTCTGACTAGCAGTACTTACAGTGTGTACACCAGTGGCTAGCATGCTCACTGAGTAGTTGTCACCCCCCAAAGTGTGTAGTTACATGCACTGAACAGGTATAGTGCACTAACAGTGCATTCCAACAAGGTTTTGCTTCCCAGGCAATGATACCATTTAGTAACTGCTGGACAACTGTTCATAGCCATAGTTGCACTACCTGTGTCCATCATATGCCCCTGTGATTGAGACATGTATATCCAACTGTGTGATGCACGGATATGTTGCATGTGTAGTAATGGCCTTTTCACTTTGTCATCCTCACAGGTTGATGCCCACCAGAAGCAGGAGATCTGGCTGACCATTGCCTGGGCAGTACTATCTGTGGGGGTCTAAAGACGCCGGATCCACAACTGCCAGAAGAGGTGGCAGGACCTTCGTGGCTGGACCCGGAGGATCGCAAGGGTCCAGCTGAAGCTGTCGCCTCCTCGCAGGAGGGGCGGACACCGGACCATGACCCCCCACATGCTCCAGATTCTGGCAGTGGTCTTCCCTGACCTGGATGGGCAGCTGAAGGCCAGACAGCAGCAAGGAGGGGGTAAGTGCTAGCCTTTTCTGGGTACTATGACTAACATGCTCTATGCACTCCTTTAGCCTGGTTACACTTCCACAGTACGACTGTCTTGTCGTCCTGGACTCATGTCCCTCACTTGTGTCATGCCCCCTCCTCATCTGATACACAGGTGTGGACCTTACAGTCTGTGACTTAGGGCACTTGGGGACTGTGTACTTGCAGTTACCTGTGGTTCAAGTTGGGGACAGCATCAGTTACAGGAACTTTGTTTTGGGCTGCATGGGTGGTACAATTGCTCACACAATGCCTGTGATCTGACATGTACTCTGGGTATGGCTTTAATATGTGTTCCAATTGCTGCTCTGACTCACCACATGTCTGGGGTATGTGCCACACACCCATGCTGCAGCTGAGACCAAGGTAGGAGCCTCAGAAGTATGTACATCATGTGTGTGACACATGCATAGCCACCTGCCTAGTGTTCAGGGTAATACCATGTTGCACCTGGACCAGGACTGTAATGCCTACTCCGGACATCGAAGGCACTCTGTTCTCCCACTCCTGTGTGTCAGCAAACATATTGGGCATTGTGAAGAGTGCACTCAGGTGTCTGCCTCTGTGTCACCATGGTGTGGCCTTGCTTTTTGGACTCCTGGAGTGTTTATCAGTTTGGGGTGGCCAGCCATCTGAGTTGTGACTATAGGATCTGCACATTGGTTAATGCATAGGGCTCTGATCCCTTGACTGTGCACAATGGTGTATGAAACATTGAGGTGCAGGCAGCTTTGGTTCATTCTCATCAGATGGTGAAGTGCTCATGTGTATGGATTTGTGTTTGCAGTCACTCAAATGTCTCATTTGAATGAAGTGGGATCATCTTAGTCCTCATGATGTGGGTGGCCAGGCGTGCACATGTTCACCTGTCAGCTACAGGGCTTGCATTCCCAAAACTTCCATGATTGTGACACAGTGCAGACTGGTGTTGTGTGTATGCACTGCCCCTGTGACAGGAGACAGTTATGACTGACTTGTCAGACAGGCCTGTGCCATGACATTCAACTTGCAAAGGGTGATCCAGCAGTAGTGTGATATGTCCTGCATGCACACCATTGTTGCATTGACTATCACGACATGAGGACATCATTGTGTCTGGTGATGGAAGCAAAACCCGCATATCGACAGAGACTCTGCCCATCACTTTTCCTGACACATGTACTGAGTCAGTGGCAGGAGATGGCATGTGTTTGGAGTGACACATTTCCATATGTTCTCTTGGATGTCCAACAACTGTGTATGTGGTGCATGTGTGCACATATGATTAGTGGCATCCAACAGGCACCAGACAGATGGGTGCATGGACAGGTAGGATATGAGTGGCATGAATGACTGTCAGGCAGACAATGGGCTTCTTCAAATCAGTGTCAGCACTTATTGCAATGTCTAGCAAATGATGGCAGGGCTTGCTCTGTGATGTGCTATACTTACTGTGGTGTGTGTGGTCAGTACAGGTGACTAATGTTGCTCTGTTTATCCTGATTGTTTGCAGATACATCCACGGCCACAGGAGGAGACAGCTCCACGGACCAAGAGGAGTGGCAGAGCCAGACTGGGTCCACTGCAGAGGAGACCGAGGGACCCAGTGGCACGGAGGGTGAGGGGAGCCACACAGCTACGACCACCTCGGCTGAGGAACACAGCACTTCCAGTGAGGACTCCCTTGTGGAGGCGGGTGTCAGCAGACCACAGACAAAATCGAGCAAGTCTGTCCCCACCACCACCACCATCTCCACCCTCCCATCTGCTCCCATCCCACATGTCCGTGGAGGCTCCCGTGTAGGGGAGCGTGTCTCCTTCGTGCCAGGCACCGCACCCCCTGCCTCTGTCTCCCCTGCTGCCCTGAGTGTGGAGTCTGTGGACTTGCTGAAACAGATCCATGTAGGGCAGACATCAATGCTGAGTGTCCTCCATGCACACATGGGTCTGTTGACACAACTGGTGTCATTCATGGAGGGCATCTCATCTGGCATGTCTGCCCTACAGCGGACCAATCAGTCCATGGCCTCCTCACTGACGGCAGCAGTGTCCCTCCTGCAACAGTCCCTCACCCCTCCTACCTCTGCCCCATCCACAATCCCCAGCACCCTACCTGTCCCAAGCACACACACACCGGCACAGGCACGCACCAGCACAGACACAAGCAGCACACAGACACACAAGCCAAAATCCAGACGCACATGCACGCACAGTCAGGGGACTGATACCTCACTCACAGGGGATAGGGCCCAGACACACACACATGCATCCACGAGCACTCCACAGTCCTCAGATACCTCTCCCTCCAAAACCCCTTCCCCACCGATCAATCTGACCCAACGTACAGGCGGAAGAGGCCACCACCACACACAGAGGGTAGTGCCCCTCACACCCGGACACCCTCCCCCAGGCACAGGCAGACTGAGGACCCCATTAGGAAGTCCCCCCGGACCAGGAAGGGCAAGACCCCACCACCACCACCACCCAGCTCCACCTCACAGTCTCTCTCCTCCATCCCCCAGGCCACCACTCCACAGGTTCCCCCGCCACACCCTGCCCCAGATTCCCCCACACACCAATACCGCATCCCCAAACTGCTTAGGCCCTCCCCCCTACCACTTGCTCTTCCACCCCCAACCCAGATGCTCAGCCTGTTTGTGACACTGGTGTGGAGACCGGGTCCCCCCTCTGTCCTGCCCACCTCATCTGCCCCCCTTCCACTCCCTTGGAGTTATGCACTGCAGTGGAGTCCACAACCACCCCGTCTGACTTGGGCACTGCAGTGGGGACCCAGTCCACTCCATCTGACCGGCCCACTGCAGTGGTGCCGGCACCCACACCATCTGACTTGTGCCCTACAGTGGTGCCGGCCCCCACTGAGTCAGACACCTCCACTGCAGTTGCCAGTGACACTCCTGCACCCACCACCCCTTCACTGCCTCCTTCAGGCATCCCCTGATCCTGTCCCTGCAGTGCCTGGCCTGCCCCTTGTATGCCCCTCCGAGGGGGATGTCCCCTGTCCGTACCAGTGCAGGCAAGCAATGGGTGACAAGTTGTCACATGTCACCCTGTTCGGACTGTGAATGTGGACTGGCCATTGGCCTTAGTTTCTTTTGGACTTCCAATTTTTCATTCACATTGGCTGAATAAAGCCTCTTTTTGTTTACTAGTGGTTTTGCTTTTGATGTACATGATGTAGATGAGTATCATCATGCATTTGCTGTTGTAATAGTGTTCAGATCAGGAAAATGAAGTGTTGCTGTGATGGACTCCATGTGGTCCATGGGATATGTGTCCTAATCTAGTCTGGATCCATAGCATCCTTTGCTGCAGTCTGAGGGTGTAATGTTCAGCATTTGACACAGGGATGTACGTTTTGCATTTGTAAATTAACATCATGTGGCTTACACTCATGCACATCTGGTGGGCTTACCACTGTTCAATGTTTCTATTTCCCTGACTGTGTGCCCATCTCCACTGGACATGCAGTTTAGCACATCAATGTTGAAGGACTCATCTGTGTATACAGTGCAACTTGCTTGACACGTGTTTTGGGTATATGCAGATGACTGAAGTGACACTCCCGTACCCAGGCTGATGTGAGCAGAGCCTTCAGTGTGTTGTAATTGTTGACTCACTGACCGAGTGTTCTGCTGACATGTTTGAGTCGTGCACAGACAAGGTTTGGCACAGCGGACCTTCCACAGGAGTGGAGTGCCCTCATGGCAGTGTGTAATCCCGTGACATTGCCTGGGCCCGTGTTGTGTGTTGTGTAAGCATGTCTGTGTGTGTTCCCTTCCCTTTTCGTACCCAGGCTGTGTCCCTACGGATGTTCCTGTTTGTGATGCTTGCTGAGTTGTCCTGTGTTCATCCAGCATCTTGGACCTGGTTTCTCCGGGATGTGGGTGCATGGCAAACTAATGTTCATCAGGTTGTCATCCCTAGTTGTCTTTGTTGTCAGGGCTGGGGATGTGGGCAAACGCAGATGGGACACAGTCAGGATTCCCCTTGGCACTTGTTGGTTACACAAGTCATGTAATTTACAGTTTGTGGTAGCTTTCAGTGATTGTGACACGTTGTGTGTGTGACTGCTGCCACTCCTCAGGGTCAGAGCTGCAATGTTGGAAGTTGTCTACGTGTGTTCTTTGTGGGTCACCTTGGCTTCTTCATTGGTGTGTGACTGTGGCCGGGATCCCATTGATTGGGGTGGAGTTCACGTCATGCCCATGTACCGCGTACTGTGCAGTGTGTCAGACATTCACGAGTCTTGTTGACTGGCCATGTGTGATGGGTTTCTGCACCTTAGTTCCCACCAGCACCCCTTTGATTGTCATGGGTGCATGTGCAATGTCACCAGTCCATGTGAGCTTCACTGATGCACATTGGTGGAGATCAAGGTGTGTGGTGTTGAGTGTGTGCAAATGTGAGTTGTTGCACGGCTAGACCCCTACATCCATATTGGCCTTGGCTGACAGGCCGTGATGATTGGTTTGTGCTTGTGTAGGTGTGATGGTAGTTTGTTGCTCAGGACACATGGCTGTGGTTCACAGTGTGAACGACATCTACTTTTGTTATCACAGTGGGATTATCATGCAGGCTAGTGTCACCACAATGTGGGGTCCCTGGGGGTAGTGCTGTGGTGGGTCTGTCTCTTGCTGTGTTAGTTGCTGTTCCTACAAGCTTGTGTGACATGTGTAATTTGGGTTCCCTCTCATCTAACAATGCCTGATTGCCCACATAGGGGAATCCGATCCATGAGTTACTTTTGTATGGCACTGTATACACATCTGTGTAATTGGAATTCAGGCCTCCTCATGTGTTGTGTGGTTGCCTGGGGACACTGGCACACCCCCCATCACCTGTTGTATTTGATATGCAGTGTGAGGCTGCCTGTTTGTGTTTGTGCATCTGCACCACTGCATTGGCATATCTTTAGTGTGCCATTGCCTGTATGTTGTTTGGAGGATTTCCCCTGCTGTCCCTGGGACTCCTAGGTCATCAGTAAGCACAATAATCATGGTTTGTATGTCCCATTGCTGCCATGGTATGGTATTTGTTCACCTCACATCTACAGTCTCCACAGGATATCTACATTTGTGTGTCCATTAGTGCAGATATGTGGGTCTGCATTATGATGGTCACTTCTGGCATTGTGTAATTGATAAATGGAGACAATGTCAGCCCCCATGGGTGATGTTTGTCTGCACATGGCCAAAGGTATGTTTTATTTGCACTGCACTGTTTGCCTCACCCAATCTATGTTGCTATGGGACACAACCACTACTTTGCCACTGATGTGTTTGTTGTTCTGTGACCAGGAATCATCCATGCTGTTTGGCAGTTGCAGCTTTTTCCATGACAACACTTACCTTTTGGTCACTGTGATGATGGGGGATTAGACCCCATTGCCACAATGTTCAAAATGTGCTTCAGCTATGGACCCCACACTTACCTTTTGGTCACTGTGATGATGGGGGTTTAGACCCCATTGCCACAATGTTCAAAACTGTGCTTCAGCTATGGACCCCACACTTACCTTTTGGTCACTGTGATGATGGGGGTTTAGGCCCCATTGCCACAATGTTCAAAACTGTGCTTCAGCTATGGACCCCACACTTACCTTTTGGTCACTGATGATGGGGGTTTAGACCCCATTGCCACAATGTTCAAAACTGTGCTTCAGCTATGGACCCCACACTTACCTTTTGGTCACTGTGATGATGGGGGTTTAGGCCCCATTGCCACATATTTCAAAATGTGCTTCAGCTACGGACCCCACACTTACCTTTTGGTCACTGTGATGATGGGGGTTTAGACCCCATTACCACTGTGGTCATGGTCTGCTTACATTGTGAAGGCCACACACATTTTTGTGTGACACATGTGATAGGGGGTCACATTGAATGTTCCAATGTCATGTTCAGTGTTGTAGGCATTTGACACAGACTACACACTCTTGTCATGATGTTGGGGGGATGTCTTTTGCTGACATTCCTTATGTTGGAGTATGCTGGTTGTGTCATGCATTACCCGTCCTATGAGTGGGGATGGTAGTAGTGACAGGCATCCAGGCCCCCATGAGTAGGGGTGGTGGTAGTGGTAGGCATCCAGCCCTCCATGAGTAGGGGTGGTGGTAGTGGTAGGCATCCATCCCCCCATGAGTAGGGGTGGTGGTAGTGGTAGGCATCCTTCCCCCTATGAGTGGGGATGGTAGTAGTGACAGGCATCCAGGCCCCCATGAGTAGGGGTAGTGGTAGTGGTAGGCATCCATCCCCCTTTGAGTGGGGATGGTAGTAGTGACCGGCATCCAGGCCCCCATGAGTAGGGGTGGTGGTAGTGCTAGGCATCCAGGCCCCCATGAGTAGGGGTGGTGGTAGTGGTAGGCATCCATCCCCCTACGAGTGGGGATGGTAGTAGTGACAGGCATCCAGGCCCCCATGAGTAGGGGTGGTGGTAGTGGTAGGTGTCCAGGCCCCCATGAGTAGGGGTGGTGGTAGTGGTAGGCATCCATCCCCCTATGAGTGGGGATGGTAGTAGTGCTAGGCATCCAGGCCCCCATGAGTAGGGGTGGTGGTAGTGGTAGGCATCCATCCCCCTATGAGTGGGGATGGTAATAGTGACCAGCATCCAGGCCCCCATGAGTAGGGGTGGTGGTAGTGCTAGGCATCCAGGCCCCCATGAGTAGGGGTGGTGGTAGTGGTAGGCATCCATCCCCCTATGAGTGGGGATGGTAGTAGTGACAGGCATCCAGGCCCCCATGAGTAGGGGTGATGGTAGTGGTAGGCATCCAGGCCCCCATGAGTAGGGGTGGTGGTAGTGGTAGGCATCCATCCCCTATGAGTGGGGATGGTAGTAGTGCTAGGCATCCAGGCCCCCATGAGTAGGGGTGGTGGTAGTGGTAGGCATCCAGCCCCCCATGAGTAGGGGTGGTGGTAGTGGTAGGCATCCATCCCCCTATGAGTGGGGATGGTAGTAGTGACAGGCATCCAGGCCCCCATGAGTAGGGGTAGTGGTAGTGGTAGGCATCCATCCCCCTTTGAGTGGGGATGGTAGTAGTGACCGGCATCCAGGCCCCCATGAGTAGGGGTGGTGGTAGTGCTAGGCATCCAGGCCCCCATGAGTAGGGGTGGTGGTAGTGGTAGGCATCCATCCCCCTATGAGTGGGGATGGTAGTAGTGACAGGCATCCAGGCCCCCATGAGTAGGGGTGGTGGTAGTGGTAGGCGTCCAGGCCCCCATGAGTAGGGGTGGTGGTAGTGGTAGGCGTCCATCCCCTTATGAGTGGGGATGGTAGTAGTGCTAGGCATCCAGGCCCCCATGAGTAGGGGTGGTGGTAGTGGTAGGCATCCATCCCCCTATGAGTGGGGATGGTAGTAGTGACAGGCATCCAGGCCCCCATGAGTAGGGGTGGTGGTAGTGGTAGGCATCCAGGCCCCCATGAGTAGGGGTGGTGGTAGTGGTAGGCATCCATCCCCATATGAGTGGGGATGGTAGTAGTGCTAGGTATCCAGGCCCCCATGAGTAGGGGTGGTGGTAGTGGTAGGCATCCAGCCCCCATGAGTAGGGGTGGTGGTAGTGGTAGGCATCCATCCCCTATGAGTGGGGATGGTAGTAGTGACAGGCATCCAGGCCCCCATGAGTAGGGGTGGTGGTAGTGGTAGGCATCCAGGCCCCCATGAGTAGGGGTGGTGGTAGTGGTAGGCATCCATCCCCCTATGAGTGGGGATGGTAGTAGTGCTAGGCATCCAGGCCCCCATGAGTAGGGGTGGTGGTAGTGGTAGGCATCCATCCCCCTATGAGTGGGGATGGTAGTAGTGACCGGCATCCAGGCCCCCATGAGTAGGGGTGGTGGTAGTGCTAGGCATCCAGGCCCCCATGAGTAGGGGTGGTGGTAGTGGTAGGCATCCATCCCTCTATGAGTGGGGATGGTAGTAGTGACAGGCATCCAGGCTTCCATGAGTAGGGGTGGTGGTAGTGGTAGGCATCCAGGCCCCCATGAGTAGGGGTGGTGGTAGTGGTAGGCATCCATCCCCTATGAGTGGGGATGCTAGTAGTGCTAGGCATCCAGGCCCCCATGAGTAGGGGTGGTGGTAGTGGTAGGCATCCAGCCCCCCATGAGTAGGGGTGGTGGTAGTGGTAGGCATCCATCCCCCTATGAGTGGGGATGGTAGTAGTGACAGGCATCCAGGCCCCCATGAGTAGGGGTGGTGGTAGTGGTAGGCATACATCCCCCTATGAGTGGGGATGGTAGTAGTGACAGGCATCCAGGCCCCCATGAGTAGGGGTGGTGTTAGTGGTAGCCATCCATCCCTCTATGAGTGGGGATGGTAGTAGTGACAGGCATCCAGGCCGCCATGAGTAGGGGTGGTGGTAGTGCTAGGCATCCAGGGCCCCATGAGTAGGGGTGGTGGTAGTGGTAGGCATCCAGGCCCCCATGAGTAGGGGTGGTGGTAGTGATAGGCATCCAGGCCCCCATGAGTAGGGGTGGTGGTAGTGTTAGGCATCCATCCCCCATGAGTAGGGGATGGTAGTAGTGCTAGGCATTCAGGCCCCCATGAGTAGGGGTGGTGGTAGTGGTAGGCATCCAGGCCCCCATGAGTAGGGGTGGTGGTAGTGGTAGGCATCCATCCCCCTATGAGTGGGGATGGTAGTAGTGACAGGCATCCAGGCCCCCATGAGTAGGGGTGGTGGTAGTGGTAGGCATCCAGGCCCCCATGAGTAGGGGTGGTGGTAGTGGTAGGCATCCATCCCCCTATGAGTGGGGATGGTAGTAGTGACAGGCATCCAGGCCCCCATGAGTAGGGGTGGTGGTAGTGGTAGGCATCCAGCCCCCATGAGTAGGGGTGGTGGTAGTGGTAGGCATCCATCCCCCTATGAGTGGGGATGGTAGTAGTGACAGGCATCCAGGCCCGCATGAGTAGGGGTGGTGGTAGTGGTAGGCATCCAGCCCCCCATGAGTAGGGGTGGTGGTAGTGGTAGGCATCCATCCCCCTATGAGTGGGGATGGTAGTAGTGACAGGCATCCAGGCCCCCATGAGTAGGGGTGGTGGTAGTGGTAGGCATCCATCCCCCTATGAGTGGGGATGGTAGTAGTGACAGGCATCCAGGCCCCCATGAGTAGGGGTGGTGTTAGTGGTAGCCATCCATCCCTCTATGAGTGGGGATGGTAGTAGTGACAGGCATCCAGGCCCCCATGAGTAGTGGTGGTGGTAGTGCTAGGCATCCAGGGCCCCATGAGTAGGGGTGGTGGTAGTGGTAGGCATCCATCCCCCTATGAGTGGGGATGGTAGTAGTGACAGGCATCCAGGCCCCCATGAGTAGGGGTGGTGGTAGTGGTAGACGTCCAGGCCCCCATGAGTAGGGGTGGTGGTAGTGGTAGGCGTCCATCCCCTTATGAGTGGGGATGGTAGTAGTGCTAGGCATCCAGGCCCCCATGAGTAGGGGTGGTAGTAGTGGTAGGCATCCATCCCCCTATGAGTGGGGATGGTAGTAGTGACAGGCATCCAGGCCCCCATGAGTAGGGGTGGTGGTAGTGGTAGGCATCCAGGCCCCCATGAGTAGGGGTGGTGGTAGTGGTAGGCATCCATCCCCATATGAGTGGGGATGGTAGTAGTGCTAGGTATCCAGGCCCCCATGAGTAGGGGTGGTGGTAGTGGTAGGCATCCATCCCCCTATGAGTGGGGATGGTAGTAGTGACAGGCATCCAGGCCCCCATGAGTAGGGGTGGTGGTAGTGGTAGACGTCCAGGCCCCCATGAGTAGGGGTGGTGGTAGTGGTAGGCGTCCATCCCCTTATGAGTGGGGATGGTAGTAGTGCTAGGCATCCAGGCCCCCATGAGTAGGGGTGGTAGTAGTGGTAGGCATCCATCCCCCTATGAGTGGGGATGGTAGTAGTGACAGGCATCCAGGCCCCCATGAGTAGGGGTGGTGGTAGTGGTAGGCATCCAGGCCCCCATGAGTAGGGGTGGTGGTAGTGGTAGGCATCCATCCCCATATGAGTGGGGATGGTAGTAGTGCTAGGTATCCAGGCCCCCATGAGTAGGGGTGGTGGTAGTGGTAGGCATCCAGCCCCCCATGAGTAGGGGTGGTGGTAGTGGTAGGCATCCATCCCCCTATGAGTGGGGATGGTAGTAGTGACAGGCATCCAGGCCCCCATGAGTAGGGGTGGTGGTAGTGGTAGGCATCCAGGCCCCCATGAGTAGGGGTGGTGGTAGTGGTAGGCATCCATCCCCCTATGAGTGGGGATGGTAGTAGTGCTAGGCATCCAGGCCCCCATGAGTAGGGGTGGTGGTAGTGGTAGGCATCCATCCCCCTATGAGTGGGGATGGTAGTAGTGACCGGCATCCAGGCCCCCATGAGTAGGGGTGGTGGTAGTGCTAGGCATCCAGGCCCCCATGAGTAGGGGTGGTGGTAGTGGTAGGCATCCATCCCTCTATGAGTGGGGATGGTAGTAGTGACAGGCATCCAGGCTTCCATGAGTAGGGGTGGTGGTAGTGGTAGGCATCCAGGCCCCCATGAGTAGGGGTGGTGGTAGTGGTAGGCATCCATCCCCTATGAGTGGGGATGCTAGTAGTGCTAGGCATCCAGGCCCCCATGAGTAGGGGTGGTGGTAGTGGTAGGCATCCAGCCCCCCATGAGTAGGGGTGGTGGTAGTGGTAGGCATCCATCCCCCTATGAGTGGGGATGGTAGTAGTGACAGGCATCCAGGCCCCCATGAGTAGGGGTGGTGGTAGTGGTAGGCATACATCCCCCTATGAGTGGGGATGGTAGTAGTGACAGGCATCCAGGCCCCCATGAGTAGGGGTGGTGTTAGTGGTAGCCATCCATCCCTCTATGAGTGGGGATGGTAGTAGTGACAGGCATCCAGGCCGCCATGAGTAGGGGTGGTGGTAGTGCTAGGCATCCAGGGCCCCATGAGTAGGGGTGGTGGTAGTGGTAGGCATCCAGGCCCCCATGAGTAGGGGTGGTGGTAGTGATAGGCATCCAGGCCCCCATGAGTAGGGGTGGTGGTAGTGTTAGGCATCCATCCCCCTATGAGTGGGGATGGTAGTAGTGCTAGGCATTCAGGCCCCCATGAGTAGGGGTGGTGGTAGTGGTAGGCATCCAACCCCCATGAGTAGGGGTGGTGGTAGTGGTAGGCATCCATCCCCCTATGAGTGGGGATGGTAGTAGTGACCGGCATCCAGGCCCCCATGAGTAGGGGTGGTGGTAGTGGTAGGCATCCAGGCCCCCATGAGTAGGGGTGGTGGTAGTGGTAGGCATCCATCCCCCTATGACTGGGGATGGTAGTAGTGACAGGCATCCAGGCCCCCATGAGTAGGGGTGGTGGTAGTGGTAGGCATCCAGCCCCCCATGAGTAGGGGTGGTGGTAGTGGTAGGCATCCATCCCCCTATGAGTGGGGATGGTAGTAGTGACAGGCATCCAGGCCCCCATGAGTAGGGGTGGTGGTAGTGGTAGGCATCCAGCCCCCCATGAGTAGGGGTGGTGGGAGTGGTAGGCATCCATCCCCCTATGAGTGGGGATGGTAGTAGTGACAGGCATCCAGGCCCGCATGAGTAGGGGTGGTGGTAGTGGTAGGCATCCAGCCCCCCATGAGTAGGGGTGGTGGTAGTGGTAGGCATCCATCCCCTATGAGTGGGGATGGTAGTAGTGACAGGCATCCAGGCCCCCATGAGTAGGGGTGGTGGTAGTGGTAGGCATCCATCCCCCTATGAGTGGGGATGGTAGTAGTGACAGGCATCCAGGCCCCCATGAGTAGGGGTGGTGTTAGTGGTAGCCATCCATCCCTCTATGAGTGGGGATGGTAGTAGTGACAGGCATCCAGGCCCCCATGAGTAGTGGTGGTGGTAGTGCTAGGCATCCAGGGCCCCATGAGTAGGGGTGGTGGTAGTGGTAGGCATCCAGGCCCCCATGAGTAGGGGTGGTGGTAGTGATAGGCATCCAGTCCCCCATGAGTAGGGGTGGTGGTAGTGTTAGGCATCCATCCCCCTATGAGTGGGGATGGTAGTAGTGCTAGGCATTCAGGCCCCCATGAGTAGGGGTGGTGGTAGTGGTAGGCATCCAACCCCCCATGAGTAGGGTTGGTGGTAGTGGTAGGCATCCATCCCCCTATGAGTGGGGATGGTAGTAGTGACCGGCATCCAGGCCCCCATGAGTAGGGGTGGTGGTAGTGGTAGGCATCCAGGCCCCCATGAGTAGGGGTGGTGGTAGTGGTAGGCATCCATCCCCCTATGACTGGGGATGGTAGTAGTGACAGGCATTCAGGCCCCCATGAGTAGGGGTGGTGGTAGTGGTAGGCATCCAGCCCCCCATGAGTAGGGGTGGTGTTAGTGGTAGCCATCCATCCCTCTATGAGTGGGGATGGTAGTAGTGACAGGCATCCAGGCCCCCATGAGTAGGGGTGGTGGTAGTGCTAGGCATCCAGGGCCCCATGAGTAGGGGTGGTGGTAGTGGTAGGCATCCAGGCCCCCATGAGTAGGGGTGGTGGTAGTGATAGGCATCCAGGCCCCCATGAGTAGGGGTGGTGGTAGTGTTAGGCATCCATCCCCCTATGAGTGGGGATGGTAGTAGTGCTAGGCATTCAGGCCCCCATGAGTAGGGGTGGTGGTAGTGGTAGGCATCCAACCCCCCATGAGTAGGGGTGGTGGTAGTGGTAGGCATCCATCCCCCTATGAGTGGGGATGGTAGTAGTGACCGGCATCCATGCCCCCATGAGTAGGGGTGGTGGTAGTGGTAGGCATCCAGGCCCCCATGAGTAGGGGTGGTGGTAGTGGTAGGCATCCATCCCCCTATGACTGGGGATGGTAGTAGTGACAGGCATCCAGGCCCCCATGAGTAGGGGTGGTTGTAGTGGTAGGCATCCAGCCCCCCATGAGTAGGGGTGGTGGGAGTGGTAGGCATCCATCCCCCTATGAGTGGGGATGGTAGTAGTGACAGGCATCCAGGCCCCCATGAGTAGGGATGGTGGTAGTGGTAGGCATCCAGGCCCCCATGAGTAGGGGTGGTGGTAGTGGTAGGCATCCATCCCCCTATGAGTGGGGATGGTAGTTGTGCTAGGCATCCAGGCCCCCATGAGTAGGGGTGATGGTAGTGGTAGGCATCCAGCCCCCATGAGTAGGGGTGGTGGTAGTGGTAGGCATCCATCCCCCTATGAGTGGGGATGGTAGTAGTGACAGGCAACCAGGCCCCCATGAGTAGGGGTGGGGGTAGTGGTAGGCATCCAGCCCCCCATGAGTAGGGGTGGTGGTAGTGGTAGGCATCCATCCCCCTATGAGTGGGGATGGTAGTAGTGACAGGCATCCAGGCCCCCATGAGTAGGGGTGGTGGTAGTGGTAGGCATCCATCCCTCTATGAGTGGGGATGGTAGTAGTGACAGGCATCCAGGCCCCCATGAGTAGGGGTGGTGGTAGTGCTAGGCATCCAGGGCCCCATGAATAGGCGTGGTGGTAGTGGTAGGCATCCAGCCCCCCATGAGTAGGGGTGGTGGTAGTGGTAGGCATCCATCCCCCTATGAGTGGGGATGGTAGTAGTGACAGGCATCCAGGCCCCCATGAGTAGGGGTGGTGGTAGTGGTAGGCATCCAGGCCCCCATGAGTAGGGGTGGTGGTAGTGGTAGGCATCCATCCCCCTATGAGTGGGGATGGTAGTAGTGACAGGCATCCAGCCCCCCATGAGCAGGGGTGGTGGTAGTGGTAGCCATCAGGCCCCTATGGGTGTGTATGGCATTGGTGATAGCCATCCCACCCCTATGGTTCGGCTGTTGCTAGTGTACGTCATTTCTGCATCCCTATGTGTGTGTGACATATGTCAGGTACGTGTCGTTTGTTTGTGTAGTGGGTGTCTGACTTACCGTCTGCGCCATACACGTCCGTACCGGTTCCGGTAATAGATGTACAGTATTGGTAGGACCTGTGCGATGGGATTCATGGTTGGTTCGTCTCATTCGGGTTTATCGTGGCTTCGACTCGTACTCGTAGCTGGCTTGTTCGTCTCGTAGCCGTGGATCGTCTTGTGGCGCGAATCGGAACTTATGTGCAGCTCTCCCGGATGCTCTGACGTGCCGGACGTAGCGACCGGAAGGTGCTGTGTATTTACTTCCGTGCGACTCGAATCGGCGTTTACGGATCTGGCTCGGTCGGGGAACTGGAGCTGGAATGGGAACGTACGGCTCGGTTGGAATTTTAGCAGTAATGCGCATCGTACTTGCTCGCTCGGACGACTGTTCGAATCGGTCGGGAAAACCGCGTTCGGCTCGTATTTTTTCCGGACGAATCGTATTCGGTGCGCTTCCGGCCGAGATCGGAATCGACCCCTAAGTCTAATAACATATCATATTTTCTCCTTAAAAATGTTGGCACACTGAATTTGTAAAAAATTCCTGTTCTTGACTCATATCTTTTAATAAAGATTCTAACAACCGCTCTCTAATAAGCTGATCTAGGGAAGCGATTCAAGTTGATAAAAGAAAAGCCCAATAACAAAATCGCAGGTCTGGCAGCATTAAATCACCGTGATCTAATTTCCTTCTCATTTTTTTTTCCAGGACAACCTAGTTGTTTTAGTGGTGGCAGATGAATTTCACATGTTCATAAATTGCCTTGAACTGAAGTCTTATTGGGACAATTAAGTTTGCTGCTTATATATATTTTTAAGTATTCAGTTAAGGCAAGCTCAACACTTTTTGTATTTGGAACCGACTTAAGAAATTCAAAGAATATGTTTAGAGACAATGCCAAGAAAAATGTGAAGTTTTACCATATATTACTAGCTAGTCATAAGATTTGTAAAACAAGTTGGGTTATACCTGATAAACCTTCAATTTGAGATTGGTTAAAAGGATTTTTTTTTACATATAAGTGGTATAGTCAATGCCCAGGCATAATATAACCAACCTATGGAAATACTATCACATGCTATCACAATTGGATCGAATATAAATAAGAGACTCTTAAATAGTCCGATGATTACACCAACAAAGCTGTTGGAGCATGTGGCCTTGGCAGCCATAACCATGCTACAATATGTAACGCTAAAGATGCAACCATAGCCGGGACTGATACAAAGAGAAAGGGAGTATAGCCACATGCATCGGAAGGTGATGAGGACTGAAAGAGAAAAAAAGAAAATCAAGGAAAGAGAACACTGTATTAATTTTCATTTCACAGTACTAAGAATGCTGTTGATAATCACTCCAAAGATGGCTGATTTCCTATTGTGATGAGCAAGTCATTCATTCAATGTAATGCAATGTATTGACACCAACACAGCCATTGGAGCATGTGTACCTGGTAGCCATAACCATTCCACAATATTTAAAGTTAAAGATGCAGCAATACCTGGAACTAATACATTGTTAAAGGGAGTATACCCATATGCATCTGAAGGTGATGAGGAGTGAAAGGAAAAAAACAAAGAAAAAAATAAACAGAAAGAGAACACTGTATTCATTTTCATTTCACACTACTAAGAATTGCTGTTCATATTCACTCCAAAGATGACTGATTTACTATTGTGAAAAGCAAGTGATTCATTCAATGTAATGCAATTTATTGGCAAAGTTAATTTAGCATTAACATTGTGATGAAAGACTTACTTACTTACTTATGCCTTTTACCCTTTCTATGGTATGGGCCATCAACCAGGAAACTCCCGCCATCCCTTTCCTAGGCTTTTCTTTCAGTATGACTCCAGGTGTAACCCATCTCCTTGCAGTCAGCCTTGATGCATCAGCACCAGGTGTTTCTTGGCCTTCTTCTTTTCCTTTTCCCTTGAGCATTCCAGGTCAGGGCTCAGCTTTTGGTGTTTTATCCAGGCTTGTGAAGGGTGTGACCTATCCAGCCCCAGTGTCTTTTCATGAGTTCTTCATGAGCAGAGAGTTGCAAAGTCTACTGCCATAGGTCGTTGTTGCTGATGGTGTTAGGCCAATGGATTTGGAGGATTGTCCTGAGGCAGGTGCTGACAAAGGTCTGGACTTTGTTGGTGGTGGTCACTTTTCTCCTCCAAGTTTCTCCTTCATACAGAAGGACTGATTATACGTTGGAGTTAAAAAGCCTGATCTTGATTTGCAGCGTTATGTCCTTGGAGATACAGATCTTCTTTAGCTCAATGAAAGCAGCCCTTGCTTTGCCAATTCTTGCCTTGACGTTGGCGTCTGTGTCACCCTGCTTGGCTATTACATTTCCCAGGTAGGTGAAAGCCTCAGTCTCTTCCAGTGCATTGCCTGCAAGAGTGACTGTAGTTGTGCTGGCCACGTTAGCCTTCAGGATCTTGATTTCTCCCCTGTGGATGTTGAGGCCAAGTTGTGCTTAATGTGGCTGGCATGTTGTCAGTCTTCTCTTGCATCTGCAGATGGGTATGGGAGAGTAGTGCCAGGTCATCTGCAAGGTCCAGGTCATCAAATTGCATCCAAGGTGTCCACTGGATGTCATTTATTCTCCTTGCTGTGGATGCCTTCTTGATCCAGTCTATGGCCTGCAGGAAGAGAAAGGATGAGAGAAAAAAAACCTGGTGGACCCTGATCCTCACATGGAAGGCTTACACGAGTTGTCCTACATGGACTTGTTTGCAGGTCGTTTCCTCATAATAGTTCCTGATTATTCTTATGAGTTTATCTGGCATACCGTAGTGGCAGAGGATTTTCCAAAAGGTCTCTCTGTCCACACTGTGGAATGCCTTCTCATAGTTGATGAAGTTGACAGAGAGGGGTAGTTCCATTCCATTGATTGCTCAATGATGATGCACAGTATTGCAATCTGGTCTGTGCAGGATCTATCTTTGCAGAAGCCAGCGTGCTGGACTCACAACTGAGTGTCAACTTGTTCCTTCATTCTGTTGACTATTTTGCCTGGGGTTGATAGAAGTGTTATCCCTCTGTACTTTGTGCAGTTACTCAGGTCACCTTTCTTGGTTATCTTCCAGTCTGATGGCACCTTTTCCTCTTACCAGATACTTCTAAACATGGGGTAGAGCATGTCTGCTTATGTTTCAGTGTCCACCTTCAGTGCCTTCTCAGGAATGTTGTCAGGTCCTCCTGCCTTCCTATTTCTCGTTGTTTGATGGCTTGCCGTATTTCTTCCTTGGTTGGTCTGCTGTAGTCGATTGGCAAGTCCTTGTCAGCTGGCTGTATATCTGGTGAAGACTGTGGCACGGACTGGTTTTGCAGTTCTTTAAAGTGCTCCACCCATCTTCGTTGTTGGCCTTTGTTACCCATGATTGTCTTCCCAGCTTTGTCTTTAACAGGTCTTGCTGACTTGCTGTGTCTGCGGGACAGTTTCTGTAGGAAAGTAGGCTCTGCTTTCATGGTCACCCCGCTTTTTGCTGGTGCTCAATTGTTTTCCGACTAGTCTGACTGGGATCCTGCTAATCAGGACCCCAGTCACTGTGCTTCCTCCCTAAATTGGTTATGGTATCTTCCTATTTGGCTACAGGGGCACCCGATTAAGTCCCCAGTAAAAGGTACTGAGGTACCTAGGGCATGGGTATCTCAAGGGTCCCCTATGGGCTGCAGCATGTATTATGCCACCCATGAGGGACCCTCCAAACTACCACTACAGGCCTGCCATTGCAGCCTGTGTGTTAGTTGGTGCATGGACCATTTACGGAAGATACAAGTTTCCTTATATCTAAAACTCGCTGCACTTGAGACCTATAATGCACCCCTCTAGCAGGCCTTTTAGTCCTTGAAGGAAGGGTGCTCGGTTCTAAGTGTGAGGGTGCCCCTGCATGAGCAGGATGCCCCACAACCTTTGGAGCCCATTCTCCCGGGTTGTAAGTGCATCAGCCATTACGATAGATAGAGAGGCCAGGCTTCACTGGGAAACATCCTACACAACGCATGCATTACAACGCATGCTATTACAACACATGCCATTACAACAAAACTACCATTACAACGCATGCTATTACAACGCATGCCATTACAAGGTAACTACTATTACAACACATGCTATTACATCGTGTTTTAAGGTAAGTGTTTATGTAAGTACTTACCTTTTAATGTTTACTTTATTTTTTTTCAATTAGCCTTTGCTACTAATTTTAAAGTTATTTTGAAATAAATTAGTAAATAGGTTTAAAGATTGACCCCTTTTTTCTGGCATGGGATGTCAGGGAAATAGGGGTTTTGGGTGGGGAAGTGTATTCATAAAGGGATATTAATTATAATACCCAAGTATTAATTAATTTTAGCATTATTACAAATTTTAAATGCCTTAAATAATTATTTTAAAGAAATTGGTAATTTAATTTAATAAAAATGTAAAAGGGTTGACACCTTTTCTCTGGCATGGCATACCGGGGAAATAGGGGTTTAAGTGTGGGGAAGTGTTTTAATAACTGGGTACTAATTTTAATACCCATGTATTAATTTTTAAAACTTTGGAACTAATTTTAAAGTAATTTTTAAATGTATTTAAATACATTTAAATGGATTTGACACCTTTCCACTGGCACAGGATGCCAGAGAAATAGGGGTTTTGGGAGGGGAAGTGCATTAATACTAGGGTATTAATTATAATACCCAAGCATTCATTTATTTTAGCATTAATACTGATTTTATACAGATTTCTAAATACGTTTAAAAATTTCTTAAAGGGTTTTATACCTTTTCTCTGGCACGGGATTGCAGGGAATTTTGGGTTTTGGTGGGGTAGTGTATTACTACTTGGGTATTCATTTTAATACCCTAGTATTTTTTTTTCTTATTATTTATTACTAATTTTAAACTGATTTAAAAAATATTTTAATTAATACATTAAATGTAAAAATTTAATTTATTTTAAAGACATTCATTAAAATATATTATTGCAACTGTAGTATTTTAATATAGTAAAAAAATATTTAAAATGGAGGACAGTTGTTGCTTTAAATTTTAATTTAATATAAATTATTTGATAAGTCATAAATTAAAAAAGTAATAAGCTAAAATGGGTTGCATGTACACAGCAAAAAGTAGTATAACATATAATATTTAACATTCCATTTAGAAAAAAAAATAAGTTAAAAGAAAAAATTAGGACGCAGAATAATTTCTAATTATTGTTTTATTTAAAAAATAAAGAAATTAGTTAGAATGTTTTAAAATTAATTCATACACACATATTTATCAATACATTTTCAAAATTATAAAGTATGACAAGGAAGTACATTTACATTTTTTTTACATTTTTTTTACATTTTTCCAACGGTTTACAATTGTATTCAATGGGTGAAATTGTCCTTTTTTCCTTTTTCCTTTTACAGATGACGTATGCGGTTGGGCGTTTCTTTCTACAGTCGGTGGAGCGTTGCGGTCAAGATAGGAAGCAAGGAAGAGCTGCGCTCAGGTAAGACAAACTTTATTTATTTAATAGACATTGTGGCTGGCAAACTTTATTGCAAGGAAAGTCGAGGGAGGTAGTTAGTTAGATGTAAGTATTTAGAACTGTGTTTTTATGTTTTTAACAACAATTTTATTCCTATGCAGATAGCAGATGTACGCTCATGTTGGGGTGATTGTTTTTTTTTTTACACTTTTGGTTTAAAAAAATGAACTCTGTGAACAGAACTATTAATATTTCTTTTAAACCAAAGTGTAAAAGATACAATATTTTTTTAAAAACATTTTTGGTTGCGTCGCAAATTTTTTCGGAGGCAAGCGTTTTTAAGGAACTTCGACCATGTGAAATTTGGGAGTACACGGATGAGATGGATCGCTAGAACTAAATTCTTGGACAATTTGGGGTACTTTTGTAATTTCAATCTATACAAAAGGAGCGTGTGATTCATCAAAATAATGATAGCGTTCCAAGCAGTGCGCTCATATATCGTCCATTCTCTGTGTATCCAATCAAGAAAATCCCAAGGGAGTCTTGTTTCATTGGAAACCAATTCCGAATGTATTATTCAATCCAATTTTTCAACACAAAGGTACATTATCCAATTTATCCAGACAACGCGTTTCGTCCTACGCGGACATCAGCAGGGCAATTACGTTTTACGCTTCCTTCTAGCGTGTCTCCAACACTGTCCTTCTTTCGTACACCGTCATGACGTCCCTTGGGATTTTCTTGATTAGATACACAGTGAATGGACGATATATGAGCGCACTGCTTGGAACGCTATCATTAATTGTATAAATCACACGCTCCTTTTGTATAGATTGTAGTTATTGTTGGTGGCCCAGTGGCGGTGGGACCACATAAAGTAGAGCATGATCAGAACTTTGAGAATAAGTATCCCAGAACAGACACTTGTGCGCACTTTGCTTGCCACCCTCACCGCCAGTTTGTGTATTATTACTTTTGTAATTTGTTTTATTGCTATCTGATTCTTTTTGAAGCATTTCAACGTTTGGGTTTTGTTTTTTCACACACTGTGGAAAGAAAATCAATAGAAAGAGGATTACAATGATGGATTTGTTGTTGCGTTTTTGCCAATCTTTTTGACTTTTCTAGATTTTTTGGGGGATGCGTTTTATTTTGTTAACACAGATTTATTTGAATTGCAGATAAATGTGTCTATGCCAATCTGTGACTTTTTTCTTAGTTATGCACATGCTTTGGATTGGATTGTGGATTATGGTTACACAGTTTGGATATTTGGGGAGCTGCAGACTCTTGCTGGACTTTGGATTTTTACAGAAGAACAAGAGTCGAAGAAGGAAGACAACTGAAGGTAGGATCTGTATTTTCTGTTTATAAATTTCTTTTGTTGAAAAAAATCCATTTTAATTTAAATTTAAAAAACTGCAAAACAGGCAAGTAAAATAGAATAGGTGTTAGCATTAGTGAGAAGTGTAGTATGTGTGCAATATTGTCTAGGTAGTCTGAAGACACCATCAACAAAAACTGTTGAATTTGCCCCAATAGTCTGTCAGACATTTCTTTTGTTCTTTTGGAAATCCATGGGTTCAGACTACCAGTCAATGATTGTGCTATTCTCATTTCTTGGAAACTTTGCTCCTTCTTCAAAATTTCCAAAAAATGATAAAGGTTTGGGTGTGGTTTTCCAATTGGTTTTTTGAAGGAGTTGTGCCATCCCCCTATGGCATTATTGGTTGTTGATCCTCCCTCTAAGCAGGTCATGTAACAGTTCCACCACTTGACAGGAAACCTCAGATTCCTCCTGCGACCCGACCTTCTTAGATGGCCAATCCAAGTGTCTTTGAAGTAATTTAGTAGGGTATCCAATTTGTCTTCATTTGTAGTAAAATAGTCTGATTCTGTAATTGAAGTGTAGTATTCATCCACACAGTCAGGAGGAGCAAAGCACAATGCTGTTAGATTCAAATTGCGGATTACTGTCTGATATGTAATCCTCAACTAAGGATGTTTTTTTATTTTTTGCCAATATGCCTGTGAAAAGTGAAAAAAAACATCCTTGAATTTGGGTTTATGGGTACATTTTAGTTATTGTGTTAATCATAGATAATTCAAAATCAATTATCACTTTTCTAGGACTTTTGTTTTGTGTTTTAGATTTTAGCACCGTTAATAATTCAGTGTATGTTGAGGATTGCTTATCAGGGAGCAAACTGCATACTAATGGAACTACAGTGTTATCAATGTAGGCATGAATAGTGTATATTTGGGAAAATGGATGGCGTGTAGATTTAAACGTCCCATCCATAATCCAAATATCACTAGTCTCCAATTTTACAAGGTTACAGGGTGTGCTAAAGAGTAGTATTCTTTTTTGAGGGGTTTTTTTTATGTGCAATAGAAAGGATTCATTCGTAACAGTGAGAGTAAGTTTAGGGTGTTACATGTTGGGGTTTACTTGCCTGTTTTTTTCTCTGTATAATTCATCACAAATTTGGGATTGTAGGCATAGAACTTGCTACATGCATGGTAATGTGTTGTGATACCTGCCTCAAAACTGTGCCACAGGGTTCATTGGAGGTGGATACTTAGGGGTCGATTCCGATCTCGGCCGGTAGTGCTCCGAATCGGATTCGGATTCACCGGATCCGATTCGGAGCCCTGTTTACCGACCGAATCGTATGCGGGTCCGGCCGAGCGAGTACGATGCAAGCACCCCCGAAATCGCCGACCGACTCGAACGCGGCTACAACACGCTCCAACCGACTTGCATGGACACGACTCTCACCGCGCTATGGAGATGTTTCCCGGCCAGGTAAGTACGATGCGCGCCGCGAGCAGTCCGATCGACTCGCGCCGTCCGGCTCGAAAAAGCTGTCGGACCCGGACTTTGGGGGTCCGCATCAGACCCCCCTGTACGCGTAGGCGCACGAGTCGCACACAGGGGGACCCATGAGTCCCCCCTACCTGTGCATGTACGCCGCGATGCGCATGGATGCGTACACGCTGTAGGGGGCACCCTTGACCGCCTCGCACCCATTGAGTCAATGGGAGCCCGCGTACGCGTTGTACGACAGGCTCCCATTGACTTCAATGGGAGTCCGACCGACTCGAGTCCGATAGCATGCGTGCGCATCGTACTCGTTCGGTCGGACTGCCAGAGTCCGATTCGGTCAGAATTCTCTCCGGGTCCGGCTCGGTCGGAGAGATTTCCGGCCGGAATCGGAATCGGCCCCCAGGTCTTTCATTTGATTTATGTTTTCTCTAACCTCAGTCTCCATTGCAGAGGCAGAGTGGTTATGCTCTTTGGTCCTTTCAACAGTGTCCCCTAGAGTAACCGCTCTGCCTGTGCAATGGGATGAGTAATAGTGCACACACCTCCAATGACTCCTGGTCTCAATTAGTCTCTCCTTACAATAAAGGTAAGCAGCGTGTTTCAGGAGTCTGTTTCCTCTTTGAGATTTGATGTAAATGTCTTGTCTTCCTGATGCCATTTTATGTGTCTGTCAAAGAAGGGGAAAAAAGGTTTTTAGTTATATGTTTGTAAACAAACGTTTAATCTGCAAAGAAAAATTTGTTAGTTACACATGTTTGACTAGTGAGATTTCATGAAATAGTTTTTTACAATGTATTGCTGTTAATATTTTCATTTTTGAATTTGATAATGTTTATTTTTTTTAACCTGCAAAACAAATGGTTAATCGATTTTTATGTTCTCATTTGAGATTTTGAAGAACATGTTCTTAGTTATCTTTTTTGATTTGGATTTGACGAGCTGTGATTTTCAAATATGGTTTGTAGTTGATTCCTGTTATAAGAAAAAGATGCATTTTATATTGTTACAGTTGTTTGACTCACCATTGGTTGTTTGTTTATCTTTTGGCTGGTATAAAATTGTTTCTTCGGCTGTTTCTTCGGATGTTTTTCTTGATTTCACTTTTCTCCCTTCTGGGTGATGTTGTGAAGGTCTAAAAGGAATAGTGGATTTTAAATCATTGATGTTTGCTTAGCTTTTGGCTTTGTAAAAAGAATTATTTTTGTTAGTTTTGGTTGCAACATTAGATTTTTCAACTAGTTTACCTGTTAAAAGCCTTTTGGTGGACAAAGTACTGCTGGAAATGATGTTTTGCAGTCCTGATGATAGTTTTCAGTTTATTGTAGCTGTCCAAAAAAATAACATGACTGTATGCATTTAATAAAGCAAGAACTTATCAACTCCCCCGACCACTGACCAGTATCCTGAGGCTAGCACCCGTAGAAAATAGATTGTTAATTTTGCCCCCCAAAACTGACCAGCACCTTCCCTGTGTGAAGCATCATGCAGAGTTAGAATAGTTATTTCCCCCCCACTACTAACCTGCACTTTAACTGAGGTAGGCACCCCGTGAGTTAGAATAGTAGTTTTGCAGCCCACCACTGACCAGCACCTTCCCTGAGGCAAGCATCCTGTGGAGATAGAATAGTTATTTTGCCCCCTCCACTAACCAGCACCTTCTCTGAGGTAAACACTCTGTGGACTTAGAGTACTAAAATTGTCCACAAAAGTGACCAGCACCTTCCCTGAGGTCAACACCCTGTGGAGTTTAAATGGTTTGTTTGCACTCCACCACAATCCAGCATCTTCCCTGAGGCAAGCACCCTGTGTAGTTGGAATAGTAATTTTGTCCCCCCACCACTGACCAGCACTTTCCTCCAGGCAAACACCTGTTGGAGTTAAAATAGTAATTTTGCCCCCTACCACGGACCAGGGCTTTCCCTGAGGCAAACACCTGTTGGAGTTAGAATAGTAATTTCCCCCCTCCACTGACCAGCACTTTCCCTGAGGCAAACACCCTGCAGAGTTAGAATAGTAATTTTGCCTTCCTCCACTAACCTGTACTTTCCCTGAGGTAAGCACCCTGCAGAGTTAGAATAGTAATTTTGACCCCAACCACTGACCAGCACTTTCCCTGAGGCAAACACTTGTTGGAGTTAGAATAGTACTTTTGCCCCCCTCCACTGACCAGCAGTTTCCCTGAGGCAAACATCCTGTGTAGGTAGCATAGTAATTTTGCCTCCCTCCACTAAACAGCACTTTCCCTGAGGTAAGCATCCTGTGGAGTTAGAATAGTATTTCTACCCTCCACCAGTGACTAACACTTTCCCTGAGGCAAACATCCTGTGGAGATAGAATAGTAATATTGTCTCCCTTCACTCACCACTTTCCCTGAGGTAAGCACCCTGCGGAGTTAGAATAGAAATTTTTCTCCCCACCAGTGACCATCATCTTTCCTGAGGCAACCACCCTGCGTAGTTAGAATAGTAATGTTGTCTCCCAGCACTAATCATCACTTTCCCTGAGGTAAGCACCCTGCGGAGTCAGACTAGTAATGTTGTCTACCACCACAAACAAGCACCCTCCCTGAGGCAAACATCCTGTTGAGTGCGAATAGTTATTTTACCCCCCAGCACTAACTAGCACCTTCCCTCAGCTAAGCACCCTGCAGAGTTAGAATATTAATTTTGCCTCACAACAGTGACCAGCTCCTTCCCTGAGGCAAACATCCTGTGGATTTAGAATAGTAATTTCACATCCCACAACTAACCTGCACCTTCTCTGAGGCAAACACTCTGTGGTGTTACAATAGTATTTTTGAGTCACATCACTTTAGAGCACCTTCCCTGAGGCAAGCACTCGAATTTACGTTACAGAATTTGAAAAATGTAAAGGTAAAAATATAATTTGCTTTGTATAAATTATATTTTACAGTATACTCACAGTAGATTTCTAAAGGATTTTTGGGTAAAAATCGATTGTTCTATGTGCTTGGCGATATTCTGTTAAAATTGAAATAAAAAATTAATTTCTGATTTTGAGTTTAAAAATTAAACATATCTGTTGTTTCATAATCACTTACTTTCAAAACTAAAAGTCTATTTTCCTGCTGGGGCAGTTTTTCAAGATTTGTGACTTAATTAAAAAAATTTTTAAGGTATGTCATTTAGTTCGATTGCGTTAAGAAGCTGTTTCGTTTAAAACATACACTTACTTTGGTCAATAGATGGCAGTGTTTGAACTTTCAAGTCTCTGTTCTCTCCTCTTACTCCATCTGCGTGTGGTCACCATGAAAGTCAGTGCACCACTGAACACAAAATGGTGGTCGGCAGCATTTATACGTTTTTTGGGGGTAAACGAAAATTTAAAAGAAAATATGATTTGTAAACGATTTGTCCATGTGAATTAGAAGCTGACAGAATGTATATTTATTATGTGCTATGTAAAATGTTGATAAATATGTTCCGTTTTAGAATGGCAGCCATTTTGAGTAGATGATGGGTTGGCTGCTGCAATGGAAATAGTGGGAGGACACCTGTTTTTTTTGCTTCTATGTCTCGTATGTAGAGTCTGCTTCTGCCACTGACTGTAGTGCTTTTCTTGTTAGAAATGTTTTGTTTGTACACAATAATGTGAGATATATTTCTTTAGAATATTTTTGTAAATAAATATGTACAAATTATTACAAAGGCATTAAAATGAATACACAAGTACTAAAATTAGTACCTTGGATTTTTTTAAATAAAAAAAATTACACATATATTAAAAATAATACACAAGCATTAAAATGAATACCTGAGTATTAATAGACTCCCTCACCTAAACCCCCTGTTTCCCTTGCATCCCATCCCAGAGGATGAATGTTAAAAAAAAGGACAGTTTTCTCTAATTCATATTAGGATATGTATTATCCATTGTAATAGTATGCGTTGTAATACTGTGCGTTGTGAATATATGCATTGAAAAGGTAGTTTCTATACAACCCTATTATCATGTGTTGTAAAAACATGCGTTGTAATGGTAGTCGCATTGTAAAAATTGCGATGTAAAGGAATGCGTTGAAATGGTAAGCGTTGTAACGTCATATATATGGTGTCACTACGTGAGAACCATCTCTAAACTGGCTGAAACGAACCTGGGCATGTTTGGTATCAAACATGTTTGAATCATACCCCAATGCTGTATCCAGTGTTGGAGGTATGATTCCATCCACGGTAGGGCCCCTGCGGGAGGCCCTCCATGCTCCTGGGACCGAACTTACTGAGCCTGACAGCAACCTAGGGCTGCTGCTAACCAAAGACACAATTCTGCCCTCGTGCTGCTGGGCCAAGCCCGAGCAGGGGAAGGTAGGACAATAGGTTTCCTGTCACAGGGAGGTGTGACCACCTCCCAGACAGGACTTAGTGTATTCGGCCGGGGCGGGAGCGCTTGCCAGCACCACATAGTCTGCTCGAAGGGCACATTTGGTGCCCTCCTTGCATACTCCAGTTAAAACCAGATCAGGGAGTTTTTGGCTCCCCGCTCTGGTGGGAAACTGGACAAAGGACATGGGAGTATCCTCTCCACTGTCTGACCCCTCCTTTGGGAGGAATCCCTGAATCGTCCCAACCCTCACCTTAGGGTACTTAAGGGCTTACATGTGGGTGGTTCCCTAGATTTGTCATGCTATTTGATTCAAATCCAACTCCACTTCTTCTTTGAGCATCTGGACATCTTGGCCGAGTCGTGCTGACCGTGCCAAACTGATCGCATCGTCCTTTACTTTCGGACTGAGGCCGCAACTAAGAAGACTCTGTCAACTCCTGACCTCGTCTTCCTGCAAGCCCGCTGCACCATCAGTGTCCGTGCTCCATACAGGTTCCATCCCGGGCCTAACAAATAGATTGATGCATTACAACGTGCTGTTACCCCTTAAAATATTTCAATAAAAACAGTTTGACACAATAGTCAAAGGTGAACACCATGCTCCTACTACCACACCTACACATACATCAACTCTCCTATTGTATGGGACATAAATCATCTACAAGCTTGAAGGGGTAATAGCTGCCTGTCACAAAAAAGAGGTGGTCGTGCATAATGTTACACTCAGACAAATCTTCACCCTCTCCTAGCTGCTGTTGGGCTCAGAACTTCCAATCAAGGTCCGGGCATGCCACCGCCAGTATGCGGGCCATCAGAAGGGTCAGGGTTCAATAAATGCCCCTTCTACCTGGGGAGGACAGCCCCAGCTGGACCTCCATGATTTTCTGGGTGCAGCGTCAAAGGCCCTCCCATGTTTTCCTGCAGTGAACACTGTGCTGACAAGAGATCCCCAGGGTCCACACCTTCCCGACGATGGCTTTCCACATAGACACCTTATGATGGGCGTTGACCTGTATGGATGCAATAGATGAAGAGACTAATTGGAAACACAAGATAAAGGTTGTCAGCTAGGGTGACACAGAGGTTGTACAAGCTGGTATATACATCTAACAACATTGCACACATTACATGTTTGAAGCGGACATGCTGAGCAACAGAAAATCCATTTCTACACAATGTCCTTTGAATACTACCCTTCATCCTGATCATGCCTATTCTCATACACCAGACCTCTGACATCACGTACCCCTGACCCATACCACATGTGCTCCGAAAGGTTTTACCACGTAACACAGCACACCAATGTGTCCTCCTGTAGGCTACAGAAGTATTGCAGCCATAGACATACCTGAACAGTCTGGACAAATTACAATAATGACTAGAATCAAGCTGGCTAAAACATCACTATTACCACTGCACTGAGTACATGCCAAGTTTGGGGTCACAAAAAAAGGGATGCCATATGTAAATGGTACTTTGCTCAGTGGACATGTTGATTACTGATGTGGACTCCAGACTAAGGGCCGGATTGAGATGTTCGACGGACCGGAGTCCGTCCGACATCGCTCTGGAAATGGAACCGAACGACCTCCTGTTGTCAGTTCCAGCCCAGCTATTAGGATGCGGCCGAACCCTGTTCGGTCACAAACCCATACTTTGCTATGAGAGCATGCCTTCCGAACGGAAGGCATGCTCTCATAACAAAGAGTAGAGGTGCAGTTCATCCCTGCACCTCAAGGTGCCTGCCACCAGGTGCAGGGATCAGCAGAGGGCACTGTAGGTGCCCCTATGCCGCCATTCAGCGGCTTTGCACCCATGTGGGCCCTGCTGGGGGCCCCCAAAGACAGTTTCCCAATGCCTTTCTGTATCGAAAAGGCCTGCACAGAAAGTCCGTGGGAAACTGCTATCATAATCTATCGGCCGGAAGGCCTACGGAATGGCAGACGGGCTCTCTGAGCCCGTAGTCAGCCATTCAGAACTTGTAATAATTTCTGACCGATTCCATGAAAATGGGTCGGTTGGAAATTATTACAAACAAGATGACGATGTGGTAAAGATGGCTCTGACCGTGGGTCGGAGCCATTCCTTACCAATTCGTAATCGGGCCCTAAGTCTGCATTTGTCCATGTGGTAAGTCCTGATATCACGAAATACACTGTATGCCATCTGTGGCAGTGTGTATGGGACAACACCAACATCTCATTGTACATAATGCATAATTGCACATTATTTCACAGCAAGATATACACTTCAGAACTGCACTTCAGATGTAACCAACTATCTGACATGACAACTTCTCTCATTTACAGTGTTCCTGCAAAACGGTAGCATCACTCATATGATAGTAAACTCCAAAGCATGTGGGAGTAAAGGGCTTGTGCTAAGGCAATGACACACAGTGACAACATGGGCCCATGGACACTAGTCTAGGCTCTGGGGCTCTCATCTTGCACCATACTAAATCTCTAGTATCACTAGGTGCGTTTGTCCCAACTCATGGTCCTGTTGTACTGATTTAGGCCACATCTGAGGATCTGCAGATCTACAGGGGCAGTACTCTGTGCATGTGTTCCATTGGGTAAAACACTCTGCTCCAGCCTGGGCCATAGAACATGCAAGGCACATATCACTGTCAGTGTTTGATCTCTGCATGCTGAGAACACTGTTCCCACATGACCCGCACATGGCCACATATACCACACCTAACAGTACATCTAGTGGCCATCCAAAATATCACACTAGCATTGAGGGTCACTGTGAAGGGGTCTGACAGGTCTTGGTATTTCCCTGATGAAATGTTGGTAATGCCTCATGTGTGCTGAGTGATTGGTGGGACTGTCGAGTTAAGTCACATATCCTATACAACCCACTCACATGAAACATACTCAATGGGTGTAAAGCCTATATAGTTTTTCAACACATCTGCCATTTCATGATGTGCAAGATCAGCATAGGTTTTCCCCCCACGATGGCAGGCTCAACACTCCCTGACCTTGGGACACCCTACTAGATTTACCGACTGGACAACTCATGGTGGGGGGAGATTTCAATATGACTGTAGATGATCAACTAGACAGACACACAGTACGGATATCCCATGTGGGACAGACTCAACTAACTAATTTCCTTATAGCGCTGGGTCTGAGTAATATCTGGAGAGCCCGACACCCAAGGGAACGTGAATATACATTCCACTCAAGTGTACATAATAGCCGATCCAGTATCGAACTCTTAATCGTACCTGCTGACCAGACTTCGAATTTTAGTGAAGCGAGACATCTCCCGAGAGGCATATCGGACCACTCCCCAGTATGGCCGGCATACTCGATAGGGGCCTCAAGAACCAGAAATATCATTGCGATTAACGTGAGGTACCTGAAAATCCCTAAAATCAGAGATGACCTCAGTAAAACGATGGAAAGATATTTTGAAGAAAATGAGGCCTCAATGGCATCCTCCAGGACGCTGTGGGAGGCATTCAAAACAGTCATCAGGGGGCAAGCACTTGCACTAATGATTGGACACAAGAGGGAAAAAAGGAAGGAGGTAGAGGAGGTGGAAAAGAGTATAATAGAACTCGAACAGAAGGTGATCAGCTCAGATGACGAGGAAACAAGGCACTTACTGAGTCTAAAGCAGCAAGAATATAAAGACTTGACGGTGAATGCAGCAAGGGCCTCCCTCGAGGAAACAAGATACCAAGTCTATGAGCATGGTGATATAGCAGGCAGGCTCATCGCATGGCTCGACAAAAAAGAGAGGGCTAACCGGTGGGTTGCCGCTACACAATCGGCAGACGGGGAATCCCTTACAGATCCCCAGGGTATAGCAGACGAATTCGCAAACTACTACGAGCTCATATGAGTCTCCCTGCCCAACACAGAACTCCAAAAAGATAGATCCTTGCCCGCCCTCACACACGAGGAGGTCCAAACATTGGACAAAGAGCTAACTAGTGAAGAACTCCAGCAGGCCCTCAGGGAGGTCAAGTCGGGGAAAGCCTTAGGCCCAAACGGGATACCGGTCGAACTCTATAAAGTAACGGCCAGACACACTGTACCCCACTTGTTAAATATGTTCCAGGAGAGCTTGGTCGTTGGCCAACTGCCCCTGGAGCAAAGACTAGCCTCTATAGTTGTAATTCACATAGAAGGGAAAACAAGAGACCAATGTGGGTCGTATCGCCCCATTTCATTACTAAATGCCGAAGCAAAGATCCTGGCCAAACTTTTGGTGTGCCGATTGATACCCATTATCACTAAAGTGATTCACCCAGATCAATCTGGGTTCATGCCGGGCATGAATACCGCCCTAAACCTGTGGCGTTTGCATGAGGTAATGGGTTGAGCGAGTGTGATACAGGAGGAGGCAGCGATATTGTCCCTCGACGCATGCATGGCCTTTGATATGATCGAGTGGCCATTCCTGTTGGCAGTGTTGGAACACATGGGGGTGGGTCCGAGGTTCCGAGCCTGGGTTCAACTCCTATACACGGCACCCCTGGTGCACGTGAAGGTAAATGGAAGGGTGTGCCGAGTGTTCCAGCTACATCGGGGGACTAGGCAGGGCTGCCCCCTGTCTCCTTTATTGTTTGCGCTGGCTCTCGAGCCACTAGCGGCTTGGATTCGGGGGACTCTCTCATGAGGGGCCTGCGGTGGTCGGAGGACTGTGAGGACAGAATATCATTGTACGCCGATGATATCCTCCTGTATGTGGCGTCGCCCAGATCCTCGACTGCGAGAATCCTAAATATCTTTGCGACCTACCGGTGGTTTTCCGGCTATACAATCAATTGGTCGAGATCTTCATTCTACACGGGCGGGCGCCGGCATTGCCAAAAGACTGCGGGCGCAGGTGGTGTCAGACGGATTCCGTTATCTCTGGATCTTTGTTACCGCTAACCGTGAGCGGTTCATGGTGGAAAATTTATACCCCCCATTGACTCGACTGAAGGTCGATGTACAGCACTGGAGAGCGCTTCTGCTCTCCCTGTTGGGTAGAGCTACCCTCTTTAAAATGATGGCTCTGCCGCGATTTTTGTATGTCCCCCAGAACACGCCCTTTTCAATACCGGACAACTATTTTAAATCTATACAGGGCGAGATAAGAAAGTTGTTATGGGATGGGGGCTCCAAGAATTTCTATTACTAAACTCACAAAGGGGTGGTACGATGGGGGGATAGCCCTCCCAGATATTCAAAGCTATCACAGGGCAGCGCAGCTATTGGTGTTCAAGCAATGGGCACATATGCCCATGACGGAACCGGCATCCCGGATGGACCGATTAAATTTGGGTCCGGGTGGGTATCTCTGTGCTTTGTACAACCCGCCTAAAAAGCTCCACCTCATGCCCCCACAGGGCTCATGGTGCAGATCTGGCACGGGACGCTGGTGAGATGGGGTGGAAAAATAAAATCACGCAAGCAACGCCACTGTGGGACTCTCAGATCCTAGAGAGACTTAAGGAGAGACAGGGGTTTGACAGGTGGTATCTGGTGGGTGTGTCGACAGTGCGAGATGTGTGGAGGGGAGGGAAGGTAAGACTTTTGGTGTGCCGATTGATACCCATTATCACTAAAGTGATATGAACTACAGCAATACTACGACTTAGCCCCCTCTGAGGCATTTCGGTATTTACGACTCCGCCATGCTCTGCAAGCAACTCTCCCAAAAGGGAACCCGCTTCCAGAGTCGTCTCCGCTCAAAAATAGATTATTGGAGAAACACCTAACCACAAAGGCGATCTGGCTAACATATAAAAAACTTGTGTAAGATTGTAATTGCGTGTTATGGTTAAAAAAAAAAAAAAAAAAAAAACGGCCAGTAGGCAAACATAACCAGGTCAGGAGTTGTGGCCTTTGGGCCACTTTATTACACCTCGCCCGCCTAGCCAAAATGTAGTGCTTCTAGTTTTCACCTTTATTTTTGGCTCTATGAGCTTTAAAAAATACATAATTTATCAAACATTTCTCAAAATGAGCCCAGTGAGACTAGCCAAATTCTGTTTCATGAATGGGCGTGATCCAGGAATGTGGGACACTTTTTGGGGGTGCCCAGGATGAATTGTGACCCAAATGCGACCCTGCCTCGGTCTGGTATTTTACCGCTAGCTATGTAGTTCTGAAGCATGCGACTGATGAATAAATGCTTGTAATACAAAAAGAAAAAAAAAGATCAGCATATGTTAAAGAATAGGTTTATACATGCATAGATATGTGCATACAACTGGTGTATGGTTCAGAGTTGCATGCACATCCCCATGATGATATGACCTCATATAAATCAGTGCCACATGTACCATAACTCTTTGCGTCCAGTGTTGGGGCCACACCATCTGACATTGATGTCAGTATGGACCTCAGAGCCACAACGTGTGCCATGGGCTTGGCTAGGATAAATCTTAGAGTATACATTATATCAGCAGTACTCACCTGCTCCCCTGGTGAGCCATAGAACTGGCAGTACTGGGGATGGATCACATCAACCAGGGTCTGGAGCTCCTCTGGAGTGAAGGGAGAGGCCCTGAGCCCTGTACAGTGTGACATGGCAGCTTCCAGAGGAGGTAAACAGCAGCTCTAGATGAGGAGGTGTAGTAAGCTGAAGTGTCTGGAGGCAAGTGATATGATTTCAAAACCGCAACCTTTAAATTCACCACATAGGTGCTCTTCTGTATAGACGGCCACAGACATTGGACCGCATCAGTCGTGTTTTGCCAATGGCTATGACTGCCCTGGTAGCATCCGCCCACCACGTGGTTCAAAACAGCCATCAGTCCCTGGATGAGCATGTCCCATTGTTGAACTGAGGCATCCACTTAGACGCTCACCTCTGTAGGAGGACACAACACTTGACAGGCGTTTGTCGCATTTTTTAAAGTTAGCCAATAGCTGTGAGTGCTGCTGCAGAATCCGCCTACTGCACAGTTCAAATCAGCCAGCAGTTGCTGAATGAACATGTCCCATTGGTGAACTCAGGCATCCACTTAGGTGGTCACCTCTGTCAACGGACACATCACTTGACTGGCAGCAGTCGTATTTTTTAAACTTATCCAATGGCTGTGACTGCTGTGGTAGAATCCACCTACTGCACGCTTCAAATCAGTCGGTGGTCACCTGTCCTGCATGTCACATTGGAGATACTAGGCCTCCACCTTGTCAGTGTTGTGATATACATGCATATTCACCAATATGTGAATGTAGTAAAATCTCACATGATGTATGACACCATTCCCCTGCCTATAGCTTTGCACACGTCTGTGTTGAACATGACTGTGCATGTACACACGATTACTGCAGTGCAGTGTACACCAGCGGTAACAGTAGTAATGTGTTGAATTCAGATTCCACAACATGATGGTGTACACCATACCAAATAAGTGTGTATGAAATGCACAGTGCTGTTACAGACACAGGTGGACTGAAGACTGGTGATGGTGGGTGGAAATGTAACAGAAGCAGTGCATCTAATCAGCCAGATGTCTCCTGTATATATATATGTGGAATGTATATGTGATACTTTTGGCTTTCTTCAGCCTGGAATGGGCTCTCCAACAACAGTGGCCAGTGGAGGAAATGTAGCATCCAGCTATGTGTCATGCATCTCATCCACTTTCATCATACAAGAACTTACCGTGTATGATATTTTTCTTTTGTACAAACTGCTGTATTATGCTCACATATTCATTAATGTTTGTTCACATCACTTTTGGCTGTGTCTTGGTATATGTCAGTGTGGACACTGTAACCTATTTCTATATGTGTCATCTCAAGGATCGACTATGCCAAATCCCTCTATGCTGAACTACCTAAATGCCTTCTCAGAAGGCTTCAAATCATTCAGAATCAGGCAGCACGGCTTATCCATAAACAACCTAAACTTTTTCACATCACTCCTCCCATGAAAAATTTTCACTGGCTGCCTCTAGAACAAAGAACAAAGAACAATTTTCAAAGTAGGATGAATCACCTTGAAAGCCTTTCACAATAAAAGCCCTTCTTTTATCACCTCCCGACTACATAAATACACCATACGTGCGCTTTACGCTCTGCCCATTGGAACTACATGTCTATTCCTAAGTTCTGTAGGAAGAGACAGGGCGGAATCAGTTTTTCGGTCATCACCCCCAACCTTTGGAATGCCTTCCCCACTGAAATAAGATCAGCATCTTGCTACTCAGAATTCAGAAAAGCATTGCAAACCCGGTTGCTCAGGCAAGCATACTCTTAACCCTTTCGGTGCTCGTGAAGGAATGGTTCCGTCATGAGCACCAGTGCTCCTGTGCTCATGACCTAACCATTCCGTCATGTGCACAGGTGCACTAAATACCTCTGCTGCAAACAGCAGAGGGATTTATTTTTTTGGAGGGGGGGCCTCGGGAGTTGGGAAAGAGCTTCCCCAACCTCCCGAAGCCTGTTTCTTATTTTCAATGTAAGGACGATCATGCGCATGATTACATTGAAAACTAAACTGAAACGTAGTTTCAGTTTCAATGTTTCGGTGCTCGTGGGGGGCTATCTCAGCCCCCCGAGCACCGAAACACTTGGGAGAGGTATCGTTGGAAAAGGTAAAATCTCCCCTTTCTAATGGCACCCTTCCCTAGTGGATTCCTGCTTGGTGATCGCCCAAGGAGGGCGATCCCCAAGCAGGGATCCACCCACTAGCCACCAGGGAGGAGGCAGGGGCCTTTGCTCCCCCATTAACATTTGACACAGACAGTCTTTCTGCCCCCCCTGGGGGGCAGATGGGGCAGTATCCCCCAATCTGCCCCCCCCGGGGGGGCAGAAAGGACCCTAGACGCCAGGGATTATTTTTTTTATAGGCCAGGGGTGGGGGCTGCCCAGAATGGGCATGCCAATGCCCCCATCCTACCCCCCAAAGAAGGCACAAGAAGTTCTGCCCCCCTAGGAGGCAGATGGGGGCAATAGCCCCAGATCTGTCCCCGGGGGTGTGCAGAAAGCTCACTAGGCACCAGGGATTTTTTTTTATCTACATAGGGGTAGGGGCTGCCCTGAATGGGCATGCCAATGCCTCACCCCCAAAAAAATGCTACAGTATTTCTGCCCCCCCAGGGGAAGGATGGGGCAATAGCCCCTTTTCTGCCCCTGCCAAGGGGGCAGAAAGCCCACTAGGCACCAGGATTTTTTTTTCCACAGTTCGGGGTGGGGACTGCCCAGAATGGGCATGCCAATGCCTCCACCCCCAAATAAATGGCAAAAGACTTTCTGCCCCCCCAGGAGGAAGATGGGGGCAATAGCCCCTGATCTGCCCTCGGGGTGGGCAGAAAGCCCACTCAGCACTAGGGATTTTTTTTTATACACGTAGGGGTGAGGGCTGCCCAGAATAGGCATGCCAATGCCCACACCCGAAAATTATTGCCACAGTCTTTCTACCCCCCCGGGAGGCAGATGGGGGCAATAGCCCCTTATCTGCCCCCTTGAGGGGGCAGAAATCCAACTAGGCACCAGGAATAAAAAAAATCAAAATTCAGGGGTGGGGGCTACCCAGAATCGTTATGCAAATGCTCCCACCCCCCCAAAAAAAAGATGCCCCCCAGGAGGCAGATGGGGACAGTAGCCCCTGAACTGCCCCCCAGGGGGACAGAGAGCCCACCAGGCGCCAGCGATTATGCTGGCTTTTTTATACGTAGGGGTGGAGGCTGCCCAGAATGGGATCCCAATGCCTCCATGCCACCAAAATATAGCCACAGTCTTTCTGCCCCCCTTGGGGGCATAACAGGGCAATAGCGTCCAATTCCCCCCTCCCCAGGGCGGCAGAAAGCCCACTAGGCAGTGCCTTTTTTTCGGAATGTGCCTACCTGTGGATTTTGGGTCCTAGTGCAGCCGGCACCCAAGGAAACTTAGCACACCTATACATTTTTAAAAACCAGACACCCAGGGGAATCCAGGATGTGGTGACTTATGGGGCTCTCACTAGGTTTTGCTACCCAGAATCCCTTGCAAACCTCAAACTTTGTAAAATAACAACACATTTTCCTTACGTTCTGTGATGGAAAGTTCTGGAATCTGCACAGATCCACAAACTTCCACCTACCCAGCATTCCCCAAAGTCTCCCGATAAAAATGGTACCTCACTTGGTTGGACAGGCCTGCTACTACCCACGACAGGAAACAGCCCAAAATGCAACATGGAAAATGTGATTTTGTTCAGCTAAATTTGAGGTTTGCAGGGGATTCTGGGTAGGAAAACATTGGGGGATCCACGCAAGCCATACCTCATTGCACTCCCAACGTGTCTAGTTTTCAGAAATATGTGGGTTTGGTAGATTTTCCCAAATGGCAGCTGAGCCTGGGGCAAAAAACCCAGGTGCCCCCCTTTGCAAAACCAGGTTGTTTTGATGTCTCCACAATACATTTTGGGCCCTTTCCTGTCGTGGGTACTTGACCCACCCACACGAGTGAGGTACCATTTTTATCGGGAGACTTTGTAGAATGCGGGGTGGGTGGAAGTTTGTGGACCCATGCAGATTCCAGAACTTTCCATCGCAGAAATGTGGGGAACATTAGTTTTTTTTACATCCTGGCTTCCCCTGGGTGTCGAGGTTTAAAAAATGTATAGGTTTGCTAGGTTTCCCCAGGTGCCGGAAGAGCTAGAGTTCAAAATCTACAGCTAGGCACTTGGCAAAAAATGGGTCCGTTTTCACTGTAAAAATGTGGTGTGTCCACGTTGCGTTTTGGGCCGTTTCCTGTCGTGGGCACTAGGCCTAGCACACAAGTGAGGTACCACTTTTATCGGAAGACGTTGGGGAATGCAGGGTGGGTGGAAATTTGTTGATCCACACAGATTCCAGAACCTTCCATCACAGGAATGTGAGAAAAATGTGTTTCTTTTGGACAAAGTTTGAGGTTTGCAAGGGATTCTAGGTAACAGAACCTGGTGAGAGCCACACAAGTCACCCCATCCTGGAGTCCCCTGGGTGTCTAGCGTTCAAAAATGTATAGGTTGGCTAGGTTTCCCTAGGTGCCGGCACAGCTAGGGTTCAAAATCTACAGCTAGGCGCTTTGCAAAGAAAGGGTCAGTTTTCCTTGTAAAAATGTGGTGTGTCCAAGTTGCGCTTTGGGCCGTTTGCTGTTGGGGGCACTAGGCCTACCCACACAAGTGAGGTATCATTTTTATCGAGAGACTTTTGGTAATGTGGGGTTGTTGGAACTCTGTGGATCCACATAGATTCCAGAACTTTCCATCACAGAATTGTGAGGACATTCTTTTTCTTTTTTTTACAAAGTTTGAGGTTTACAAGTGATTCTGGGTAACAGAACCTGGTGAGAGCCACACAAGTCACCCCATCCTGTATTCCCCTGGGTGTCTAGTTTTAAAAAATGTATAGGTTTGCTAGGTTTCCCTAGGTGCCGGCAGAGCTAGGGTCCGTTGCTACAGCTAGGCAATTTGAAAAAAAAGGGGTCAGTTTTCACTGTAAAAATGTGGTGTGTCCACGTTGCGTTTTGGGCCGTTTCCTGTCGCGGGTACTAGGCCTACCCACACAAGTGAGGTACAATTTTTATTGGAAGACGTTGGGGAGTGCGGGGTGGGTGGAATTTTGTGGATCCACGCAGATTCCAGAATTTTCCATCACAGAAATGTGAGGACATTCTTTTTTTTTTTTTTTACAAAGTTTAAGGTTTGCAAGGGATTCTGGGTAACAGAACCTGGTGAGAGCCACACAAGTCACCCTATCCTGGATCCCCCTGGGTGTCTAGGTTTCAAAAATGTATAGGTTTGCTAGGTTTCCCTAGGAGCCGGCAGAGCTAGGGTTCAAAATCCACAGCTAGGCACTTTGAAAAAAAGGGTCAGTTTTCACTGTAAAAATGTGGTGTGTTCACGTTGCGTTTTGGGCCGTTTCCATCCGCGGGCACTAGGCCTACCCACACATGTTAGGTACCATTTTTATCGGGAGACTTAGAGGAACACAGAATTGTAGAGCAACTGTTATTACCTATTGACTTTTTATGCATTTCTGCCTTCCAAATGTAGGACAATGTGTAAAAAACAAGTCACTTTGAAAAATGTCCTACAATTCACATGCTAGTATGGGTACCCACATTTTCGGAGATGTGCAGATAGCTACTGTTTCTAAACTCTATATTTTGTTCCCATTTCGGATATACATAGGTGTCTTTCATACCGATTTTTCACTGTTTTTATTTTCCCAAATGAATTGCTATATACCCTGTACACAATAAAAAACCATTGCAAGACGCTGCTCAGTTGTTGCCTCTGGATTCCTCTGGTTCTTGGTGAACCTACATGTCCTATATATCCCCACAATCAGAAGGGTTTAGCGGATGTAACGGTATATCGCTTTCAAAACTCTGTCATACTTAGAAGAATTTACAGGTAAAAACGATGGCACAAATGGCTGGTTTTTTCAACTCATTTTCAATTTTTCCTATTTTCAGCTATTAGTTTCTATAAAAAACCCTGAAGGATCTACACAAATGACCACTTGCTGAATTCAGAAATTTGTCTACTTTCCTGAAATGTTTAGCTTTCCAGGATCCATTATTGCTTTCATACCCATTTCTACCATTAACTGGAAGAAGGTTGAAAGCACAAAAAAATTGCAAAAATAGGCTATGTCCCAGTAAAATGCCATAACTGTGTAAAAATGTTTGGTTTTCTGACAAAGGTATATCAGTCCCTGAAAGCTGGGAAGATGGTGATTTCAGCACCACAAACCCTTTGTTGATACCATTTGCAGGGAAAAAACCAGACGCTTTCCTCTGCAGCACTTCTTTCCCATTTTTCCCCCCCAAAAACTAAATTTAGCTGTATTTTGGCAAATTTCTGGGTCTCCTCCAAGGAAATCAACAAACCCTGGGTTCCCTTTAAAATCCCCATGATTTTGGAAGAAAATGACGCAGATTTGGGGTGGATACCTTATGTGGTCAAAAAGTTACAGGGGCCTAAGCACGAACTACCCCAAATAGCCAAAAAAAAGGCTTAGCACAGGGGGGGGAAGGCCTAGCAGCGAAGCGATTAACTGATGTCTCCTATCTTCTCCTGGATAATAGTATTGTTCCCAAGTATCACATCTGTGCCCCCTTAGTGCCGTGAGACCATTTTGGTAACTGTGTGCTTTACAAGTTTCATTAACATACCATAACATGTGCATCCACTCCACACATAGGTACCTTGCCAGAGGGAGAACACGACAGCCTCCAGTAAACTGGCCAATCCCACACCTTCTAACTATGGAAGAAAGAGACGTCATCTGGACGTTTTGTCTTAGTAGGCAAACAATACAAGATTTATATAACCAGTTGGAACCTCCTTTACATCCTCGAAGACATTATCCCACAGCTCTGACACCAACGGTGAAAGTAATGTCAGCACAACATTTCTTTGCCACAGGTTCCTTTCAGTACATTATGGAAATATCTGGTTGAATGTCACAACCTATGTTTAGAGGCATACTGCTTGATGTACTTTCGGGAATGATGAGACACATCGACAGCTATATCCAGTTCCACAAACGTGCTGATTTGGCCAATGCGAAGAGTGACTTTTATGGATTTGGTCGCATACCATATGTGATTGGATTTATTGATGGCATACATATAGCCTTGGTACCATCGCAAAATAGTGAACAGGTCTATAGGAACAGGAAGCACTTCTATTAAATCAACATGCAAGTGGTTTGTTTAGCAGATTTATACATCTCACACGTCTGTCAGATTCCTCAGTTCTGCCTGCGACTCCTTCGTACTGCGGAACAGCGACATACCCCAATGATGACACAACTACTTCCTGAGAAGGCCTGGATTGTTGGTGAGTATGATGTGTCCAACCTTTGTGTGTGTGATGTCAGGTCACAGGATCAGAAAGTGTATGACAACATTTAGTACTTCTGGCTGTCTTCCTTCTAGGAGACTCAGGGGGATATTCACAAGAACGTGCGCTAAACATCTCCAAAAAATGTTAACGCAACTTTACACATCGCAGTCTATCGCGGGAAAATAACCCTGTGTTAACGTGGAATTCACAACACGGCGGTACCATGCGATAGTTTGCCGAAAACGCAGCCAATGTCCGCGATACAACCACCGCGACTGAGATAAAAGCACAAACCCCAACTCAAAAAAACGTGCGATGAGGAAAGCAGCGATAAGCAGCGCCAGGCCCGCGATACACACACGGCAGGCGGGAATAAGCACAACCAAAGCAGGAAAAAGGAAGACAAACCAAACAGAAAACAACAGCGAAGCACAATGGAGGCAGTCAGAGCCAGTACACAACTCCACAAGCCCCATTGGCAACAAAACATTGTACATGGCAGTCCATCGTGGACAAGGTGAATGCAGCCGGAGAGCGGAGGAGGACAATGGAAAAAAACCAGAACAGCTAGAATGATGCGAAACGCAAAAACAAGCAGAAACACGCCAACAACCAGAAGGCAGCAATGCACACCGGAGGTGGGAGTCCAGCGCCACACCAGGAGCTGGATGACAAGGAGGAAATGGAGTCCACCACATCAGTCTGGAGATGGTGGCAGGAGTCGGGGACCGGAAACTGCTCAAAATCAACAGACACAACAGCAACAGGGAGAGGAACGACCAGGGACTGGGGGGACAGGGGGAGATGGGCACAATAGCACACATGCACAATAAAGCACAGCACAACTGCAGACAAACCATGCCCAAGAGTAACAACACCAACCAAGAGCACAAGAAACACAACTCGGCAATATCACACCACTGAACAAGCACAGAAGTGAAAACCACACTGCCTGAAAGGGAGAAGGGTGAGCCAAATCAGAGCTGAAGGGCCATCTCACACACAATGCAGCACACACACATAGGAAGCAGAGCACCCCAACATCAAACACAAAGTGGTACAAACACCAACATTTGCACAACCGAACACAGGACACAAGCGCACCCTCTTGTGGCCGGTAAATGGCCATACGCATCTAGCAAAGCACGAAACAGCCCTGATGGGGTAGCAATGCATAATGCATATATGGCAGGGACCCAGATAGGCCGTGACACACACATTTGCATACATATCAACACTCATCACAGTTGGAGACAAGTGAAGGTGCGGAAACTTCATCAACAAATGCGTGTCAGTACGGCCAAGAGAAGTGCCACAACATGCAGACCAATACAGCAGCATGTCTGAATGAGGAACGTTGGAAAGCGCCCATGTCCACCCCGGGGAAGTCCATCACCCACACAAGTCATGCCAACGCGCGTTGGTTGTCCGCGCATGTATCTGGAGTCCAGGCCAATGCAGCCATGTCCACTGTCGTCTTGGGACATGTGACCAGATCCCCAACATGCAACCAGGCGCCGGGATACATGCAATGGGTCACATTCAGTTGTGGTTGCAGGTACGTTGTCACTCGTCCATGAACGCGAGTGCAGCAGTGTAGGCCAACATTTCCAACATGAGCTCGTTGTCGACTACATCTAACATGTCGGCGACTAACCCATCAGCTGTCCCGGACAGATGTGCTGACTCCAACCCCTGGCCCCAATTGGCACTAAAGCCCAATAGGGGAGCGGCTCAATGTGGTCACTGCACACGACGACTCGTGCAATCTCCCAGGTCCAGTTGCCAGCATGCATGCCAATCATCCAGGCATGCCATAAACGGGCATCACGGTGACACTCCTGGTCGTGGTCCAACAGGGGGTGCACACACACGTCGAAATTCAGGTCAGCTACCGTTACGTTGGAGAGGCAGACATCCATGGTCCACTCGAATATGCATGAGCGACAATGCAACACAGGCTGAACGCAGGTGACGTTGGCAAGGCGGAAGCTTAGCCGGTAACTGATCCGCAGCACCGCCAATGGCATTGCCCCCAGTACATGCAGCAGACGTGCACGGTACCGGTCCACGTGACTGGAGTTGTGCATGTGTCCGGGATGGCCTGCCATTGCATCAGTGGCTCTGCTTGAAGCGGCACTGTGCTGACCCGCGCCAGTCCTGTGGATGAAATGCCACAGCTCGGCTCAATGAGCAGTGTCTGTGTGCAACGGGTGCAGGCCTGGGGTGGGAGCATGTGTGAGTGCCATTTCACGCACCCTAACTATGACCAAGGACTTCTGTGTGTGGGATGTGTACACGTTGGTCTCACGTCGGGCAGTGCGTAGTATGGTAGTCACCAGCAAATGCTATCATATCTGTCAGGGGGTGCTGGGCACATGCAAGTCCCAGCTCGGAGCTGCAGATGTGCTTCCGCCTGATAGTTCAGACAAAGGACCTTTCATCCCTACAGTAACTTTACCATCTGCTTGCATACAGGAGATGAACAGAGGCCTGTCGTGGGTGGGGTGGGATGTCTGCGACCCAGGGAATCATGGATGATATGCCGAGCACGTGGCACATGAGCGGCCTCACTGTGTGTTACGTTGCCTCACAGCTGCTCCTCCCTCCCACGAGCCCCCACACTTGTGTGTGCTGCGCGGTTGTATCACGTACACTCCTACGGCACACCATTGTCATGCCTGTCTGCGCATGTCCTGCGGCATGCCAACAACACCGTGAAGCTGGCCGTTGAGGGTGTGCGGCCACGTGAGTGCAGGCCAATGGTCTGGACAGGGCGGACACAGGTGTACAGTTCATGGCTGGCTGTGATCGCACTGCGATTGAGGCTAGGCATCTGACTTATGCAGCCACAGGACTGATACACATAACACTTGGCTTGTATGAGCCAAGACCCCGAGCGGTCTTGCGCTCCTACATTTCCCCGTACGTGCGGCCCCGCCCTCCGGGTGCATGCTACATTGCAACATCAACTACTGTGGCCCTAGTGGCAACAACACTCCAACACAGAGACACGCTTACCGCACTTCCTGCTCAAGGCCAGACCAGAGACATGCCCTGATCCCCCTGCCGAATCAGCACACCCCGGCGCTGACCTGACGTACGCCGGACCAGCACACGCCGCTTGTGCTTGCAGGGGGGGGGCGGGCGAAGCTACATGTCCAAGGTCTTAGCCACTGCTGAGGTGACATGGTATCATCCGCTGAAGACAGCACACTGTGATGTTGCAGGGCTCGGGCCCATCATGCTGACATAATGACCACACGGACACACTTGCTTAGATGGTGTGAATGGCTGCGGGCACGTGCGCCCGGCCACTTTTATTGGCAGGCTCACATGTCGAGTGACACCTGTGTTGGATGTGTGTGGGGTGTGTGTACACCAGCCTTCATGGAGTGCCTGGTGCAGTCAAAATACGACAACAGTGTCCATCGTTAAGGACACAACCATTCAACCATAAAGGCTGCATGACTTGAGCTGCACAGAGTCAGTGGCCCCGGATGCACAGCGTCCTGCATGGGCCTACCCCCACGGGCTGCTGACTTGCGGTGCACTGGGGCAAGGTCACGATAGCAGAGCAGGTTCACGTAGATGACAAAAGGGGGTTGTCGTGGAGTGTCTCGGTTGACAGTGGAAGTTGTACCCCCAGGGCATGATGCAGAGGGCAGAACCACGCAGAAACAGTCACTATGGTGGAGATGAATGGAACAGACACATGTCGAACACCAAGTCCGTCCCAGCCAGATGATGATGCAGACAACCCCCAGGCCATGGACTCAGATGCCACCAAAGTCCAACCAGAAAGTGCCCATGACTCATTGCGCATAGAGTTAGTGGCACCAGTGCTGATAGGGGATGCCGCCTGCGATGAGGCGTGTCCAATGGTGTGGACTCCTCCATATCTTACCCAAGACACAGTTCCACATGTGAGACCTATTGGACCGCAGTGTAGGCCTGAGGCAGTGGTCAGCAGGGGCCCTCATCCGAGTGTCGCCGGCTTACGTTGGATGGTCCCACCGGCCTGTGTAGTTCAGGTTCAGTGGCACCACGTGACACGGACTTGCGGTGTACAGGGTTAGTGGCACCAGGTCAGTTGTTGCTAGTGTTCGGTCACCTCTGTGACGAGGATCCGGCTTTCATCCGGACTGAGCCGCATCTTTCTCTTACTCCTCTACGTGCGTTCACTGGTATGGACTCTGCCATTCATGAATCATGACTAAGTGCTGGATGTGGGACCTACTGGACCGCAGTGTAGACCGGGGGCAGCGGTCAGCACGGGCCCACTGACACGTGTCGTGTGCTTGCGATGCAGGGTTTGGGACACTGATCGAAGGGAGTTCAGTGATATAAACACGGCAATTAACATTTGGTCACTGCCATTCTAAACTCAGGACACAGTTCCACATGTGGGACCTACTGGACTGCAGTGTAGGCCTGAGCCCTCATCCAAGTGTTGCCGGCTTGCGTTGAACAGGGTTAGTGGCACCACGTGTCGCCGGCTTGCGTTGAACAGGGTTAGTGGCACCACGTGTCGCCGGCTTGCGATGCAGACTTTGGCTTCACTGATTGGAGGGAGTATAGTGATGTGGACGCTGCCACAGACTTGGGGTCACTGCCATTCAAAAATCACGACTCAGTACAACATGTGCCAACAACTGGGCCGAAGAGTACGCCGGTGGGGTATGTCAACGAGAAAGGAGTACTGTGGGCCAGCGTCGTGGAGGCCAGAGATGGTCTGCGGAGGCTGCAAAGGTCGCGGGACTGGGGCTTGGAGCTTGCACCGGCACGTGGTGGGCCCGCTTTGACACACGCCGGTGTCAGCATGTGAGCAGAGCCTCCTTGGTGCGCTGGGGCAGGCATGACGGGTCTGGGGACCAGCGGCCTGGGGTGCAGCAGGTGCACAGGGACGCAGGCCCCGCCTCGCACGGCGCCGGCCTTGTGGCAGGCTGAGAGGCGCCGCCCTGGCAGACACGTTGGCCATTCCGAACGAGAACCACGCCCAGTGCGACGGGCTGTATATTCACACCCCTATGCAGGCCTGGCGTACGCAGAGCCAACCCACTCAGCCCGCGCATACAGGGGGGGACGTAACGAGCGACATTTCCGTGTTCTGTCCCAACAGCCTGTGGGGACATGGTAGCGTCCACTGGCCACTACACTCCATGCACCAGCAGTTAATGTCCACATGGCCATTTCCGTGGTTTGCACACTGAAGTCTGTCCGGCACATCCACGCCACACCTGGCATTGGGTAGGTTCTCATTCATTAGTCACTTGCCGCTCTCACACATGCCTGCTCCAAGCCTCTCCTCACATTCTGCTATTGTGTGGCTGTGGTGCCATGCCGTGGCTGGGTTGTGTGCATGGCAAGCCCAGGTTCCCAATGGAGTCGTGTTGTGTCTGGTCGGTTGGCATGTTGTGTGGCATGTTGCATGTAGTTTTGCTGCGTGCCCATTGCCAGTGTCGTGAGTTGCATGACTGTGGAGTGGAGGTGTGTGGTGTGTTCATTTGGTACTCACCAACGAGCAATGCATTTCCATAGGTGCCATCCTGGGAGCGCTGGTTGATGATGGACTGTCGGGAGATGTATGAATCATGCACACTGCCTGGGGAGTTGGCCACAACATTGTTGAGGAGTCCCCGGTGGTCCACTATTGCCTGCACATTGATGGAATGCGTGTGCTTTCTGTTGCGGTAGTTGTGTGCAGTGTCGGCAGGGGGCATGAGGGGTAAATGTGTGCAGTAGATTGCCCCCAACACGTGAGGGAATCCAGCTATGGCGTAGAAGCCTTGCTTGGTCTCCAGCTGCTCCTGTGCAGTGTGGGTGAAGTGGAGGTGCTGGGGTACCAGGCTGATGATGGCATCCAGGACAGGTGTGATGAACTTGGATAGGGCTGGCTGTGAGACTCCTCCGACTCTGGCAGTTGTGGGTTGGAAGGTACCAGAGGCCAACATGTGCAGCACAGCCGGCAGCTTTGTCTGCGGAGGGATGTTTGTTGTCCGCTGTGTTGGTACCGTCAGCAGGTGGGCGATGTGGGTCAGGATGCGGGGGATGGTTGTCCTTTTCTGCCTGTAGTGGGCAATGGCTTCCTCTGGCATTAGGTCTGTGAGGCTGGTGCGTTTATGGTGGGTCCGCTGTCTTTGTGTACGCTGCCTCTGTGGTGGTCTGGGGGGGGCGGGGTGGGTCCTGGGGGTGGTGGAGGTGGGTGTTGTGGCCCTCATGGGTCTCCGAGCTGCATGATCATTGGCTCCATGGCATCTGTGGGTCTTCAGATGTGGCTCTTGGCTGGGCTCCCTTTCAAACTGCAGGTTGTCCTCCTGCTTAACACCAGCAGAAGGCAGGTGTTAATTCCTTGCTGCTACCGCGGCTTATCGCATGTTTTTGGTTCGCATCGCAGATCTGGCAGTTCGTTGTGAAAGTGGTGTTGTGGTGTTTTCGTGAGTTTTTTCACGGGAACGCCTACTATGCATCTCATTAGGGTTAGTTGGTGGTGTCACCGGTGGAGATAAATTTTGCGGCAGTTATCGCGGGAATACTGGCGATGTCTGCAGTTTGCACCCGCTTGTGAATGGGGCATTAAATCTATCTCCACTTTTGATGTGTTAAGGTGGCGATAACTCGGCGATAAGTCCTTGTGAATATGCCCCCCAGCGTATCCCAACTGGCCATTGTTGTTCACACCGCTGAGGAATCCAACAACCCCAGGGGAGTCTGCCTCAATGAGCCCCATGGAAGGACACAGCGGCCAGTGGAGCAGGCATTTGGGCTCCCAAAGACCAGATTCAGATGTCTGGACTAACCTGAGGGAGGTGTGTCAGATCACCGTTGCCTGCTGTAGGCGCCACCACCTTGCACTTCGACGGAACATCCCTCTCATCGCAGAGGATGGAGATCAGAAGGATCCACCGGGTGAGTATCCTGAAATGGCAAATGATGATGATGGTAGTGAAGAAGAAGGAGCTGACATGTGTCAAGAGCTGATCAATAACTTCCTCCAATGAGTTTAAGTATGATATGAGCTGTCATTACTAAGACTGTTCACAGTGACTGTAGTTGTGATAATGTGTGGAGGTTTTACCTGCATACATGTTTGGTATGTAAAGCTGTGGAAAACTCTGTGCATCGGTGTTTCTGGAGGGAGCTCTTGACACATGTTTATGTAATAGTTGTTAATTTGTGTAGGTGACATATAGACATGTAATGTGTACTCTAGAAGTTGACTGTTTTTGGTTTATGGCTTCCTCGCTAATCTCATTGTATTGGTCTGTAGTAGGTACCTTCACCATGTCATCCTCAATTCGGTATTTCAGAGTTGTGATATCAGCAAGTATGTGATGATGTTACAAAATACTAAGTTGACATGATTTGTTTCTGGAGATGTCTGTCACAGAATTTGGGTATACAATACATCTCCTGTAGCAAGCATGCTTGCACTGTGAAAGGATAGAAGTTGCAATGAATCCATTGGACCTGTATCCTGCTGTGTGGTGGTCCTATTGCCATTTGTGTGCTATCATGTGCTCCAACACAAAGTTGTTGTTTGGCCAAATGATGATAGTCTCCCTTCACATTGGCTAAGTCCTCAAAGTAAATGAACTGGATGTAGCTGTCATCATTGTGAGCCACAGTGCATGTGGCACACCACTGACATTTGTGTGTGACATCCCACCATAGGCAGCTACACAGGATTTTAAAGTACCTGTGTAGAGAAACTGTAGAACTGTGCTTTATGGTTTTAATTTTTTTCACTGATGTGGGATTCCTATTGTGAGTTAGTTGATATGGCACTATCTGATGACATTAACAAATTGGCATTTCACTAAACATTTTGGCATTGCTGGATGGATCCCCACCCAACTAGCTTGTTCAGGTCTGGACATGACATTTGTGGTGACTGACGCTGATTATTTCACTGTTGTATTATTTTTCTCTGTTTCTGATACTATGCCAGCCGAATTTGGAAGTCTGGAATAAACTTGGGATGAGACTATACACTAGTATGTCTGGGTTGATATTAAATGGTTGTGATACTCATGTGGACATTGTCGACAATCCACATGTTTATCCTTACACAAATTGGTCATAGTAAGATTTGGTTATTCACATGTCAATTACTTCATAACTTTCTAGATGTGAATGATGCTACAGGAGCTAAAGAAATAGTGAGCAGTCTATTTATTGCAGTGCACAAAGTGAATTAACAAAAAGATGATTTAACATACATTTAGTGAAAACATAAGAGTGTAGTAGTCAGTGTTGGTGGATGATTCCATTATTGTAGGAGCCACATTGTCTCTAATCCAAAGTCTAACAGACTCTTCCCATCAAAAATGGCAAAGTGTACAGGAAGAGTCAACAATGTGAACGTGTTGCACAGAAAGTAGGATATGAGGAGCTATACTCTTCCTGGCGTTGGTTGGTGCCTTGCCACCTGAACCTCCTAGAAATTTCCTTGGACATCCCGGCCCGCAATGGGTGGAGGGATCCGCTGCTGCAGGGGTGTCTGAGGATTCTTCATTTGTCAGAGCCTCCCTTGCTGTGGCTGCCCCAGATTAGAAGAGCGAGATGTAGTTGTAATACAGAAAGGGGTAGGTTTTGGTGGAAAAGCCCTGCAGAGTGTGGTGTTTATGTCCCTCACTATCCCAACTAGCTGGCCCATGTTGTCATTGTGTGTGCCAAGCCACTGATATATGGATCTCTGCAGCTGCTTTATCTCCCGGATTTCCTCATGTACCTGACCCATCACTCCCTGCTTGTCCTCATAAGCGCCCAGGAGTCTGGAAAGGTTGGCCTGAGTGTCATTGCCAACTGTGACCTTACTTTCCCGGCCCACGTTTACCCTTTTACCACCCCTGCCCCCATGGGACTGTGTCCTTGACACAGGCTGTACCCTCCCACGACATCCTATGTCCTAAGAGAGAGGTTTGATAATCCTCAACTCTTGAATAAGGATAGGGAGGCAGATGTTGCAGCCTGTGCTATAAGAACAGGTTTTTGGGGCAGAGGTCAGCAAAGATGTTGCAGCTGGGGTGGGAGTTGTGGTTGTGGGCATGGTGAGACTCAGTGTTGCTGTTTTGCATGATATTTGATGTTCACACTTGATATGGTATCACTCATGGCCTCATTCTTTTAATGTGTGGAGACCAGGGGAAGTTTAGGCTGAGTAGGCATACATGTGTCTGAGCAGAGAATTGTGTGCTGAGTACTCAGCCTGAACGACCTGGGGAACAATTGAGACATGGCTGACAAGTGAGAATGGGCAAGCAGCATTAGTACAGCTTGTTTAGTGTTCACTCCACAGGGCCACTTGGTAGATGTAGTCACTTCAGTCTCCTATACCCCAGACTTGAGCAATGGTTACCTGCATGTGAGCTGAACTTCAGCTGGTAGATGGCTGACAAATGAGTACAGAGGAAGGAAACAGGTGCTTCATGTTTAGTGTTCAATCAACAGGGTCTCATGGTAGATGTAGTCACTTAAGTCTCCCATACCCCAGACTTTAGCTGAACTTCAGCTGGAAAATGTGGATGAAGGAAACAGGTGCCTCTTGTTTAGTGTTCAATCAACAGGGCCTCATAGTAAATGTAGTCACTTCAGTCTCCCTTACACCAAACTTGAGCACTGGATACCTGCATGTGAGCTGAACTTCAGCTGGAAGATGGCTGACAAGTGAGTATGGACAAACAGCACTTCTATATCTTGTTTAGTTTTAGATCAATAGGGCCTCATCGTAATTGTAGTCACTTCAGTCTCCTATACCCCAGACGTGAGCACTGTCTACCTGCATGTGAAATGAACTGCAGCTGGAAGATGGCTGACAAGTGAGTATGAGCAAACATCACTAGTACATCTTGTTTAGTGTTCAATCAAAAGGGCATCATGGTAGATGGAGTCACTTCAGTCTCCCATACCCCAGACTTGAGCACTGGCTACCTGTATGTGAGCTGAACTTCAGCTGGAAGATGACTGACAAGTGAGTATAGAGGTAGGAAACACATGCCTCTTGTTTATTGTTGAAGCTACAGGGCCAATTGGTAGTTATAGGAATTTCTTTTCAAACGTATCCACAATAGCTCAACTGGTTTTGTGTTACATACAGGTTTGCAAGATGTAGTAGTGCTGTCTCATACTATTGGAGATTTACACATCCTGGGATGGTGATTAGATGTTAATGCACTTCCAGGCAGCATTTCCACATGTGGGATGAGACGGAGATAGGTACATGTGATCTTAAGTGCAGGGCTACTGATTGTTAATGATCATCACACATCTCTGATACTTTGTCTAATGCATGTTTGTAAAGCAGATGGACGTTACTATGGCAAGAGCTGTGATGTGTGCAAACAGAACATAGATATGTTGTGATAGTTGTTGAGGTGTTACGTACCGAATTCCAATACCCGAGGTATCCCAGTCAAGCCCTCTGAATGCAGGATCATGCGCACCTTCTCCTCCCAGGATGTGAGTTCCAATGGTGGTCCAGGAGGACCACCGCCACTCTTCAGTGCCACAAGGTGGTGCCTGGAGGCCAGTTTCTTGTGTCTTGCTGTGCTGAAGTATACTGGCAAAGGATCATGGTCTGGGATGGGATGTGTATTCTACTTTGAATTGTAGGTGTGTCTACTTTAGCAATGACCTTCAGCTATGTATTCTTTCAATCATCCAGTAAACAAGCTTTATGACTGCTGTGGTCCATGCTCAGAGCGTAGCAACCATGGCAGGAGATATGCGACTGTCACGCTCCATGCTTGGCAATTTGCGATGGCGCACTCCATGCCCAGTGCATTCCAACCCCCACGCTCCATGCCCAGTACTTTCTGACTGCCGTGCTCTATGCCGTGTGCTTTACGGCTGCCGCGCTCCATGTCGAGTGCTTTACAACCACAGCGCTCCATGTCGATGGCTTTCCCACCACCGCAGTCGGAGATTGGGCCTGCATGAATTGCAATGCAGCAGAGATTAGTTTGCAGCCTCGGCGGTCAGAATCAGACTGCAACCACAGCAGTCGTATGGTTGGTTCAGCTGCCATTGTATTGAGACCCAACTTGTTGAAATAAAAATTTATGAAACTAGGTAGGTAAAAAGAAGAAATAAGTGACAACATAACAACGTCACATTGCAATAATACTGCACAAAATGCCACTAGCACAAAAAACAATGGAACACATCACCATCACAAAAAAAATGCCACAATAGATATGCACAAACATTCTTGTCACACATTAACACTGCCAGAAACCTATTTTCATGATACGGTGGTAAAAGGTGCTTAGAGTAAGCAATATCTTTTTTTCACCAGTAACAAACATTTTGTGATCTTGTCCATGGTCTCTAGGCTTAAGACTCACTGAAATAAAGAAGTCCAAGATTTATACTATAACTAGAAATTTTCAAAATTCTTACAATTTGCTTTTGCACAAATGTGTGAAATTTCAAAAATTTGCACAAAATTCGATGAAATGAAAATCCATCATTTTACACTATTTTTTGTGTTAAATGCAGCCTTGCTTTAGTTTTGATGAGAGGCCACACTAATAAAAAAGTGCAAAAGCATAAGCTCTGCAAACAACAGTTCCTCGCTTTTTGTTGTTCCATGTGTTTGCTATAAATTTCTACCGCAAATGGTGTATTTGGACAAATCTTTTACAGCAAATGGTGCACAATTATGCAAAGTGGTGTAATGACATAAATAAATATTTTATGTACTAGCATAAAGCAAAATTCCCCAAATTATGTGAATTAGACCAGCATAATTTACATTTTGCACAAGGTCAACTATAAACCTAAAAGCTTACAAGATTGGTGTTGCTGAGTAAACTCTAAAAATTATCAATCTCAGGTACCGGAGGCTGGTACGGTTCATCTCTTCATCCACGTGACAACATCTGAGAATATTGGATACTAATACATCAATGGGAATCATGTTGCACTCTTTACCCCAATTTATTATTCTCAACACTCACCCGATGTTCCCCAAGGCTATGATGGGAAAGTGTGTTTTGTATTTGTCACATCAAGGCTGTTTATTACAAGGCATTATTGGATATTCATCATCCTAGTGTTCACATCTGGTGGTCTCATGTTATCTATATTTATGGAAATTAGATGTCTTGTAGTAGTATTCTGCAAATCACCAGTTGCAATGTATATGGAATCTCATTATTGGCTTGATGCAGACAGTCCTATAATGGATTAATATTTATTTGTATTATTATGATTTTCTATGCATTGGTGTGGATTTAAATATATTTATAAGAATTAAATATGCAGCATTTGGAATTATGTGAACTATATACTAAAATGCATTACTATGCAACCATTTTAAGGGAATACGTCTGGTGACTTTCTTTCCTGGCATGTAAGTAACTACACTTTTGTACAGATTTACTGATTTGTTGGCAAATCTTTTACTTATATCAAACTTTTTGCATCATGTTTCACTAATAAAAAAGTTAATAGGAATTATCAGGAGTATCACAGAGAGTCTCCTTGAAGTAGAATATAATCTGTGTGCCTTCAATGTACAACATCAAGAATTCAAAAGAATGAATCAAGAAAGCTAATACAATGATATGAAGGTTGAAGAGGGGAGAGCTGAGGGAATAGCTGTGCACATTCCATAAAGAGTCCCCTTTGGGTTAGATTCAATGGAGGGTAATTCGTGGATTGATTCCTGTCTGTAAGAAAAAATGTCTGACAGGCTAAAACAAGTCCCTAAATTCCTACAACAGGATGACATGCAATAAGGCCTTGATGAAAAACAGTATCACAAGCAGCACAAGAACAGCTCTACTGCCTTGTTCAATCAATGATTTCAGATCATTAGCCACTGCTATAAGAGCAGTGTCCAGAAATGTAATCTGAGGCCACTAGCTTGACCAGACTGTCTTCATCAGGAATTGTTGAACACCGGGGTATGGTTAGAGTGACACAAAAATAAATTCTGGAACAACCCAGGAACTGTAGGTATTACAGTGAAGAAATAAATTGACTGAAGTTCAGCTTAACAACACGTACACATGGGTCTTTAGTACAAATGGCAGGCGTTCATGTTACTCTCCTTCTGAGAAAAGCTAGATGAATGCAGCTCATGATGTCAAAAAGAATGTATGACGGACCACACATTCCATTACCATGCATGCCATTACAACGCAGTCTAAACCACAAATAGTCTAAACCACGCACGTCTTTACCACACATACCACTGCCACGGATGTCCATAGAAATAAATTAAAACTACATTTACCAAGAATACTTTTACTTCGCATACCGGTACAACACAAGTTTAATAAACATGTTAAAAAAAGGTTTTTGCACTGCAAAATATATATTTTAGAGAAATAAATAATTTTTGGCGTTTTCCAAAATGTATTTTCCAAAAACATTTTACTGAAAAATATTTAAAAAAAATAAACACAACACATATATAACTTAGAACAATCCATCAGAAACAATCCTAGTACAACTGTAGTCCTTCCGTTGTTTGCCTGCTTGTAAAATAACTTGTGCTGCAGCAACAAATGATGGACATGATGCTGAATGAATCAAACATTCACCCCCAGTCATGAGATCTGGGTTAAAGCCATCGTTCTTTAGCTCACTTCGTCACACCAGTTTGGACCCAACCATATGCAAATCAGTCTTGACCCTGCTCCTCATGGGACCAGTCCAGCCCGAACTGCCAAGCCGGGTCCTCCCTGGACCCGAAACAAGTATCCTGAGACCGGTTTCAGGGCAACATCCCTCATCAGCCAGGGTAGTTTGAGTCCAGTGGCACAGCGAGCAAGGGACCTACGTCTGTTATATTCCATATAGGTACCCTGTATAGGCGCAAGTAACACTGCAACCTTTCACCTATATCCTTCCCGGCATTTCATACATAATGGTTCATAAGGACTGACCTTTTACCTAGATACGACACTGCATTCAGAACGCAGGTTTTTCCCTGGTTCAATACTCACACATTATGCATGAGGCTTCTTGGAAGCACAGCAGGACTCACAGCAGGACTAACATCTCCTGTATAATATCTATGTTAAAGTTCAGGCCTGACGTCATCCTTTAGGCCGACACAGTAACGCAGCAAGGTAGGACCCCTGGGGAGACCTATGGGTATATATACATCATGTCTTGCTTAAACAGACAGAGGAGACCGTGACTTCCCAGCTGACACACTGACCAGAGACGCTGAGGTTGCTGCATGCAGACGCTCCAGCTAGCAGTGGTCTAACATCCCTCGCGGGGTGTCCAACTCAAGACCAGGACGGGGTCTCACATTCTATAACTCTCAGGTAATGGGGTGGACTAGATCCTAGAGGGATTCTTGGTATAACACCTACATAAGTGCTAGGTACATTTAGGTACATCTAGTTAGGGAGGCATCGTAGGAGTACGCATTTGTATCATGTGTTTTATGTACATGTATATATTCATGATTCCTGCAAGATGGTAGAGCTATACCATCCTTTTACTTTCATAGTATTGCTAATCATATATCTCTGCTACTGTCTAATGGTTGTTGCAGCTCATATATTTTACACTAGAATAACAACTGTTCAAAAAATACTTATTGAAACGCCCAGACTGTTTATTCTGTGTATCTCTCTGAGACAAACTAAGTGAGCACGAGTGACTGAGTGAAAGGTAGTATATTGTTTCCACGATCCTGGGGGATCAGGGTTGTCATGTTCTGAGGTTGCCAAGAACTATTCTCTCCCCGATAAGAGGAGACTCTAGTGGCACTGTGAGCTAGCTAATGCAAACAGGCTAATGTATCCGGTTGTTAAAGATTGCAGGAATCGCTGTTAGCATGAGCTGAAAGCCATTTTGTACTTGGCAGCCATTTTAGTTAGCCATGTGCTCGCCATGTGCTTTCTCCCTCTTCCAGAGTCTTGCACATGCTCAGAGGGGCGTAGCTGGTAGAATGCACCTGCTCCTAGTATAGAACTGTCAGGCTATTCTTACTGATGTAAGCAGTTTAGTCTCCCCTCCCACTTTGTGGAGCAAGCAAATTTTGTATACCCATATTAGTCAATAAGCATGCTTGTATGTTCTAGGACCTCCCCTTGATTTTATGCTGACTATGTAACAAATGCATATATAAGGACCCTGTTCTCTGCACTCATTAGAATGCCTCCTACAGTGGCCTGCGGGTACCGTAAGACGCAATCTCCCTCATCTGAGGTTATTAAAACATGTTTTTTGATATTACAGCTTCCGTGCCAATCTTTTCTTTGTTGGTCTTAAGGACCAGATGTATCAGTGAACCCCTAAGAAGGTTTTTATTTCTACAAATGGCGCCCGAAAGTGGACCTCATCGGTGAAGCGGCTATCCAAGGGAGTGGTCTTGAAGGGAGACAGGAATCTACTGAGGAGTACAGGACAGGAATCTACTGAGGAGGTACCCTGCGCACGGAGATTGTTTGTCTTCCAGCCCAGTATATTTCTGGTCTTCCTGATCTGATCCTCCAAGTGTTTGCCGCTCCCGACTGAGAACTTCTTTGGCGTGAGTATTTTAAAACGACCGTTAGGTCACTCAGAACTTGGCAGTTGGAAGCTGGAGACTTTGGTTTGGTAAGGTTGCTGGAGCAACACTTTTGTTTGGAATGACTTGGCCAAGATTTTGGTTTGTTTGTTTGTTTTGCTGCAGCAAATGAAGGCAGGTAATGAGGAGATTTTTCTCTAACTTCGAAAACTTGAACGGCACACATTGTGTTAAGTGTCACTTGGAGTATAATATTATATATGCTATAATATTCTTGACATGCCTGCTTCTAGCACACTTCGTAGAAAGTGTTGCTGTCTTGGAGGTACCGATATGGATTTAGGAAGTACTCAGCTGACTCCCTCAGAGGGGATACCTAAATAGGTTTAGGTATAGTAAAAAGATATTTCTTCCTTGGTGACTAAGTACCCCATGGAACTAAATATGTACATAAAACGGATCCGGATCTGCGCACTTAGTAACATTCATAAGTGGTGATATGCAGAGCGCTTTTTGAGTGTTCTACCAGCCAAAACTGGCGAATTTGGTGTATTTTGGCTTCTTGACCATGGAACAGTTTTTTGGGCTACTATTGAGAGCTCTTCTTGTAAATATGACTTACAATTAGTATTTACAAATAGTTTGGTTTTGCGTACAGTTTGTAAGCTGTCCTAAGTGTTGATTTGTGGGTTAAATGTGTGTTTAAATGTCTATGTGGTTTGTGGTTTGACATTGGTGATACTTGTGTGAGTAAATAGCGATTGCGCTCTTTGTGTAAGAATGGCTAGCTTTAAGCGCGCTGTATTGTGTGCTCTGAGTGTATGACCCCCTTCTGTAAATGTCTAGAATGAGCTCAATGAGTTTGTTTATGTTTTTTTGCTGTCATCATTCTGTTATGCAAAATGTCATTTAGTTACTTACATATTAAATAAAAATCCAGAAATGAATTATATAACATATGCTAAATAGCTGCATGTTACTATTAAATTGACAGAGTAAGACACTATACATGTGTGCAAATTGCCACAATGCTAAAGATAAAATTAGAATTCGTATTCAATAGGATTAAAATAGGCCTCATACAGAGAAAGAAAAACGAAATTGTGTGTTTTGTAATCAATAGACTAAAATACAACATGTTACAGCATTTTCCTTAGATACATTGTATTAGACATTAAAAGGCATGCACATCATCTGAGTGAATTTGGTCGTTGCTGAACTAATTACACATTATAGAAAGATAGATTTGACTGCATTGAAATGCCTCAGTTTTTAAATAGACTGTGACATGCTTTTCTTTCAGCACCCGAGAAAAAAGCTTTCCAACAGCTGCATTTAAACTGACTAACTGAAAAGAAACTGTTTGACCCAGCAAATGGGGATTTAACTCTGTCAGGGTATTTCAAATAATAAAGGGTTTTTTTTCATGAGAAAGGCGTGAAAATTCGACGCCCGCTGACAAACAACAGCTGCATAAATAGCATATGGCTATTCCTGATCGCGGCCACAGACAGGAATGCTGAGTCAGCAAAATTTTAAGTCAGTGTAAAACTGGTATAAAGACCTGCATTATTTTAAAAGTTTCAAAAACCAGTTTCATTATTTTGGATAACAGAGAACAAAATTGAAAGTAGGGATTTCCTTTCTTAATGCCTTTTTTCATAAGTACCTCTGTGGTTCTGATGTTAAATAATAACTGTCCTTTTAAAAAGTGGCGCAGACTTTTCATGTTTCAAGTAAGGCTTCTGTGCTTAGGGTTATGAATGAATGTGTTTAAATATGATAGGCTAGGAATGAAGCTTGCTTTTCCAATGTGGAATCATCAAAATGGTTGGTTTTAATTAAAAAAAAAAATTAATTATATGAAAAAAATATATTATTAAAAATAAATGCTTTAAATTCGTTTTTTCATCTTTATAAAGCCTAATCATCATACTGTGAATTCCTAGCATCAAAGTTGGATTTAAGCAGTGCGGTACCGAAAAAAAAAGGAAACTTAAATGTGAAATGTCACTTTACCCAGCCGTACAAAACTCATTTTTAAAAGGGTATACCTTATACATTTCTGATTTCCCATTCCTGGGCTATCTAGAGAACACTCTGGGGGTTCCTATTATGCAAAAATATTGTAGGATATTCATTTTTAAGTGCCCCTACCACCAAAGTCGAAATTGAGCTAAATTCACAATTTTACAAGCAGTTATACCACTCAGGGCAGTTTTTAACCTGCTCTCAGGCTTCAATAAAGTATACATATGCAAGTATAGAACAAACAACTGACCTACTGCACACCACATACTGTACACAAATGAAAATAAGTATACAGAAACCAGCAGACGTTATTATCCTACCTTTAAATTGCTGGCAAACGGACCGGACAGGACTGCCTTTCAGCTGTGATTCTCCAGAGTTGCTTTGAATTACAAAAACCGCATGGAAAGCCTTGCACAAAAAAAAATGACCAGCTGCTGAACGGGTCAAAGGTCGGAGTTCTGCATTTAGCAACTTAGCAGGGTGAAGGGTAATGTTTGCTTGGACACTTCGACCTCCGAAAAGTTTTTGAAAGACGAGATGACAGCGCAGAGAGAGGAATGAGAAGCTTTGCTTCCTATTTTTGGCAAACACACATTTTGCGCAGTCATATGAAACGAAGGAAAAGCAGCCCTCAGTTGAGCATTGATCTGCCATGTATATAAAAATAATGGTTTTAGTTTAAAGAATACTGTGTAGGGGCTACGATAAGGAGGAAATGGATTTTAGTTTGCATTCATGCGCCCTCATGTTAATCTAGTACAATTGCTCAAGGAATTGATAAATTGGTTGCTAACGCTTTCTACAGTACTCAATGTGCTTGTGTTAGGCTGAATCAGAGAATAGCCACTTTCTAAGATATCTCCTACAAGTTTGTTTGTGCCCAGTTGCTACAAATAGGGGTTGAAAGTGTTGACAGAAGTGAAACCTGTTTCAGGTTTTCCTACTGTCAAAATGGGGGAAGGAGGCTAGCTCCTCTACAAATTAAGGGTAGGCAAAATTATGTTTTCTCTCTTCTTTTTCTCACTCTTTCTTGAGTCTGTCTAAGCTGTCTAGGAAATGGCCATGTGACAGTTATTGGCTATTCTGTAATACTGTTTTAAAATTGTTAGAATTAATAAAATGATGAAACATATATGCTATGTTACTGCCCATCCTGTATGAAAGAATGAGTAGAACAGATTGATGTTCCCTTATTTGATCTTTAAGGGGAACTGTATAGTGGGGGTTTCTGTTCAAAAATCTCAGGTGGCAACACTATTATTGTTTATGTTATTCTCATGTTCTATACAGTTTTGCAAGGGCATTGCTAGTCTTTTATTAGCTAGTCTCTGTAAATAAGCTGACAGCCCTTATTAGAGCTGGAGATAGGGTTTTTTTCCTTTTGAAAATTATGTTGCATAGTCCAGATCGTGAAAAGTAGAATGCAGGAAAGACGCTCATGTGATCCTTAGCAAACATTTTGAAGGAAAATATTGTTTTATAGGAGTTTGTTTGTCATAACATGTTCTGCTGGAGAAAATGTACCCACTATGTTGAAGTTTAGTTCTTTTTGCAATAAGAATCCCTGTTAAATTAGCAGTTTTAGATTTTCCTGCTGCGCCTATAACATGAGAGCATGGTCCTAAGCATAACATGTAAGAGAAATTATTTTACAAGTGTCTGCAGTCCTGTACAAGTAATATAAAATCTATGAGTAAAAGTGTAGAACATTTCCTTTTTCTTGAGGGTTCTTCAGATTAGTAATATAGGAATACACCAATGTAAGTATTTGGAGTATGTCTGTATTGTTTTTCTCTTTTCCTCAGAATTTAGTAAATGAACACAGACTTCCTTGGCTGTTTGGGATTGGGTGATGTATTACTCTTGTCAGTTCACCAAAACGTTCCTTTTATACTTGCCAATAGGTCCAGGGTTTTCTACTCTTAGATAGATGAAGTGGTTCTTGGGTGCCTTGCTAATGTATGGGGCGCCCCAAGACTAAGGAAGTATTCTGTTGTTAGATTATTTCTGTGCCTTGTCTAAAGACCTCTTGTTCTGTCCACCAATAGATATTTGCTGCCTTACAACCATTGCCAGAGGGGCCCGGACATCAGATCCAGCCTGGGAGTCAGCACCAGTCCAGCCTACATTCAAAACAAAAGGAACCAGCACAGGCGTTGCTGGCAACTAGGACCTCAGTGAAGGCAGAAGCACTGGGACGTGAAGTGTGTACCCCCGCCACTGTCTTGGGCGAAAGACGGGGTTACAAATCAGGATGGAGAAATCTTTGTGTGGATCCAGTTTTTGATGCCCAGCTGAGAGAGTCACAGAACGACAAGGACGGCAAGGAGGCTTTTGCTTGAGGTGACCCCCTTTGAAACAAGGGTTGCTTCACATATCCCAGCATCAGGTCTTTTGAGTCCTGGTCCCAAGTGAATGCAAGTCTACGCCTTTGTTTGTTGATCAAGAAATGCCTGAGCATATTGGCTATAATTTGTGGCCCCAACAAAAGAGCAGTGCGCCAGAGGTGCAATACAGGAGTTAGGGAAGGACTTGAGTTTAGGGTACAGGTGCTGTGCCCTTGGTGCCTGTTAGATTAAAGTGAAGAAAACTGGTGCATTGCCTGAGACACTGGACAGGATCATTGAGGGTATTTGCCCTGGGGGGGTGATTGCCCTATCCTGAAAGAAAGACTTTTCCTTCTCCGTGATTCTTGAGTTGCGAGTTGTGCAGCTCCACCGTGGGAACAACAAGAGCCTGCCTGTGAGGCTCAAACGGACACAGGGAGAAGACTCCCTCTGGTTGGTTGTACTACAATTTCCCAAGGACTCTTTTTTTTGTTAGTAATGTACCCCTTTGGTCGTCCCATTTTTGAGGAGGAGCAGCCCTTTGCGGCTCCTTGTCCTAATTCCAATGGCCTTGTGTTGTCCTCCTGGTCCCCCGGAGCCAGGATTGTTTTTGTAATAATATGTCTGACTGCTTTAATATTTCTTTTAAGAGTAATGTTTATTCTGCACGAGAAAAGTTCATCTGAGCATATTACTTTACTCTTTCCTTAAGTATATTAATTGATACTTTAGCCATCATAAAAAAATACTGAGAAAGTCTATTGAAAATGTTTTTATTAGGTATGTGCTGTTGGCTATTCTGAAATTGAAATAGATAGTCACTGAAATACATCAGAGCCCTGAAACTTAGAATTAGACTAGATGGTTTTGGTATTTGCTTTCTGCTTAGGGTTGGAAAAATATTGAGATTTCTGTTTGAGATAATAGTCATTTTTCTCTCTTGCTACCTGTATGACCCAATGCTCTGTTCCCTTTGTACTCCTGCTTATACCTTATATATACCTGCTTAATGAAATGTTTAGAATGTAAATGCCCACCTAGCATAGGATATTGATGAATTTATGAGAAGAAAATGTGCAAAATATTTTCTATGTCTCTACTAGATCATGGGAATGTCTTTAGCTCATGCTAAAAGGATCATCTGTTAAAGATTGCAGGAATCGCTGTTAGCATGAGCTGAAAGCCATTTTGTACTTGGCAGCCATTTTAGTTAGCCATGTGCTCGCCATGTGCTTTCTCCCTCTTCCAGAGTCTTGCACATGCTCAGAGGGGCCTAGCTGGTAGAATGCACCTGCTCCTAGTATAGAACTGTCAGGCTATTCTTACTGATGTAAGCAGTTTAGTCTCCCTCCCACTTTGTGGAGCAAGCAAATTTTGTATACCCATATTAGTCAATAAGCATGCTTGTATGTGGTAGGACCTCCCCTTGATTTTATGCTGACTATGTAACAAATGCATATATAAGGACCCTGTTCTCTGCACTCATTAGAATGCCTCCTACAGTGGCCTGCGGGTACCGTAAGACGCAATCTCCCTCATCTGAGGTTATTAAAACATGTTTTTTGATATTACAGCTTCCGTGCCAATCTTTTCTTTGTTGGTCTTAAGGACCAGATGTATCATTGAACCCCTAAGAAGGTTTTTATTTCTACACGGTGAGGGTGCTCGGAATCCGTCTGCCACCAATCCCACAGTTTATGTTATCCAAAACGCGCAGATCCTGTATAGGTAATATAGGAACTACATGACATGGCGCCGCCAACGTTGGTTGGGTACTTATTTAACAGTAGAATCTGAGTAGTTCAGTCGTGCTATTCTCAGAGACCCCTACTCACAAAACACCAGAGACGTCTGGAGTGGGTGGGCACAAAATCCGCCACAGCTGAGTAAGCTAAAACATCCTATTTATTGGCTGTTGGTTAATCAAGCTTGAAGGACACAGTGTTCCTAACATTGTGCATAAAAAACCTTATCTTAGTTCCCTTGAACAAACTTCTTCTGTACAAATATGTGACAAAAGATAACACAGTAGTAGAACTACACATCTCAGGAGAAGAAGATGCAGACGCAATACAAATTGCACCAAAATTCAGACATACAATCACCCTAAAACTGTTAGAAAATGGTTTATCAGCTAGGGGTGCCTTAGTCGTTTTCGTGATTGAGGCACACGAATCAAACAAAACAGAGGTATTTTATTTGTGGGTTACATTCCCAGCAGCAGGTGCAAGAACACAGACATTTCACTCTTACACAGAAGGAGATGCACCAGTGGAATATTGTTCGTTTGAGGACATAGAGGTTCCACTCACATACCAGGAACACTTATACTGGTTTAAAGGCGCTCTACCCCACATAAGACGAGTAAGACTAGGCCCGCTCGGAAGAGAAGGGGCAACATGGCCGATATTAGCGGCCTACACACCACATCCTGACATTGACACAATGCCACAGGCAGTTTTACTCATACAACACAAAGATTTAATTAAAATCTATAGAAACATGACGTAGTTTGTCATGAGGACATTCACTGTTCAACAGTTGCAACAAATGGAACTCAAGTACAGGGTACAGCAACTAAAATCACACCACAAACATTACACGCAGTAATGGGTAAAATGCCCTCTAAACGTGAACAAATGCCATTCTGGGTAGCTCAAAAAATAACTCATCTCTAGGCAGTATTCCCGAATACTACCCCATATGAAAAACACAGAATGCTAACAATCTGCTTGCCCATGGCGATAACACCACAAGTAGAAGATTGTACCACTTGGGGTACAGTCTTTGCTGCCATTTATACCAGAACTCATGGTATTCCTTCATTAGCTTTGGTACCAGACATATTAAGACAGATACAAAACAAGTACGGAGCAGAACCTGCCCTAAATTAGGGATGAAGTTACTAGGTAACTATGCCCAGGTATCAGTCATAATACTAGCTAACATTAAGGGGGAAGAAGCTTCAGTGGCCATCCGCCAACGCCTGAGGGAGTTCGATCCTTTAGAACAGGAACACGTACTACCCAAAATAATTGAAACTGTGTATGCAGAATTAGGCAGAGACAGTTTGGGTGGGAAAGCTTTAAAACCACAACTGATGGGCAGTTATGAAAAGGACACTTCCAAGCAGACACCTGCTTCTTCTAAAAAGAAGTGGGATAATAAAAAACAACAAAACTTTAAAGAAAATAGATCTCAATCCAGAGCTATATCTCCTCCACAGGAGCCCTCCGAAAAGAGGTATAATCTCAGGAATAGGGATAATATTAGGAAACCTGACAGGTATCAGGATACTGATACACATTCCTCTCGTTCCTTTCAGGGTTCATTGAAAAACTCAGAGAGGGAAGGATGGTCAGAAAGACAAGAAGAGCGTACAAAGTTCCAGAGACAAGCAGCACGCTCAGGATCACACTTCTAAGAAAGAAGAAAAGACAAACGAAAAGCCATAGTTCAGAAAGAAGAAAGTTGCAGGTCTAAAGATCAGACATGCCCAGAATTCTGAGGACTCGACTACTGAATGGGGAATGGGCTCTGACGATGCTAGACAGTGTGGCAGAAGTAACAATAGCTCACCAGAACCTGAAGGAATTTCTGGTGACAGCGGACTTGAATGATTATATCACGGTAGAAACACCTGATACTAGAGTAAGTGTCCCACATAAAGTATATGAAATAACGCTCCAGATGGAGGGGGACAAGAGTAGGAAAGTGAGAGGTCTCTTTTGGGAGAACCTAACGTTTGGCTATGACATTTTGTTAGCTGAACAAGATTGGCTGCCAGCATTCGTCATGGACTGTCCTAAAGGAGAAACGGTAATTATGCCAGCATTCTCAGACGATATTCCCAGGCATTTGCAACACACATATGCGCAGGAGTGGGCGGTAGCCCATGCACAGGTATTATACAAAAACCATGTTGGATGGGATGAGGATTCGACCCACCACATTATTCCTTTAAAAAATACTCCAACTGCACAGAGGCAGTATCCAATAAAGCAAGAAGCTAAAAAACAGGTCAGGGATATCTTAGATCAACTTGAATACCAAGGGGTGATTGAAACTTGCACCTCACCAATGAACAATCCTTTGTTTCCTGTCATGAAACCTGACAATACATATCGTCTAGTTTTAGATTACAAACACTTAAACACTTGCACTAAGACATTTGCAGTCCAAAATGCACACAGTGCCGCATTAATGAATAACATTGTGCGGAAAAAATATAAAACAACACTTGATATCTCAAATTGTTTTTTCTGGCAAAATATAGCGCCTGAAAGCAGGTATTTAACAGCCTTCTCAGCGCTAGGGACCCAGCGTCAGTTTCGGGGACTCCCTCAGGAGTATAAGAACAGCCCGGGGTTGTTGTCGGCCAGAGTAACTGAGTTACTTCAAAATTTGGATGAAGAGGCATTGTCCTATGTGGATGATATTTATCTAACGGACGATGACCTAGAGGAACACTTGAACAGAGTGAATACCATTATTTTGGGATTTGCATCTGAGGGCTACAAATTCAAATTTAAAAATAAAAAATTGCCCACCTCAGTGTCCTGTTTTTAGGATATGAGCTTTCAGGTGAAGGGAAAAGCCTGGCAGCCAATTTTTTTGAAAAATGAGCGCTGCTCCACCCTCCAAAATCATTGAAAAATTTACAATCAATACTGGGATTCCTAAATTTTGGTTGAACATACATTTTGGATTACGCAGAAAGAATAAAACCTTTCTACGACTTAATTAAACCTGATTTCTCTGCCAGAAATTGGACACAGGAACACACAGATACACTTTGTTCCTTACAAGCTGACATGATAGCTTCCAAACACTTATAGACATGCGTAAACGTACGCAACCTGGTGATCCGTATAGTCGCGGGTCAATCAGGGTACCCCTATCTAACATATAATGAAGGTCAGACAGTACCAATTGCATACAAATCACATTTGTACACAAATGCTGAGATGCGCTTCGAAAATTCTAACAGCAGTACAGACTGCTGTAGTGAGAGAAAGAGCACTGGCTCAGGGGAAACGAAGAATAGTTTTGACTCCGATTCCAGCCTAGAGGCTGCGACAAAGGCAAGCATTCCTAATGCTAAAGCTTTACATCCGAGATGGATACAATTGACTAATTCTCTCACTGCAACAGATGTAGAATACAGGTACGACCCAAATTTAAAGACACAAGCATTTCTGCAATACGAATAAGAATATCCTCTTCCAAACGAAATAATGCCTCTAGATCAGTATGAATACATTATTTACACTGATGGATCTGCTCAACCGGCCATAGGAAGTAAGCAACAATACAGCGCAGCGTGTGCTAACGTTAAAGGTTGCATGCGGGATGGAAAGTTCCATCCGAGTTGCACTAAAACGCAATCTCTAGGAGACTGCATGGCACAGTTGGCAGAATTAAAAGCACTGATACTGGCACTTGTAAATATGGATCGAGAATTCCCCACACTAATTGTGTGCGATTCCTTTTACTGTGTGCAGTCTTGCAATGAATACTTGCAATACTGGGTTCAAAACAGGTTCAAAGACGCAAAAGGTGGCACAATTAAGCGTAAAATGCTATGGGAACAGGTAGTGCGGTTGAAATCCAAACTACCAAGGACTCACGTGATACACACACTGAGTCATCAGCGTGATGGGGTTCACGTTGAAGGGAATTCATTGGCTGATGAAGCCGCAAAGGGGGCTGTACGCACAGCTTCCATTGCTGCAATCACTCGTTCTAAAACGAGAATAGACGGTGAGATTATGGTAGCAATTAATGCAACCCGCAAAAACAGCGGAGCAGTACCAAAAAGATTTCCACTCAAGTACTCCTACAAGTTAGATGCCAATAACATTCCATTTGCTCAGATTCCTGGAGTGGGGCTAGAGTAATTCCAAACATGGATCGTAGGTTAGGTTTAATACAAGCAGTACACAAAGGGATGGGTTCTGTACATGCAGGAGCTGCGGCAACAGTTTCTTTTCTGAAACAAAGCTATTGGTGGCCTGAATTAACAAAGCAGACCAAAGACTTCATCTTAAACTGCGACATCTGCCAACAGATAAATGGAGCCGCCGTAGCTTGCCCAGCACAGGTACCATTATTGGACAGCATCAGACTGACCGTTCGTGTGCACTTACCTGGACCACTGCGTCCCCTTAAAATGTGAAAGGGGCTTACAAGTATATCATGGTTGCAGTGGATTCCTGCTCGAGATTCATATGGGTGTGGCCCCAGCGCTCGGCTGATGCTCGAACTGTTATAAAAGATTTGCGAGTCTTCATAGGGACATATGCAATTGGCACACTACATTCTGACCAGGGCCCTGCGTTTAGCTCTCGGGCTTACAAGGAGGCAATGGGAAGTTTGAGTGTAGCATTGCGGTACTCATCTCCATACCATCCCGAGGGAAATTCGGTAGTGGAGAGAAAAAAACGAGACTTAAAGCAATCTTTAACAGCTAGAGTATTAGGCACAGGTGAAAGTTGGGTAAAACATCTGTATGGAGTTCAGCGTGCCCTTAACAATATGCCAAGAAGTTCTCTGGGGGGTGTCCCTCCATATGAGGTCCTATTTGGGACAAGAATGTGGGTACCTGATCTTGATTGTGAAGGCAAAGTGGCGGATGAAAAGCCTTTTGACATCCATGATTGTTTGGCTGTTTTACAGGATCTAAATGAATCCAGGACACAGCAAAGTAACATCCACCTGAAATAGACCGCCACTGGGGAAGTCAAATCAGTCACAGCAAGACCTGTCTGGATCCCTAAAGTCGGGGATCTGGTCAGAGAGAAAATAGCGGACAAGAAAGAATTTGGGCCATCCTATAGAAAACCTGTACCGGTCCTAGCAATTGAAGGAACAAGAACTGGACTTCTACTTTCTCTTGCCGGAAAAAAGGAGAAAAGATTTGTCTCAATTGACGTAATCAAACCACACTATGTGGCCGATACTAAACAGTAGGCCTCGTGGACTCCAAAGTAGCAGATGCCCTCCTCTCACTACAATCCAAGATGTTCAAACGGAAAGACTCATCACGTTCGAAGAGCCTCCAACACAGAATGAAGGACTAAGCAACAATGCTATGGAACTCGTTCCTCTTGAACCTGAAGTTCAAATTCAAAATCAAACTCAAAATATCGCACAAGTTGCTATTCGACCAAATACAGACGTCTACGTCAAAATACCTCGACAAGAGCAAAGAACAATTTCAACAAATCCTGATGCAATTCCAACAATTGATCGAACTGCTTCTGGCTACTTCATGAACTTTTTTTTTATAGTTTATTTTGACATTTTCCAGTACATAAACAATCAAGTACAAGTCAGAAGTTCATCAGTGGGCTTACAAAGTACAAGTTGGCAGCACAACAATATATACTATTTGTTGGACTTGGCCCTTTTTGCAGGGTCATCCCTAAACTTTTTGCCTTCCTCCTATATTTTTTCTACCTGTTGTTGGCTGTTTTATGACTCTGGGCACTTTTTCACTGCTGATCAGTGCTAAAGTGCATATGCTCTCCCAATGATAAATTGTGTTATGTATTAGTGACTCCATGAAAGGATGATTGGTTTACTTGTCAGTCCCTAGTACAGTGCACTGAATGTGCCCAGGGCTTGTAAATCCAATGCTGCTGGTGGGCTTGCAGCACTGGTTGTGCCACCCACAGAAGCAGTTTGTAAAGTGTGCCTCAGGCCTGTCATTGCAGAGCCTGTGTGCAGCCTAGGGCTGCCATGTCGACTTGGTGAGTGCACCCACTTACCAGTCCCTAAACCTTCCCTGTTCTTCATATCAGACACCCCTATGGTAGGCCCAAGGGAAGGGTGCATTGTAAGCATACGGTAGGAAATGCCCTGGTGTGTGTGGCATGTCCTAATAGTGAATTACAGCCATTTTCGTTTTTCACTATTGCAAGGCTATCTGCTCCCCATAGGCCAGACTGGGCAGTTTGATTGTTACACCTTATAATCCTAACTGACCCAGGGAACATGGTAGAAAAACAAATTTAGTATGCCTGAACTCAGGATGATAAAATACATCTTTTAGTGAAGTTGGTTTTAACATTCTGTGTTTGAAAATACCACTTTTAGAAAGTAGGTATTTTCTTGCCTAACTATCCAAGCCTGCCTCTGCTAGGTTGTGTATTCCTTGTCTGGGTTTGTGAGTGACAGGGGCTGGGGGACTCCAGGAGACAGGGTGAGTCAGCACAGGGCTGAATAGGGAGATCTGCATCCAGAGTGGAGGGAGGAGTTGCACCTGGGTCTGAATAGGGCTGTGCCTGCCTTCCACAATGCTGGCTCCACCTCCTGCCGGGCGGCTGAGCACTCTGCCCCACAGTCTGAAAGGAAAGAAGGAGTCCTGTAAACAAAGTGCTCCAGGACTGACCAGAACTGGTTTTGGACTAGGCAAAGGCCTCTCTGCCTTCAGAGAACAAAGAGAAAAGGTGCATAAAAAGGGGACCCAGACCCCTAGGAAATTAGATCACTTTTGGGAAACAAGAAGAAACCTTTGCTGAGGAGCGGAACCAAGAAGAAACTGAGGAGAAGACTATCCCTAAGCTAGAGGGATCTGCCTGCAGTGGTTGCCTGAGGGCCAAAGAAAGGAGAAGGGAACTTTGTGTGTACTTTCATCAACTTGTGAAGGATCTCCAAGGGCTTGATTTCAGAGCTTGCCTCCTGTTGAAGTCTCAGGGACAACAGACTTCACCCACCAGCTCCCCCTGTATTCCCTTGCTGGGAATTTGGACCTTCTGACACACTTGCGTGTCTCTGGGAGCTGGAAGCGCGACTCAAGACGAAGAAGCGTGTCACCGCAGCCGCTGATTCTCGCATCGCCGGAGAAGAGTGTCGACGTCGCATCAGACGCCGGCGCATCCCCAAAGAAGCGCGCCACTGACACCCTCGCATCCTTCGAAGCGCCTCGCAGCACCGGAGAAAAGTGTCGCCGTCGCATCAGACGCCGTCGCATCCCCGGGGCAGAGCATCGACCTCGCATCAGACGCCGATGCATCGCAACACGAGGCGCGCCCCGCATCCCAGGAGACGATCGTCGACCTCACATCAGATGCCGTCGCATCGCCAGGGAAGTGTGTCGCAGGGCCTGTCGCGGCTCCAAAGACTCATCGAAATCGCCGCACGGCCGTCGGGCGTGCACGCATCACCCCTTCGTTGTCGCAACCTCAAGAAGACGCCACTTTGTTTCTTTGCACCAGTTCTTCAACGCATCACCGTCCTTGCGTGTAAGGGACTACCGCATCACCTTCCCTGCAACACTTTCGTTGCCTTGCGTTACGCATCTCAGGTACATTGAACTCAAAGTGTTGCATTTCAATTTTAAGAGACTCAAGCTAATTCTACCATCTTTAAAGTACAGTATTGTGAATTATTTTTTGGCATTTATGGTCTTGTGGTAAATCTATATAAAAGATACTTATTTTTATAATACAACCTGTGTGGTGTCCATTTGTAGTGTTGTCACTGGAGTACTGTAAGTGTTCACAAATGCTTTACACACTGCCTCTGAACTAAGCCTGTCTGCTCGTGCCAAGCTACCAAGGGGGTGAGCAGGGGTTATTTCAGGAGTGTACCTCCTTACCCTGACTAGAAGTAAGGGTCCCTATTCGGACAAAGGTACCTACCTCTGCCAACTCGAGACCCCCAGTTCTAACATTGGTGGGCAGCGGTGGGGGTTCTGGACTTGCATTTGTGACTCATGTACAGTGATTGGTGAACACTACCTAGTGAGTGCAGACCAAAACGCAACCACATACTTTTGGTAGATATTCTTTTCTGGGACTTTCTATGTTTGCTAAAACTGCCAAGTTTAATCACCATGTATACAGCAGCATCCAGAACATCTGTTGATTATGATTGGGGGAGGAGAGTAACTTCCCCAGTGGGTACCAGGGTGTCTGCCCAAGGTCTGTCCCCAGAGGAGCTGGAGGACAGAGAAAAGAGTAGGATGCATGAGTTGGAGCTGGCCAAAATGAATGGGCAATTGGAAATTAGAAAGTTGGCCTTAGAAGAGAAAAGAATGGATCAGGAGCATGAGTTGAGAATGAGGGAGCTTGATTTAGAGCTCGAAAGGCTGGAGGCCATGAGTGTCTCAGCCCAGCAGCAAGAAATGTGTGTAGCTCAGAGAGTGAGCTTTGCTGAGTTGGAGGGGGAGTCCAGCTCAGATGGTGGCAGCAAAATTATGTTATCTAGTGCTGAGGGAGTAGTACACACACCCAGAGATGTGGCGCCTGACTTGAAGGAGGGGGTTAATATACACCAGGAGGTTCCAGGATATGAGGTAGCTCTAGGGGTGTGCAGGGTCCCTGAGGTGCATTGGGGAACTGGCACAGGGGTTCATAGTCCTAGAGGTGGGAGGGACACTCTACTGACTCTAGATGAGAGGTGCAGGGAGAGGGCTTCCCCCATGGTTGATGTCCTGATGTGTGAGTGTGAAGACCGCCCAGAAGAGTGTGGGTTGAATGACAGAGACAGTCAGATACTGTCTTGCCAGTCTCAGGAGAGTGGTGTGGGGTATGTGTGCAAGGCACTGGATTATGAGGTGAAGGATAGTTTGGTTAACCCTTGTAGGGGGCTGTGTAATCCAATTGTGGGAGAGCATATTGTAAGTCCCTGTTTTCCAGAGCTATGCCAACACCTTTTGGAGAGTGAGTTCTCTGACCCCAGGGAGCTCACAAGGGAGGCAGACCTTTTGTGGATTCCAGAGGGTCTGGAGAGGCATTTGGGAGTGACCCTAAGAGGAGTGGCTCAGGTGTCTTCCAACCCAGAGTGGTGGGAGAGGTTCAGTGTAGCCCAGCTAGGTCCTGTGGTAGTGGGAGGGGTGTAGGGACCCACGTCCTGTCTCAGTGGAGAAGGAGTGAGTGTGGGGCTGCGTGTCCCAAGGTGCCCGAAACCCAGTCTCAGAGCCTGGATGGTTCTTTAAGGGAACACCAGGTAGGGAGCCTAGGCTGTCCTGATGGGCCGCCCGTTGAGGAGGATCTCCTAGTGTCTAGAGAACCTGGAGCGTCTGTAAATGGAGCTCCAGTGTTTCTGGTGTCTGGCAGTGCCACTCCACTTGGCAGGGTGCAGAAGTCCAGAGTGAGGGTTCAGAGGGGGAGAGAATCCCGAGTAGAAGAACCAGTGGGTCAGGGACCAGCCAGAAGGGCTGAGTCACCAGTGAATGACCATGGTGACACCACTTCTGTCCTGGGGGATCTTCACGCACTGTCAGATGGACAGGGGTCAGGAGATCTGCGCCAGGCAGACTGTTACACAACACATGAGAGATGTGTTACCCTCTGGTGTGCCAGGCAGATTCTTACACAACTCTAGAGGAGTGTGTTTCACTTGGGGGGGGGTTGGTGTACCCTCCCGAAAGTCCTGTGTATCCAGGCACAGGTCCAGCCTAAGGGTACAGACCCTGGGATGGGAAGCCAGGTTCAGGTGTTGTCTGACCTGGAGGGTGGGACAACTGTAAACAGTGTCCTGACCGGTTTGTCTTCTGGGGGTACCGCTCCTGATGGGAGGGGGCAGTACTCTGGAAGGGGGTGCAGAGGGAGGGAGTCCTCGCCTCTGACCCCGGTTCAAATGGAGGCTTCAGGGTGTCCCCCCTGACCTGGACGCCCAGTTGCAGGATAGAACCCCTGAACTGGTGGGCGAATTGTGCAGTACACCTGCCACAGGTGCCCTGGCAATTCTGGAAGGGGGTACCGCGCCAGGTGGGAGGGTACAGAGCCCCAAGGAGGAGGACCGGGTGTGGGAAAGCCCACCCCAGTCCCCAGTCCAGCCGCCGGGTATAGGCCCGGGGCTGGTGGGTCAGTGCCAGGATGTCATACCTGACCTGACAGGAGGGAGAATGGACAAAGGGTGCCAAGCACCTGGGGCAACTGCCCCCCGCTCTCTGATGCCACAGAGGTTTGAGAGCCCTGAGAGGCATAAGGCCTGGGTCTCATCCCTGACCACTGTCTGTGGCCACTCTGGCTTGCTGTCTGTCTGTTGGGACACACCTATGAGCAAGTTAAGGTTAGGTGCTGCACAGATGGTGTCCACAGGTGAGGAGAAGGGTTCCCCATGGATTAGCTTGGTGGATCCTGAGAGTATGGACAGAGGGATCCAAATAGGTTCAGTTTGGCGTAGAACTGGAATATGCCCCTGCTGTTGTGGGCCAGGGTCCAGGTTCTATCGCCCAAAGCAGAGAAGCCCATCAGGGTAGTGATTGGTCTCCCCTGCGTTTTTGGCTGGAAGGGGGTTGTGTTGGACTTGGCCCTTTTTGCAGGGTCATCCCTAAACTTTTTCCCTTCCTCCTATATTTTTTCTGACCTGTTGTAGGCTGTTTTATGACTCTGGGCACTTTTTCACTGCTGATCAGTGCTAAAGTGCATATGCTCTCCCTATGATAAATTGTGTTATGTATTAGTGACTCCATGATTGGATGATTGGTTTACTTGTCAGTCCCTAGTACAGTGCACTGAGTGTGCCCAGGGCTTGTAAATCCAATGCTGCTGGTGGGCTTGCAGCACTGGTTGTGCCACCCACAGAAGCAGCTTGTAAAGTGTGTCTCAGGCCTGCCATTGCAGAGCCTGTGTGCAGCCTAGGGCTGCCATGTCGACTTGGTGAGTGCACCCACTTACCAGTCCCTAAACCTTCCCTTTTCTTCATATCAGACACCCCTATGGTAGGCCCAAGGGCAGGGTGCATTGTAAGCATAAGGTAGGACATGCCCTGGTGTGTGTGGCATGTCCTAATAGTGAATTACAGCCATTTTCGTTTTTCACTATTGCAAGGCTACCTGCTCCCCATAGGCCAGACTGGGCAGTTTGATTGTTACACCTTATAATCCTAACTGACCCAGGGAACATGGTAGAAAAACAAATTTAGTATGCCCGAACTCAGGATGATAAAATACATCTTTTAGGGAAGTTGGTTTTAACATTCTGTGTTTGAAAATACCACTTTTAGAAAGTAGGTATTTTCTTGCCTAACTATCCAAGCCTGCCTCTGCTAGGTTGTGTATTCCTTGTCTGGGTTTGTGAGTGACAGGGGCTGGGGGACTCCAGGAGACAGGGTGAGTCAGCACAGGGCTGAATAGGGAGATCTGCATCCAGAGTGGAGGGAGAAGTTGCACCTGGGTCTGAATAGGGCTGTGCCTGCTTTCCACAATGCTGGCTCCACCTCCTGCCGGGCGGCTGACCACTCTGCCCCAACTTCTGAAAGGAAAGAAGGAGTCCTGTAAACAAAGTGCTCCAGGACTGACCAGAACTGGTTTTGGACTTGGCAAAGGCCTCTCTGCCTTCAGAGAACAAAGAGAAAAGGTGTATAAAAAGGGGACCCAGAACCCTAGGAAATTAGATCACTTTTGGGAAACAAGAAGAAACCTTTGCTGAGGAGCGGAACCAAGAAGAGAAGTTGCCTGACTGCCAAAGAAAGGAGAAGGGAACTTTGTGTGTACTTTCATCAACTTGTGAAGGATCTCCAAGGGCTTGATTTCAGAGCTTGCCTCCTGTTGAAGTCTCAGGGACAACAGACTTCACCCACCAGCTCCCCCTGTATTCCCTTGCTGGGAATTTGGACCTTCTGACACACTTGCGTGTCTCTGGGAGCTGGAGGCGCGACTCAAGACGAAGAAGCGTGTCGCAGCAGCCGCTGATTCTTGCATCGCCGGAGAAGAGTGTCGACGTCGCATCAGATGCCGGCACATCCCCAAAGAAGCGCGCCGCTGACACCCTCGCATCCTTCGAAGCGCCTCTCAGCACCGGAGAAAATTGTCGCCGTCGCATCAGATGCCCTCGCATCCCCGGGGCAGAGCATCAACCTCGCATCAGACGCCGACGCATCGCAACACGAGGCGCGCCCCGCGTCCCAGGAGAAGATCGTCGACCTCGCATCAGACACCGTCGCATCACCAGGGAAGCGTGTCGCAGGGCCTGTCGGGGCTCCAAAGACTCATCGAAATCGCCGCATGGCCATCGGGCATGCACGCATCACCCCTTCGTTGTCGCAACCTCAAGAAGACGCCACTTTGTTTCTTTGCACCAGTTCTTCAACGCATCACCGTCCTTGCGTGTAAGGGACTACCGCATCACCTTCCCTGCAACACTTTCGTTGCCTTGCGTTACGCATCTCAGGTACATTGAACTCAAAGGGTCGCATTTCAATTTTAACCCCTTCGCTGCTAGGCCTTTTCCCCTCCTGTGCTAAGCCTTTTTTTGGCTATTTGGGGTAGTGCGCGCTTAGGCCCCTGTAACTTTTTGACCACATAAGGTATCCATGCCAAATTTGCGTCCTTTTTTTCTAACATCATGGGGATTGTAAAGGTACCCAGGGTTTGTGGATTCCCCTGGAGGGGACCCAGAAATTAGTCAAAATACAGCTAAATTTTGGGGTTTTTTGGAAAAAGGCAAAAAAAGGGCTACAGATATAAGCGTCTTGATTTTTCCCTGCAAATGGCATCAAAAAAGGGGTTAGGGGATGAAATCAGCATCTTCCCAGCTTTCAGGGACAAGCAGACTTTTGTCAGAAAACCAACTTTTTTACACAGTTTTGGCATTTTTCTGGGACATAGCCTATTTTTGCTATTTTTTGTGCTTTCAACCTCCTTCCAGTTAATGGTAGAAATGGGTATGAAACCAATAATGGATCCTGGAAAGCCATACATTTATGAAAAGTAGACAAAATTCTGAATTCAGCAAGGGGTCATTTGTGTAGATCCTTAAAGTTTTCCTTATAGAAACTAACAGTTAAATAAAGGAAAAATTGAAAATTAGTTGAAAAAAACAGCCATTTGTGTCAACGTTTTCACCTGTAACTTCTTCTAATTATGACAACTATTTGAAGGCAATATACCGTTATATCCGCTGGACCTTTCTGGTTGTGGGGATATATAGGACTTGTAGGTTCACCAAGAACCCGACGAACCCAGAGCCAATAATTGAGCAACATCTTGCAATGATTTTTTTTTAAGTACCGGGTATATAGCAATTATTTTGGGAAAATGTATACATGGCAAAATTGTTATGAAGGACACCTATGTATTTCTGAAATGGGAACAAAATGTAGATTTTAGAAACAGTAGATATTTGCACATTTCCGAAATTGGGAGTACCCATACTAGCATGAGAATTATAGGTCATTTTTCAAAATGACTTATTTTTTACACATTGTCTTTCATTTGGAAGGCAGAAATGCATCGAAAGTCAATAGATAATAACAGTTGCTCTACAATTCTGTGTTACCCTAAGTCTCCCGATAAAAATGGTACCTCACTTGTGTGGGTAGCCCTTGTGCCCACAACAGGAAATGGCTCAAAATGCAACGTGGACGTACCACATTTTCACAATGAAAAATTTCCCTTTTTTGCAAAGTGCCTAGGTGTAGTTTTTGAACCCTAGCTCTGCCGGCACCTAGGGAAACCTAGCAAACCTATACATTTTTGAAAACTAGACACCCAGGGGAATCTAGGATGGGGTGACTTGACTGCCTCCCACCAGGTTCTGTTACCCAGAATCCCTTGCAAACATAAAAAATTGTCAAACAAATCACATTTTCTCCACATTTCTGTGGTGGAAAGTTCTGGAATCTGCGTGGATCCACAAATTTCCACCCACCCCACGTTCCCCAAAGTCTAACGAGAAAAATGGTACCTCACTTGTGTGGGTCAGCCTAGTGCCTGCGACAGGAAACGGCGCAAAACGCAACGTGGTCACACCTCAATTTCGCAGTGAAAAATGACCCTTTTTTGGCAAAGTGCCTAGCTGTAGTTTTTGAACCCTAGCTCTGCCGGCACCTAGGGAAACCTAGCAAACCTATACATTTTTGAAAACTAGACACCCAGGGGAATCCAGGATGGGGTGACTTGACTGCCTCCCACCAGGTTCTGTTACCCAGAATCCCTTGCAAACATAAAAATTGTCAAAAAAAACACATTTTCCCCACATTTCTGTGGTGGAAAGTTCTGGAATCTGCGTGGATCCACAAATTTCCACCCACCCGCGTTCCCCAAAGTCTTACGAGAAAAATGGTACCTCACGTGTGTGGGTCGGCCTAGTGCCTGCGACAGGAAACGGCGCAAAACGCAACGTGGTCACACCTCAATTTTGCAGTGAAAAATGACCCTTTTTTGGCAAAGTGCCTAGCTGTAGTTTTTGAACCCTACCTCTGCCGGCACCTAGGGAAACCTAGCAAACCTATACATTTTTGAAAACTAGACACCCAGGGGAATCCAGGATGGGGTGACTTGACTGCCTCCCACCAGGTTCTGTTACCCAGAATCCCTTGCAAACATAAAAAATTGTCAAAAAAACCACATTTTCCCCACATTTCTGTGGTGGAAAGTTCTGGAATCTGCGTGGATCCAAAAATTTCCACCCACCCTGCGTTCCCCAAAGTCTTACAAGAAAAATGGTACCTCACTTGTGTGGGTCGGCCTAGTGCCTGCGACAGGAAACGGCGCAAAACGCAACGCGGTCCCACCTCAATTTCGCAGTGAAAAATGACCCTTTTTTGGCAAAATGCCTAGCTGTAGTTTTTGAACCCTACCTCTGCCGGCACCTAGGGAAACCTAGCAAACCTATACATTTTTGAAAACTAGACACCCAGGGGAATCCAGGATGGGGTGACTTGACTGCCTCCCACCAGGTTCTGTTACCCAGAATCCCTTGCAAACATAAAAAATTGTCAAAAAAATCACATTTTCCCCACATTTCTGTGGTGGAAAGTTCTGGAATCTGTGTGGATCCACAAATTTCCACCCACCCCGCGTTCCCCAAAGTCTTACGAGAAAAATGGTACCTCACTTGTGTGGGTCGGCCTAGTGCCTGCGACAGGAAACGGCGCAAAACGCAACGTGGTCACACCTCAATTTCGCAGTGAAAAATGACCCTTTTTTGGCAAAGTGCCTAGCTGTAGTTTTTGAACCCTAGCTCTGCCGGCACCTAGGGAAACCTAGCAAACCTATACATTTTTGAAAACTAGACACCCAGGGGAATCCAGGATGGGGTGACTTGACTGCCTCCCACCAGGTTCTGTTACCCAGAATCCCTTGCAAACATAAAAAATTGTCAAAAAAAACACATTTTCCCCACATTTCTGTGGTGGAAAGTTCTGGAATCTGCGTGGATCCACAAATTTCCACCCACCCCGCGTTCCCCAAAGCCTTACGAGAAAAATGGTACCTCACTTGTGTGGGTCGGCCTAGTGCCTGCGACAGGAAACGGCGCAAAAAGCAACGTGGTCACACCTCAATTTCGCAGTGAAAAATGACCCTTTTTTGGCAAAGCGCCTAGCTGTAGTTTTTGAACCCTAACTCTGCCGGCACCTAGGGAAACCTAGCATACCTATACATTTTTGAAAACTAGACACCCAGGGGAATCCAGGATGGGGTGACTTGACTGCCTCCCACCAGGTTCTGTTACCCAGAATCCCTTGCAAACATAAAAAATTGTCCAAAAAACACATTTTCCCCACATTTCTGTGGTGGAAAGTTCTGGAATCTGCGTGGATCCACAAATTTCCACCCACCCCGCGTTCCCCAAAGTCTTACGAGAAAAATGGTACCTCACTTGTGTGGGTCGGCCTAGTGCCTGCGACAGGAAACGGCGCAAAACGCAACGCGGTCACACCTCAATTTCGCAGTGAAAAATGACCGTTTTTGGCAAAATGCCTAGCTGTAGTTTTTGAACCCTACCTCTGCCGGCACCTAGGGAAACCTAGCAAACCTATACATTTTTGAAAACTAGATACCCAGGGGAATCCAGGATGGGGTGACTTGACTGCCTCCCACCAGGTTCTGTTACCCAGAATCCCTTGCAAACATAAAAAATTGTCAAAATAATCACATTTTCTCCACATTTCTGTGGTGGAAAGTTCTGGAATCTGTGTGGATCCACAAATTTCCACCCACCCCGCGTTCCCCAAAGTCTTACGAGAAAAATGGTACCTCACTTGTGTGGGTCGGCCTAGTGCCTGCGACAGTAAACGGCGCAAAACGCAACGCGGTCCCACCTCAATTTCGCAGTGAAAAATGACCCTTTTTTGGCAAAGTGCCTAGCTGTAGTTTTTTAACCCTACCTCTGCCGGCACCTAGGGAAACCTAGCAAACCTATACATTTTTGAAAACTAGACACCCAGGGGAATCTAGGATGGGGTGACTTGACTGCCTCCCACCAGGTTCTGTTACCCAGAATCCCTTGCAAACATAAAAAATTGTCCAAAAAACACATTTTCCCCACATTTCTGTGGTGGAAAGTTCTGGAATCTGCGTGGATCCACAAATTTCCACCCACCCCGCGTCCCCCAAAGTCTTACGAGAAAAATGGTACCTCACTTGTGTGGGTCGGCCTAGTGCCTGCGACAGGAAACTGCGCAAAACTCAACGTGGTCACACCTCAATTTCGCAGTGAAAAATGACCCTTTTTTGGCAAAGTGCCTAGCTGTAGTTTTTGAACCCTACCTCTGCCGGCACCTAGGGAAACCTAGCAAACCTATACATTTTTGAAAACTAGACACCCAGGGGAATCCAGGATGGGGTGACTTGACTGCCTCCCACCAGGTTCTGTTACCCAGAATCCCTTGCAAACAGAAACAATTGTCAAAAAAAACACATTTTCCCCACATTTCTGTGGTGGAAAGTTCTGGAATCTGCGTGGATCCACAAATTTCCACCCACCCCGCGTCCCCCAAAGTCTTACGAGAAAAATGGTACCTCACTTGTGTGGGTCGGCCTAGTGCCTGCGACAGGAAACGGCGCAAAACTCAACGTGGTCACACCTCAATTTCGCAGTGAAAAATGACCCTTTTTTGGCAAAGTGCCTAGCTGTAGTTTTTGAACCCTACCTCTGCCGGCACCTAGGGAATCCTAGCAAACCTATACATTTTTGAAAACTAGACACCCAGGGGAATCCAGGATGGGGTGACTTGACTGCCTCCCACCAGGTTCTGTTACCCAGAATCCCTTGCAAACATAAAAAATTGTCAAAAAAACACATTTTCCCCACATTTCTGTGGTGGAAAGTTCTGGAATCTGCGTGGATCCACAAATTTCCACCCACCCCGCGTCCCCCAAAGTCTTACGAGAAAAATGGTACCTCACTTGTGTGGGTCGGCCTAGTGCCTGCGACAGGAAACGGCGCAAAACGCAACGCGGTCACACCTCAATTTCGCAGTGAAAAATGACCCTTTTTTGGCAAAGTGCCTAGCTGTAGTTTTTGAACCCTACCTCTGCCGGCACCTAAGGAAACCTAGCAAACCTATACATTTTTGAAAACTAGACACCCAGGGGAATCCAGGATGGGGTGACTTGACTGCCTCCCACCAGGTTCTGTTACCCAGAATCCCTTGCAAACATAAAAAATTGTCCAAAAAACACATTTTCCCCACATTTCTGTGGTGGAAAGTTCTGGAATCTGCGTGGATCCACAAATTTCCACCCACCCCGCGTCCCCCAAAGTCTTACGAGAAAAATGGTACCTCACTTGTGTGGGTCGGCCTAGTGCCTGCGACAGGAAACTGCGCAAAACTCAACGTGGTCACACCTCAATTTCGCAGTGAAAAATGACCCTTTTTTGGCAAAGTGCCTAGCTGTAGTTTTTGAACCCTACCTCTGCCGGCACCTAGGGAAACCTAGCAAACCTATACATTTTTGAAAACTAGACACCCAGGGGAATCCAGGATGGGGTGACTTGACTGCCTCCCACCAGGTTCTGTTACCCAGAATCCCTTGCAAACATAAAAAATTGTCCAAAAATCAAATTTTCCCCACATTTCTGTGGTGGAAAGTTCTGGAATCTGCGTGGATCCACAAATTTCCACCCACCCCGCGTTCCCCAAAGTCTAACGAGAAAAATGGTACCTCACTTGTGTGGGTCGGCCTAGTGCCTGCGACAGGAAACGGCGCAAAACGCAACGTGGTCACACCTCAATTTCGCAGTGAAAAATGACCCTTTTTTGGCAAAGTGCCTAGCTGTAGTTTTTGAACCCTACCTCTGCCGGCACCTAGGGAAACCTAGCAAACCTATACATTTGTGAAAACTAGACACCCAGGGGAATCCAGGATGGGGTGACTTGACTGCCTCCCACCAGGTTCTGTTACCCAGAATCCCTTGCAAACATAAAAAATTGTCAAAAAAAACACATTTTCCCCACATTTCTGTGGTGGAAAGTTCTGGAATCTGCGTGGATCCACAAATTTCCACCCACCCCGCGTTCCCCAAAGTCTAACGAGAAAAATAGTACCTCACTTGTGTGGGTCGGCCTAGTGCCTGCGACAGGAAACTGCACAAAACGCAACGTGGTCACACCTCAATTTCGCAGTGAAAAATGACCCTTTTTTGGCAAAATGCCTAGCTGTAGTTTGTGAACCCTAGCTCTGCCGGCACCTAGGGAAACCTAGCAAACCTATACATTTTTGAAAACTAGACACCCAGGGGAATCCAGGATGGGGTGACTTGACTGCCTCCCACCAGGTTCTGTTACCCAGAATCCCTTGCAAACATAAAAAATTGTCCAAAAAACACATTTTCCCCACATTTCTGTGGTGGAAAGTTCTGGAATCTGCGTGGATCCACAAATTTCCACCCACCCCGCGTCCCCCAAAGTCTTACGAGAAAAATGGTACCTCACTTGTGTGGGTCGGCCTAGTGCCTGCGACAGGAAACTGCGCAAAACTCAACGTGGTCACACCTCAATTTCGCAGTGAAAAATGACCCTTTTTTGGCAAAGTGCCTAGCTGTAGTTTTTGAACCCTACCTCTGCCGGCACCTAGGGAAACCTAGCAAACCTATACATTTTTGAAAACTAGACACCCAGGGGAATCCAGGATGGGGTGACTTGACTGCCTCCCACCAGGTTCTGTTACCCAGAATCCCTTGCAAACATAAAAAATTGTCCAAAAAATCAAATTTTCCCCACATTTCTGTGGTGGAAAGTTCTGGAATCTGCGTGGATCCACAAATTTCCACCCACCCCGCGTTCCCCAAAGTCTAACGAGAAAAATGGTACCTCACTTGTGTGGGTCGGCCTAGTGCCTGCGACAGGAAACGGCGCAAAACGCAACGTGGTCACACCTCAATTTCGCAGTGAAAAATGACCCTTTTTTGGCAAAGTGCCTAGCTGTAGTTTTTGAACCCTACCTCTGCCGGCACCTAGGGAAACCTAGCAAACCTATACATTTGTGAAAACTAGACACCCAGGGGAATCCAGGATGGGGTGACTTGACTGCCTCCCACCAGGTTCTGTTACCCAGAATCCCTTGCAAACATAAAAAATTGTCAAAAAAACACATTTTCCCCACATTTCTGTGGTGGAAAGTTCTGGAATCTGCGTGGATCCACAAATTTCCACCCACCCCGCGTTCCCCAAAGTCTAACGAGAAAAATAGTACCTCACTTGTGTGGGTCGGCCTAGTGCCTGCGACAGGAAACTGCACAAAACGCAACGTGGTCACACCTCAATTTCGCAGTGAAAAATGACCCTTTTTTGGCAAAATGCCTAGCTGTAGTTTGTGAACCCTAGCTCTGCCGGCACCTAGGGAAACCTACCAAACACACACATTTCTGAAAAGTAGACACCCGGGGGCTTCCAGGGAGGTATGGCTTGCGTGGATCCCCCAACGTTTCCTTACCCAGAATCCCCTGCAAACCTCACTTTTAGCTGAAAAAATCCCTTTTTTCACACATTTTTGTGTGGGAAAGTGTGGCATCACTGGCCTCACACAAATTTCCTACCACCCAGCGTTCCCCCAGGTCTCCCGATAAAAATGGTGCCTCACTTGTGTGGGAGGCCCAAGTACCTGCGACAGGCAAGGGCCCACAACGTAGTGAGGCGACCTCAAAATTGCCTATGTCAAAACCACCTGGTTTTGCAAGTGGGGTCACCTGGGTTTTTGGCCCGTGCTCGGCGGCCATCTAGGGAAACCTACCAAACCCACACATTTCTGAAAAGTAGACACCCGGGGGCTTCCATGGAGGTATGGCTTGCGTGGATCCCCCAACGTTTCCTACCCAGAATCCCTTGCAAACCTCAATTTTAGCTGAAAAAAATCACTTTTTCACACATTTGTGTGTGGGAAAGTGTGGCATCACTGGCCTCACACAAATTTCCTACCACCCAGCGTTCCCCCAGGTCTCCCGATAAAAATGGTGCCTCACTTGTGTGGGAGGCCCAAGTACCCGCGACAGGCAAGGGCCCACAACGTAGTGAGGTGACCTCAAAATTGCCTATCTCAAAACCACCTGGTTTTGCAGGGGAGTCACCTGGGTTTTGGCCCGTGCTCGCGGCCATCTAGGGAAACCTACCAAACCCACACATTTCTGAAAAGTAGACACCCGGGGGCTTCCAGGGAGGTATGGCTTGCGTGGATCCCCAACGTTTCCTTACCCAGAATACCCTGCAAACCTCACTTTTAGCTGAAAAAATCACTTTTTCACACATTTTGTGTGGGAAAGTGTGGCATCACTGGCCTCACACAAATTTCCTACCACCCAGCGTTCCCCAGGTCTCCCGATAAAAATGGTGCCTCACTTGTGTGGGAGGCCCAAGTACCTGCGACAGGCAAGGGCCCACAACGTAGTGAGGCGACCTCAAAATTGCCTATCTCAAAACCACCTGGTTTTGCAAGAGGTCACCTGGGTTTTGGCCCCGTGCTCGGTGGCCATCTAGGAAACCTACTAAACCCACACATTTCTGAAAGTAGACACCTGGGGGCTTCCAGGGAGGTATGGCTTGCGTGGATCCCCCAACGTTCCTTACCCAGAATCCCCTGCAAACCTCACTTTTAGCTGAAAAAATCACTTTTTTCACACATTTTTGTGTGGGAAAGTGAGGCATCACTGGCCTCACACAAATTTCCTACCACCCAGCGTTCCCCCAGGTCTCCCGATAAAATGGTGCCTCACTTGTGTGGGAGGCCCAAGTACCCGCGACAGGCAAGGGCCCACAACGTATTGAGGCGACCTCAAAATGGCCTTTCACAAAACCACCTGGTTTTGCAAGGGAGTCACCTGGGTTTTTGGCCCGTGCTCGGCGGCCATCTAGGAAACCTACCAAACCCACACATTTCTGAAAAGTAGACACCTGGGGCTTCCAGGGAGGTATGGCTTGCGTGGATCCCCCAACGTTTCCTTACCCAGAATCCCTGCAAACCTCACTTTTAGCTGAAAAAATCACTTTTTTCACACATTTTTGCGTGGGAAAGTGTGGCATCACTGGCCTCACACAAATTTCCTACCACCCAGCGTTCCCCAGGTCTCCCGATAAAAATGGTGCCTCACTTGTGTGGGAGGCCCAAGTACCCGCGACAGGCAAGGGCCCAAAACATTTTTGATAGGCAATGTTGATGTTGCCTCAAAACGTTTTGTGTCCTTGCCTGTCGCGGGTACTTGGGCCTCCCACACAAGTGAGGCACCATTTTTATCGGGAGACCTGGGGGAACGCTGGGTGGTAGGAAATTTGTGTGAGGCCAGTGATGCCACACTTTCCCACACAAAAATGTGTGAAAAAAGTGATTTTTTCAGCTAAAAGTGAGGTTTGCAGGGGATTCTGGGTAAGGAAACGTTGGGGGATCCACGCAAGCCATACCTCCCTGGAAGCCCCCGGGTGTCTACTTTTCAGAAATGTGTGGGTTTGGTAGGTTTCCCTAGATGGCCGCCGAGCACGGGCCAAAAACCCAGGTGACTCCCTTGCAAAACCAGGTGGTTTTGAGATAGGCAATTTTGAGGTCGCCTCACTACGTTGTGGGCCCTTGCCTGTCGCGGGTACTTGGGCCTCCCACACAAGTGAGGCACCATTTTTATCGGGAGACCTGGGGAACGCTGGGTGGTAGGAAATTTGTGTGAGGCTAGTGATGCCACACTTTCCCACACAAAAATGTGTGAAAAAGTGATTTTTTCAGCTAAAAGTGAGGTTTGCAGGGGATTCTGGGTAAGGAAACGTTGGGGGATCCACGCAAGCCATACCTCCCTGGAAGCCCCCGGGTGTCTACTTTTCAGAAATGTGTGGGTTTGGTAGGTTTCCTAGATGGCCGCCGAGCACGGGGCCAAAAACCCAGGTGACTCCCTTGCAAAACCAGGTGGTTTTGTGAAAGGCCATTTTGAGGTCGCCTCAATACGTTGTGGGCCCTTGCCTGTCGCGGGTACTTGGGCCTCCCACACAAGTGAGGCACCATTTTTATCGGGAGACCTGGGGAACGCTGGGTGGTAGGAAATTTGTGTGAGGCCAGTGATGCCACACTTTCCCACACAAAAATGTGTGAAAAAAGTGATTTTTTCAGCTAAAAGTGAGGTTTGCAGGGTATTCTGGGTAAGGAAACGTTGGGGGATCCACGCAAGCCATACCTCCCTGGAAGCCCCCGGGTGTCTACTTTTCAGAAATGTGTGGGTTTGGTAGGTTTCCTAGATGGCCGCCGAGCACGGGGCCAAAACCCAGGTGACTCCCTTGCAAAACCAGGTGGTTTTGTGAAAGGCCATTTTGAGGTCGCCTCAATACGTTGTGGGCTCTTGCCTGTCGCGGGTACTTGGGCCTCCCACACAAGTGAGGCACCATTTTTATCGGGAGACCTGGGGGAACGCTGGGTGGTAGGAAATTTGTGTGAGGCCAGTGATGCCACACTTTCCCACACAAAAATGTGTGAAAAAGTGATTTTTTCAGCTAAAAGTGAGGTTTGCAGGGGATTCTGGTAAGGAAACGTTGGGGGATCCACGCAAGCCATACCTCCCTGGAAGCCCCCGGGTGTCTACTTTTCAGAAATGTGTGGGTTTGGTAGGTTTCCTATGTGGCCGCCGAGCCCCGGGCCAAAACCCAGGTGACCCCCTTGCAAAACCAGGTCATAATGAGATAATGTGTTGTTTATTTCTGCAGCGTGAAAATGTTGGCACAATATTGCAAGGAAAATGTGACAGACATTTTGAGGTTTGCAGGACATTGTGGGTACCATAACTTCTTGGGATCCACAAGAGAGATATCACCATGTACTCCCATGGGTGTTTCGTTTACGACAATATCTACAGTTGGTAGGTTATTCTTAGACGGAATGTACACCTTGGCAGACAGACTAAAAAGACAAAGATTACTGCACAGCCATCTATTCCTCAAGCACACACACATACTGGTTGGATTTGGCACGAGGGTGAGTGATGGTTCAGTATATACACTTGTATTAACAAGTGATTTCACAAAAATGAAATGCACTGTTAATAATTGAAAGGACGAGAAACTGAACCATTGACTCACAGCTCGTGAGCTGTAAAGCCACGACAAGGCACCAACCTCTTTACAGGCCATTCATACACCTTTCATACGTGTGACAAATACAAAACCATTCACACCACCAGCCGCGGGCCCATCACATTACAACACTCACACCAGCAGACAGCGCCATTCAAGGGCCCATCACTTTCACACGCCCACATTCCTAACACAGCAACCACACAACCTGATGGATTGCGTGGAGTGTCGCTCGGCTAGCAGTGTGTGTAGTGACCAGCAGCAAGTCACTACTCACACACTGCCAGCCGAGCGCCACTCCACGCACACCGCCAGCCAAGCACCAGCCTACACACACCACCATCACATTTAGGATTTTTTTATACAAAAAAGAAAACACAAACAAATTGCAAATAGATACAAATCTACTAACACAAAATCAGAAACATTGCACTAATGCCAACCTTGAAACAGAACAACAATTCTTAAACATTACAGACCAGGCAGTTCACTTTACCACTCATGGTTGCTCCCAATAATTATTTTGCTTGTGGTACGCTCTATAACAAGCAGGCACACACAGCCCAGGGTTAGAAGGACACTCAGGGCAGTACATACGAGTCTCCTTCCGCGTACCTCTTCGCCAACAGACTCTACATCTCCTAGTGGGAAAGTCTTTTGAGGATGTAGGAGGAATGTGATCAGGAAAGTGGCGATCTTTCAATCGAGCCACATCCTCCACCACTCCAACTCTAGGAACACTTGCCTGTTCCACAACAACAAGGCTGCCTATGACAGACTCCTGAAACTGAACAAAAGTCAACTTTGACGCAGGAGAACACTCCTTGAACACAACAAAAGCATTGAAAGTTGCTAAATTGAAGAGATGGATGGCCAACTTCTTATACCAAATGTAAGACTTACGAATAGCAGTGTAAGGTTCCAACCTCTGATCTACTCTATCAACACCACCCATGTGCTTATTGTAGTCTAAAATGCACACAGGTTTGCGCACTTCAGCAATCTGACCCCAAACAGCCACAGGTGAAGTACTCTCATCATGGATGGTAGTCAGCATGTACACATCCCTCCTGTCCACAAATTTCACAGCTAGCAGTTCCTCACTACGCAAGGCACTGCACTGTCCCCTCTGAAGTTTTTTGCAAACAAGCTCTTTTGGATAACCTTTACGGTTAGAGCGGATTGTGCCACAAGCAAAAGTGTCCACTTTGAACAATTCCTTAAACAATTGCACAGCAGTGTAGAAGTTATCAAGGTACAAATGGTGGCCTCTGTTAAACAGTCCTCTAGCAAGTTCCCACACAATTTTCTCTGAAACTCCTACTAAAGTGGACGGACAACCAGGGGGTCAATAGTGGAATCCCTACCAGTGTACACACGCAAATTAAAAACATATCCTGTCCTACTCTCAGACAACATATACAGCTTAATTCCATAGCATGCCCTCTTGCTAGGAATGTACTACCTAAAAACCAAACGGCCCTTGAACAGCACCAAAGACTCATCAATAGATATTTCTTTCCCTGGAGTATAGATCTCTGAAAATCGATCTACAAAGTGATCAAGAACAGGCCGAATCTTAAAAAGACGGTCACATTCAGGGTGATCTCGTGGCAACGCCAAACCATTATCAACAAAATGCAGCATCCGAAGCAAAAGTAAATACCGATCACGAGTCATAACTGCAGGAAATATGGCCGTTGCCATCAAGGGACTGGTAGACCAATATGAACTCATGGACGGCTTCCTTATCAAACCCATCAAAAAAGTCAAACCCAAAAACTTCTTCATCTCTTCCAGATTTGTGGGACTCCACCGGGTAGCTCTAGAATGGGGCCTAAGTCTGGCACTGTTGTCCCTCAAAAACTGTTCAGCATACAAATTAGTCTGCTCAACAATCTCACCCAAAAATACATCATCCATAAACAACTGAAAATACTGTATAGGCAAATAATGTTCACAATCCACTCTACACCCTGCATAACCACTAAAGGCAGGCAACACCGGCTGCACCATGTTTGGATCAACCCAGAGTCCAGCACTTCCAGTAGGAAGCCTAGCAGCCCCAGGCTGCAATCCAGATGCCTCTTGCACCATCGGCACAGTAGTATCCTCCTCTAAATCAGGCACTTCATCTGCACTGAGAGTACCTTCATCATCCAATGATTCCATGTGGAGAGAAAACTCACTGCCTGAATCTTCCCCTCCCTCCTCTCCCTCAGACGCACTGTCAGTCTCATAATCCTGCTCAGAGGAAGATTCAAGAAGCAAACCAACCACCTGCTGAGCAGTAATTCTACGGCTAGCCATAATGCTTACTAATAAAGGTTACTTGTCAAACAAGTCAACAACAACAAACCCTTTGTAAAAAAAAAGAAATAAACAAAATGTAGCTTTATCACAAAGACCTATATACTCCAACACTATACCACTCACGTGACAGAAGCAGCTAGACTCACCACCACCTACTCTGCACAGACACAGTAAGGATCAACAATATCCCACTAAAAAAGAAGAAAAAAATTACACATAAGACAATGCAAAACATCGCAAAGAATTTCATGCTCTGAACACTAACAAATATGCTGCCATTATGGCACCACTTACAAAAAATGCATTCATGCATGACAATAATACTCATTTGGAGTACACACAACAAAAATATTTTTCTTACCAAATAAATGCAATTACGCAAAACTGCAGAACCACAACTGCCGAAACCGCAAACAGGAATCAAAAGCTTTACACTAGAATAAAAAGGAGGAAAAAAACATTACAATCACATATGCAAATAATGCACCAGTCCACACACAATCCACCAGCCAAGCTAAGGGGTAGGTGGGCCTAACAGTATAAATAAAATATTCACACCCGTAAAGGGAGCAACCCTTGCCCTTTTGGCCACTCCCCAACACAAAAATAAAAAAAACCCTGGTGCCTAGTGGGCATTCCTGCTGCACGATCACATGATCGTGCAGCAGGAATGCACAAAAGAGGCATCGGGGGAAAGGAAAACCCTTTCCTTTCCCTCGATGCCTCTTTTGATACAAACCCCCCTCCCCGAGCCAAACCTCACCTGATTTCCCGACGCGCTGGAAGCAAATGGCTTCCAGCGCGTCGGGGAAGAAAGGGAAACCCTCAATGATGTCAGTGCGCTAACGTCATTGATGGGGCGAGGGAGGCAGGGGAAGCCCTTCCCCTGCCTCCCCAAAAAAAAAAACCTAACGATCAGATTCTCATGGGGAGCGCCAGCGCTTCCCCGTGGGTGGTCTTATGACGAGCTGGACTCGTCACGAGCACTGTGTGCCATGACGAGTCCAGCTCGTCATAAGCACCGAAGGGGATAAAGGGTCAGAGCAGGATCTCAGCGGCAGACGAGGAGAAGGAACCTCCTGGTCACAGGAACTACACGAGCATTGCGCTCGAGAAATTCAAGGATGCAAAGACCTCCATCAAGGATTACAGCTAACTTTTCAGGGTGTAAATGGAGAGAAGGCACATCTGCCCTGCATATTTATCCACGAAGATGCCACCGTTTTGTGCAATACCTCTACTCAACTGGAGTACTTTCTACTGGCTAATCAGTAAGTGCTACCTCGTTGGGTAAATGTATAGTGCCTTTCCTACACTACAGCTGCGTAAAAGACCAGAAGAATTGTCTCCAGTGACCTGTGTGTCTGTAACTTTGCCACCGCGCCGAAAGCGCCGGGGTCCTTTGAGTAAGCTGTCCATCATAGTGGGGAAAGGGCGGGCGTACGTTGCATACCGCTAGTGTATGTGTGGCGGGGCCAAACGAGCGGGGCTTCTAGGCCCGTTCACATGCCTCTTGTTTATAAAGGGTCAGAGCAGGATCTCAGCGGCAGACGAGGAGAAGGAACCTCATGGTCACAGGAACTACACGAGCATTGCGCTCGACAAATTCAAGGATGCAAAGACCTCCATCAAGGATTACAGCTAACTTTTCAGGGTGTAAATGGAGAGAAGGCACATCTCAACGCTCACGAATTCTACATGAGAATTGCGCTCGAGAAAATGAAGGATGCAAAGACCTCCATCAAGGATTACAGCTAACTTGTCAGGGTGTAAATGGAGAGAAGGCACATCTGCCCTGCATATTTATCCACGAAGATGCCACCGTTTTGTGCAATACCTCTACTCAACTGGAGTACTTTCTACTGGCTAATCAGTAAGTGCTACCTCGTTGGGTAAATGTATAGTGCCTTTCCTACACTACAGCTGCGTAAAGGACCAGAAGAATTGTCTCCAGTGACCTGTGTGTCTGTAACTTTGCCACCGCGCCGAAAGCGCCGGGGTCCTTTGAGTAAGCTGTCCATCATAGTGGGGAAAGGGCGGGCATACGTTGCATACCGCTAGTGTATGTGTGGCGGGGCTTCTAGGCCCGTTCACATGCCTCTTGTTTATAAAGGGTCAGAGCAGGATCTCAGCGGCAGACGAGGAGAAGGAACCTCATGGTCACAGGAACTACACGAGCATTGCGCTCGACAAATTCAAGGATGCAAAGACCTCCATCAAGGATTACAGCTAACTTTTCAGGGTGTAAATGGAGAGAAGGCACATCTCCACGCTCACAAATTCTACACGAGAATTGCGCTCGAGAAAATGAAGGATGCAAATACCTCCATCAAGGATTACAGCTAACTTGTCAGGGTGTAAATGGAGAAAAGGCACATCTGCCCTGCATATTTATCCACGAAGATGCCACCGTTTTGTGCAATACCTCTACTCAACTGGAGTACTTTCTACTGGCTAATCAGTAAGTGCTACCTCGTTGGGTAAATGTATAGTGCCTTTCCTACACTACAGCTGCGTAAAGGACCAGAAGAATTGTCTCCAGTGACCTGTGTGTCTGTAACTTTGCCACCACGCCGAAAGCGCCGGGGTCCTTTGAGTAAGCTGTCCATCATAGTGGGGAAAGGGCGGGCATACTTTGCATACCGCTAGTGTATGTGTGGCGGGGCTTCTAGGCCCGTTCACATGCCTCTTGTTTATAAAGGGTCAGAGCAGGATCTCAGCGGCAGACGAGGAGAAGGAACCTCATGGTCACAGGACCTACACGAGCATTGCGCTCGACAAATTCAAGGATGCAAAGACCTCCATCAAGGATTACAGCTAACTTTTCAGGGTGTAAATGGAGAGAAGGCACATCTCCACGCTCACGAATTCTACACGAGAATTGCGCTCGAGAAAATGAAGGATGCAAAGACCTCCATCAAGGATTACAGCTAACTTGTCAGGGTGTAAATGGAGAGAAGGCACATCTGCCCTGCATATTTATCCACGAAGATGCCACCGTTTTGTGCAATACCTCTACTCAACTGGAGTACTTTCTACTGGCTAATCAGTAAGTGCTACCTCGTTGGGTAAATGTATAATGCCTTTCCTACACTACAGCTGCGTAAAGGACCAGAAGAATTGTCTCCAGTGACCTGTGTGTCTGTAACTTTGCCACCGCGCCGAAAGCGCTGGGGTCCTTTGAGTAAGCTGTCCATCATAGTAGGGAAAGGGCGGGCATACGTTGCATACCGCTAGTGTATGTGTGGCGGGGCCAAACGAGCTGGGCTTCTAGGCCCGTTCACATGCCTCTTGTTTATAAAGGGTCAGAGCAGGATCGCAGCGGCAGACGAGGAGAAGGAACCTCCTGGTCACAGGAACTACACGAGCATTGCGCTCGAGAAAATCAAGGATGCAAAGACCTCCATCAAGTATTACAGCTAACTTTTCAGGGTGTAAATGGAGAGAAGGCACATCTCCACGCTCACAATGGCGCCCTCGTGGGTATTCCTGCTGCACGATCACATGATCGTGCAGCAGGAATGCACAAAAGAGGCATCGGGGAAAGGAAAACCCTTTCCTTTCCCTCGATGTCTCTTTAGAATCAAACCCCCCTCCCCGAGCCAAAACTCACCTTATTTCCCGACGCGCTGGAAGCAAATGGCTTCCAGCGCGTCGGGGAAGAAAGGGAAACCCTCAATGATGTCAGCGCGCCTCGCGCGCTGACGTCATTGATGGGGGGGCGGGAAGGGGGGCGGTGGGAGGCAGGGGAAGGACTTCCCCTGCCTTCCCCAAAAAAAAACCGACGATCGGATTCCCACGGGGGGAGCGCCAGCGCTTCCCCCGTGGGTGGTCTTATGACGAGCTGGACTCGTCATGAGCACACGAGCACTGTGTGCCATGACGAGTCCAGCTCGTCATAAGCATGGAAGGGGTTAAGAGACTCAAGCTAATTCTACCATCTTTAAAGTACAGTATTGTGGATTATTTTTTGTCATTTATGGTCTTGTGGTAAATCTATATAAAAGATACTTATTTTTATAATACAACCTGTGTGGTGTCCATTTGTAGTGTTGTCACTGGATTACTGTATGTGTTCACAAATGCTTTACACACTGCCTCTGAACTAAGCCTGTCTGCTCGTACCAAGCTACCAAGGGGGTGAGCAGGGGTTATTTCAGGAGTGTACCCCCTTACCCTGACTAGAAGCAAGGGTCCCTATTTGGACAAAGGTACCTACTTCTGCCAACTGGAGACCCCCAGTTCTAACACTATTCAACAATGGGCAGGAGCATATTTGATACAGCATTAAAATCACATCATAATTAACAGAATGACAAGGTATAGTGAAATACATTAATCATCAGTCATGGCAAGCAAATAGGATGTCAATGGACCCCAGATATCAAGTGGTTTAGAGGTGTTAGGGAGTTCCTCAGCATAGCAAGTAAGCTGGGCACGGCAGTACACTAAATCCTGTAGCCACTGTCTATGTGTCGGCGCCGGTCTGCCACCCCAGAGCATAGCAACCCTGCGCTTGGCCAATAGGAGCGCCACTGCCACCAGCCTCCTAACCGGAGCTTGTATAGTAGATACAAGTCCCAATAAACACATTTGCGGGGTTCACGCCACGGGCGTCTCCACCATGGTGGTCAGGCTTTGTGTGACTTGTACCCAAAATTCTGCAATTTTTGGACAGGCCCAGGCTAAATGTTGAAAATCTGCCTGAGGGGCATGACACCTGACACAACTTCAATCCATATTTATATAGTAAAGCAGGCGTGTAATACACCTGGTGCAGGTATTTAAAATGTATCAATTTAAGATTACCATTGGCAGTGAGCCGCTCTGTCAGTTTACAACTTTCACGCCAATCTTCTTAGGACAATGGGTCAGGGAGAATTGCATTCCATTTTGTCATTGATGCCGCTCCTGTAACTAACCCCTCTCTCTGCAAGATGTGGTATAAGCGGGTGATGAGGCGTGACTTTGTTTGAGTAGTGTATATGAGTTGCAATGCATCCAGTGTCATCGGTGCCCTCGGAAATTGTGGGTACAATGTACTTATCGCAGCCCGCAGTCTAACGTAGATAAAGACACTCATGGCAGCATTGCCTCCCTCCCCTATAAACGCTTCAGCGCGTATAAAGTCCCCATCTGGAAACACATCCCCCATCATGCGCACTCCACTCTCCTGAAGAACTTGAAGCGCACCTTTTTCACCAGATACAGAAATGGAAGAGTGATGCAAAAGCAGCATGTCCGGCGCATAGAGCGGTAATTTCTGTGTTCGCTTCCAGAGTTCCTGCCATGTACCGACAGTGCATTGCACTGTATCTATTTCACCCTTCTCAAAGACCGAATGCGTGTTCACAATCATTGCCTTGAGCGGTATAGGATGTACAGCGCCCTCTTCCACCGCCACATGTGGAATATAAGCCGGTGCTTGTAGCCAATAGTAGGCATAGTGGGCCTGGGCACATAGATAATACAGCTGCAGATCCAGAGCTGCAAAGCCGCCCATATCATATGGAAGGGTTAGGACTTCCCACTTCACTCAAGGCTTTCCCCCCCCCCATGCGAGTGTGATCAACAATGAACGGAGTGCATCAAAGAAAGTCTGCTTGAGACGGATGGGGATATTAATAAATAAGTACAAAAACCGAGGCAGTACAATCATTTTAATCAGTGCTAACCGGTCAGCCAGTGATAGCGGCAATTTAATCCACCTAGCGACCTGCTCTTCAAGTATCACATTCGCTCTACCATAGTTTAATTGAACAACTACCTGTGGATCCCTATGGATCCAGATTCCCAAATACTTTACTTCATCTACGCACCATTCCAAGGGATATTCAATCTCCATACGCTTCGTGCTGTCCGTCAAAGGCATAATTATGGATTTGGCCCAGTTTATCCCTAGCCCTGCATGCCATTCAAACCGGACATATTCCCTGATAAGGGGTGCTAAATGCGTCTCCGGATCACAAACATAGAGCACCATGTCATCCGCATACATGGATACTGCCAGCGGACGTTGATAAAAGCTCAATGCAGCACGTGCATAACTCTGGCGTAGGATACACGCCAGGGGCTCAAGAACCACCGCAAAAAGTAGAGGCGATAGCGGGCATCCCTGTCGCGTACCACGCTGTATCGACAATGTGGTGGGCGTATGCCCATTCAGCCGCACTCGCGCTATAGGATCTGTGTATAATAACCGGATCCAGTTCGTAAAAATAAAAGGGACACCCATGCGATGTAAAACGGTGAATAAGTAGGTCCAGGAAATCGAATCAAAAGCTTTGGCGGCATCTAATAGGACTGCCACCGCAGGCAATGTTGGTTCTAGCACATGCAACGTGGCAAACAGTGTGCGTAAATTGTGGGATGTCGAGCGCGCAGGCATAAACCCACATTGGACTGGTAGAACCATAATACGTAATACAATCGCAGACGGGTAGCCAACACTTTTGCTAGAATTTTAACATCAGTGTTCATAAGTAACCCTGGGCAAAGCACTACGCTACGCTCGCGTAGTTTGCGAAGTTTGCGCTACTTCGCACAACGCGAATTGCACATAGCACAGTGCAAACACACGTAGCGTAGCGTAGTGCAGCGGTCATTTTTTGCTTGCTTGCGGTCCTCAACGTAAAGTTGGCGACCGCGAGCAAGCAAAATGACATCCCGGCGAGACTTTTTCCTCGTTCGCGATCAGCAACATCAAGTTGCCGATCGCGAGCGTGGAAAATAAACCTCCCGGCGAGATTCTCAATGCGGGGAGGTCAGGTTTCTCATTGCGAGTGGTCGCGTATGCTCGCGACCGCTCGCAATGAGAAACTACCAGTCCGCGTTGAGAAAGCTGCCGCTCGAGTAAAAATCTACTCGAGCGGCAGTAAAAGACAGCTCGCACTGTGCAAGATGCCGTTTTCAATGATTGCACAGGGCGGAAAAGCATCCGGCACTGTGCAATCATTGCGAACAGTGCACTACGCAGTTCGCGTAGTGCTACGCGTAGCTCGCGTGGTGCGAACTGCACTTTGCGTAGCTTCGCGTAGCGCAACTTCGCGAACTACGCCCAGGCTTATTCATAAGCGATAAAGGCCGACACGAATCACAACCGTCTGGCGCCTTACCAGGTTTCAGGAGCGCTATAATTAGTGCTTCTCGCATGGTGACTGGCAGACATTTTTGCTCATATGCTTCGAGATATAGCTCATGCAAGCACGGTGCCAAGAGGTCGATATACTCTTTATAAAACTCAGCTGGCAAACCATCTGTGCCTGTAGCCTTCCCGTTCGGTAGCTCTTTATTAGCATCCCGTATTTCATCAAGCGTGAGCTGATGCATTAAAAAATCTTGCTGCCCTCGTGAAAGCCAGACTAGTGCAATATCTTCTAAGAAGCGCGCAATATCAGCTTCCTCCGCTGTCTTACGAGTTGTATACATGAGCTGATAGTATCGTACAAACGTGTCAAGGATCCCTGCCGTGTCATAGTGTATAGTGCCTTCATCGTCTACAATCTTAGCTATATGTGTTCTACCCCAGGGCTCTGCAATTTTGTGGGCTAATGCTCTTCCCGGTCTGCCCCCTTCTCCATAATATCTTGCCGTCCAGCGGCAGGACAAATGTCGCACCTCTTGATCAGCTGTATCATTGTACTCTGTGACCTTACTCCTAATAGTAGCTAGAGTAGCGGGATCCGCCCCAACCTCATATTCACGTTCTAAATGACCCAGTTCCTTTTCCAGTGTTCTCATAGTGCCACGCAAAGATAGAAGAACCCCAGCTTGCAAACCTATGCAGGTGCCCCATATGGTCACCTTAAAGGCTTCCCATAGAGTTCCCATACTATCTACGGATCCCCTATTATGTTCAAAATAATCAATTATAGCTTCTCTCACACCTTTACAGAAAACCGGATCTAGCAGGGAGGAGGATTGTAGTCGCCATTGAAATTGTGTAGGCGCGTGCGTGGGTATGTTCATATTGAGCAGGACAGGGGAATGATCTGAGAGTGTCTTGGGCAGGTGGCGAATATCAATGACCCACGAATACACATCAGCTGTCGCTAACCAAAAATCAAGACGTGACCAGGAATGGTGCACATATGATTGGCATGTGCCTTCCTTTAGACAAGGATTGTGCAGCCGCCACATATCCAATAGCCCCAAGTCTCTCATGCCATTAGTGACAGAGAGCACTGCCTTTTTGGGCGCCACTTCAGCTGAGGTCAAGCGGTCCTCCCCCGGCACCCGCACTACGTTAAAATCCCCCCGCAAACAATAGCAGATGGAGCCAATTTATGTATTTTACCCCACAATGCCTCAAAAAACCCTGGGCCGTCTATATTAGGCCCATAGAGGTTTACAATTGTCACACGTGTGCCACATAGAAAGCCCTGCACCAGGATATATCTCCCCATATCATCTTTATCAACATGCAAAATTTCAAAGGGGATGCCCTTCTTGATCAGGATCATAACACCCCTCGCATAGGAGGAGTAAGTAGATGCTAACCGCACACCCACCCATCTAGAGGCCACTGCCTCCACTGCATGCGCCGTGATATGGGTTTCCTGCAACAGTGCTATGTGCACATTGTGACGGTCTAAGTATGCCAAGACCTGCCTCGTCTTTTTAGGATTACTCAGGCCTCTAACATTCCATGTCAACCATGATACAGTAGCGTTCTTAATTTCCACCAACTCACGTAGTATCTAATACATCAGCCCGCCATTGTACATAGCCCGATCTTGTACATGCCATTGACAATTCAAACGATGTGCCCAACTCATTAGCATTCGTGTATAGTTCCCCAACAGTTCCCCCTCTCCCACTTCAGCATCCCAATTATGCTAAGGAACCCCCAGCAAACAGTAATCACACAATCATGTCGCAGCATGACATAGAGCAGCAAAACAAAAGAAAAAGAAATACAGCGCATCAAATTACGCCCAAAAAACAGAGATCAATGTGGGGTACTCCCTACAGGGGGGTCACCAGTAGCCACCAACCCCCGAGATAAAACCAGAGGGGACAAGGTATGTATATAAAAACCTACCCCCATCCAGGGACAACCACCAGAGGCATCGTATAGAAATAACATTACATTTGCAACCCAACATTATGCCTTAGCAAAGCATTGATCATGCCAGGACATCAAAGTTCAGAACAGCAGAGAAAAAACATTTGGCGTTTAAAAAGGATAAGATCAAAGGCGATCAACATTTCAAACTTTGACATAGCAATCAGTCATTTTGACGAATCAATCTCCATACGTGCATCCTATTAGAATGAACTACAACTGCACTACACTCGTAATAAAGAGCTCACACGGTCAGTCCTCAGTGTATGCATCATCATCGGCCGCTCGCTTTGTCTCCTGCCTCTCAATGTGTCGTGCATATTGCATAGCATCCTTGGGTGTTGCGAAGATCTTGGCCTTTCCCTTGTAGTGAATACGAAGACGCGCAGGGTACAACATGGCGTATTGGATCTTCATAGACTGCAGCTTCTTTTTCACCGGATGGAATTCCCGACACGCCTGCTGCACCAATGCGGTAAAATCAGGAAACATGGCGAGTTGCATGCCTTGATACGAAATGGTGCCTTTTTCCCGGGCCAGTCGCAGCACCACATCTCGGTCACAATAATTGAGTAACCGGGCAATGATGGGTCGCGGTGGCGCTCCAGGCACCGGTTTGGGCGCCAAGGACCTGTGCGCACGCTCCACCACCATCATGGCCGAGAAGTGCTCCGCACCAAGCGTATCCTTCAGTAAAGTCTCAACATATAGTTCCATGGGGCCTGTATTCGTTGACTAGGATACCCTAGTAATCCGTAAGTTGTTACGGCGCAATCTGGCCTCGAGATCTTCATTCTTAGCCTGGATTACTGCTAAAAGTTTCTCCATACTGGTGCATGTCGCACTGACCACCTCCACCCGGTCCTCAGTAGTAGAGATACGCTGTTCTGCCTCAGAAATACGGGACCCATGTTTATCAAGCTTGGCCGACATGCTGTCCATGCGCAAGTTGATATTATCAATTTTACTGTTGATCGCCTGCAGACTTTGTTGCATAGTGAGCATCATCCGCTCCAACCAACTGCTAGCACCCGCACCCAACTCTAGTTCAGTGTCCGACGTCGCGGGAGCCTGCGATTTCGTGAGGCGTCAAGTTTCAAAATTGAGCTTCGCCTGCTGCTTATCCGTTTTGCCCATGCTTGCTCCAGGACCAAGGCAATATCACAGTCAGACTAGTGCACAGCCCAGCACGTAAGTGTCACCCAAGGCGCTCAAAAGATGCCCAGCCTGCAAGCAGCCGCAGCAGTGCAATGTCGCAACCCTCCACAGTCGGGAGATCAAGGCAGTTTGTGTGTAAATCAGCGCCCACCAATCCTGTATACTGTAGGAGACACAGCCCCACTGCTCCAGAACATGGACAGGCAGCCAGCCGGACCCCACTACAAAGCAGAAACAGTTCACTGTCATAGCGCCTCACCCTGATCACAGGCCGATGCCCCCCACACACCCCAGACAGCAGCTGAATGCTCACAAAGGCTGTAGTACAGCAGGGAAGGACAAGTAGGCCTCAGAGGAGCTCAGCAGGAAGATGGCCACATCCAGTAAGCAGGAGCAATCAGGAGGGCAGCACCATCATCAGGTCATGGGCATCTGAGGCAGGGGGAAGCCCAAAAACGCAAAGGCAGCAGAGGCACACACACAATGGCTCAGCCAGACATCTATAACAGAGGCACCATCACTGTGCGATCCCGCATCTCAAGGAGATGCCAGGCACATAGCGGGAATTTCGTGGCTGCCAACTCTCCTCACAGCACGTCCGCTGAACTCAAGGCGCGATATGCTGGCGTAGTACGTGCCGTAACAAAGCCCAGCAAGCGAGAAATTGTCCAGCCGCACGTTTAATAAGGGCCCGCTCTCCGCCACTCCTCAGCGCTCCCGCAACTGCTCACAGCGCGGCCGCGCCACCCAGACAGTCACCGCGGACACACGCCCGGGGCCGGCTGTATCGCACCACGCGGTGCCTCGGGGATAGCAAGCCAGCTCAGCGAAGCGTATGCAGCCCAGCAGCAGCGCTTACCGCTTTGAGAACAAGGAGTGCAGCCGCACAGTGGAGTCTGGTTCAGGCACACAGGCAATTGGAGACAGGGCACAGCAAGCCCTCACAGCTCAGCCTCCTCACCGAGCACCCGCGGGGGCCTCCATTTTGTAGAGAGAAACGTTTTCCACTACTTCATGAACTTTGATACATTTTCTTTGGATCCAAGTGAACCTGAAACAATGCCGGCCCAAAAATCACGCAAACAGCAAATAAAAGACTTTCTGAACTTTCTTAAAAAGACTTACCTGGTGTCACCCTGGGTAGAACTATGGATAATCACCGGGATACTTTTCTTTCTTTTCTGGGTAGGCTTGGTAATTGTTTTTAGTATGCTTATTAATGGGAAATACATTCGGCAAAGCTCTGCTGCCCAAGAAGTGAACTTACTTTTAACCCCTTGTATGCTCATGACGGCTCCCGGCCGTCATGCGTCACGGTGGGCATGTGCGTATGACGGCCAGGAGCCGTCGAATCCCCGCCCACTAATAAAAACCCCCGCACAGCACGAAAATTCACGCCGCATAGAAGGGGTTAAAACCACACCAATCATCTCATCGAGAACAAAGAGACTTGTCATCAGTGAACATTACAGCAGTTCCTATACCTGATGGTATAGCGTGGGACAAGGTTGATTTCGATATATTTGGCCTGACTGAATTTTTTTTTAAAAATCCACATTTATTTAAAATATTATTAAGTGATATCATTACCTCAAATTTATTTTCCATGTTGTCCGATTTGGAAAAATCTGCTGCGTTTTCCAATAGTGAAACATTGGAAGACACATCATACTATGAATCAATGTATTGTTATCAGCATTATGGTCATCATTTTTGCATAAATCTGCTAATCCTAGAAATGTGTTCACATACCACCAGTGGGAACTTTGTCCAACACAGCCGAAAGGCAGTTCAAAAACATTTTCACAGAAGTTTCCATATTTTTCAGGGTTTAATATGTCTGACCCAGCCTCATATTTTTATAAGGTTGCACCAACATCAGCACAGAAAAATATGTTAACAAACACCAAACAGATTTACTCTGCAACCTTTATCGCCCAGTTGTCTGAACAAGGTTACGACTTATGGAAAGACACCATAGACTTGAAATCAGTCTGGGGTACTAGAGAATGGCAGGTACAGGGGTTAGAAGCTTTGTTTAGAGCATGTCTCATCCCTCAGCAGATCATGTTTTTGAACGAGACAGTGCAACAGACGTCTTGCCTTGGACTTGCCAAGAACAAAGACTTGAACACACCTCGAGTGCCAACTCCATCAAACACCAAGGGAAACGAAACATCACAAACAGGGATTACATTAGATGACATCATACAATACAATAGATCAGACCCCGATTGGAAGAAATGGTTGATTTGGCCCACAGACACAAATGGTTGCCAGGAAAGATTCATGGGTAAAACCGAAGGGTTCACAATCCATAGGCCAGATCCGCGCTATGTACAGAGACAACATCCAGGGGTAGTGACATCATACAGTGTTGAGAAGTTGTGCCTTAATTGGCAAGAAACCTCAACACTCACATAGGTGAAACAACACTTATCCTTGCTCACACAAGACATGGATCTCAGGGATTTTTTACTAGGTCCCAGGAAACCACGCCAACAACTTTTCATATATGGTGGCATTTATGCTGCCTACAATGAAAATTGGAAAATATCCCAACAAGAGGCCGCAGAAAGAATACGGGAAATAGACCGTATTAACTTAGAGAAATCTCTAGCAGTGGTAGACAATGGGTTAACAACATTGACCTCCAGGATATATTCCTTGGGCAACATTGTATCTTCTGCAATAGACATTCTAGAACAAGATTTGGCCATATTACAACACGGGCAATCTCAATTACGTTCTATGTTATTGAGCTGGACGCTGCAATCTTTGCTTGCAGGCTATGTGCTTTGGCGTTTCATCAACAGTACGTCTCTGTTTTCTGAATACAATCTAACAGATAAGCAGATAGAAATGGCACAAAGGGGAGCAAAATATACAATTCTGCATATCGAAAAACTGGACAGATTACCATTCACAGTGGCGGAATCGCCGTCTACAGAATGGCTAATCCATTGCCACATAACTCTACCGGTCACTACTTTTCAATTTCAATATTGCCTCGAACAAAAGCAGGCAGGCAAATATGAAAAAATGGGTAAGGAGTACATTAAGGAATCTTGGGAATTACTATACAGATTTCGATGCCGGAGTGGGGATCGAGAAGTGTTTCTCAGTGGTACAAACTGTGCGAGCGCTTTAAGTGGATCACTCATATGCCAGGATATAATGTTGCACGGAGCTTGTAATGGTTCTGTAGCAAACCTGTCCTGTCATTTGAAGGGTGCTCCAGCTGCAGTGATTACTCCAGCATTCAGGCTACTTTCAAATGGGAGTTACTTGATGCTGAACAGTCAAGGCTGCTGTGGCATGCTCCCGGGCATCGCATATCTGGTAACCGTGAGCGCCAGGGTTACTTGTTGCATGCAAGTATTGTTTCCACCAACACATACAGTCAGGGAGGCGCCGTTATGGCCTTCACTGAATGTTTCCTTAATACGGTTTGATACTCTAAGCAGAATGAAAGCCATGCTTCTACAGAAGTCTGTGCCCTTAACTTCCGCTCGCAAGGTCTTCAGCTGAGATACAGGCGTTTATTAATACTAACTGCCCTTTCCATTTTGTAGAAATGATGAATCGTATGATGGCTGACTGAGCAAGATGGCGGCTGACTGAACGCCGGGAGGGAGCTGCCCCGGTGCCCTGCTCTCACCCCTGAGACAAAAAACCCACTTGTGCAGAGCTATCGAAGGGCAAGCAAGCGAATATAATGCCCGAACACGTATAGACACTGAATATTGTAATGCCAAGGTCTGATTATCTGTACCTGGTCGGGCGCAGAACTTCGGCGTGGTGGAGAGGCTTGCGGTGGCTGGAGCAGAGTGTCACCCTTTTCATCGGAGGCTCCATAGGCTTGGCGGCTCGCGCCCGCGGTAAACTATTGCAGGTTGTGGACATGGCCCCCAAGGCGAATAGAACAGCAAAAGAGGTGACGAAGGACTTAGGAGGAACTGCGGCGGGTTGCGGTCTCTAGCGCGGCAATGTGTCCGGGAAAGTAGAAGAAGTGGATCCAAAGCCCGCCAAGGAGCGGATCACAGACATGCGGACCGGCCGCCGAATCACCCCGAAGACCGCGCTGGTCAGCCCCTTATCTCAGAGGTGTTCTCAGGGAGCGCAGCGGTGAGCAAGGCCCCTCAACCTACACATCAGGCGGTGCCTTTGCATTTACCCACTTCAAAGGAGACCGAGGCTGTTGGAGCTGACTCCTCCGGTCCTGAACCTGTGACCTGAGCCCCAGCAACAGACGTGCTGGCACAACCTTCGCTAGCAGGGCAGCATGGAGATCAGAGTGAGGATCGGCCGGAGCGGTGTCAATCCAGCCAGCAGGAACAAGACCAGGGTTCGAGTCCACAGAGACAGAAATTAAGAGGAGACATGTCAGTTAAGCAGACAGGTACTGTGAATCTTATGCTTGTACAAGTAACTTGGATGCACTAACTGAAATAGAGCCCACTATCAGACCTAGCATTACGAATGGGGCTATAAGTGTGTCTGTGGCACCACCTACCTACCAGAATGGGGCAATGGCATTTCAAGGGGAGCTGGGTGAGGCTTGGCTGAGGAATCCAGTGGCTACTCCGGATTATGGGCGGGGAGAAAAGTTTTTTTCCCTCACAGATGGGTCAGAACTTTCAACGTCTTCCCCCGGGCTTACGGAAGATGAATCAGGGACTGATGATTCATCAACTAACATAAGCCGGGATAGGGTAGCTACCCTAAAATGCAGATCAAAAGCTAGGGGGAAAAGCTTGCGATTGGATAGTAACGCTGAATCCGCACATAAACTAAAATGGGACTACTCTGCCACAAGTCAGGTTTATAGCGAAGGCTCGTTAGGCAATACCCAAATGCCATCTAGTGTTTCTCCCGCATCCAATGCTGCTCCCTCAATGGAGTTAATTTACGCTACCCTCAAACAAATGCAAGGGGAAGCCCGCCAAGAACATCGTAGAGCTCACCAGGCTACAAAGAAGCTACAGGGCTCCATCCGGAAGGTGAGCAAAATGTGCTCAGAAATCCAAGAGAGGGTATCACAGGTCGAAGAAAGAACAGCGACTCTTGAGGGTGAACTAGGGAAGATACAGGAATATAAGGAGATCCAAGAGAAACAGGCAGGCGACATCATGTGGGAACTTGAAGACTTTGAAAATCGCCAGCGCCGAAACAATTTACGATTCCTAGGGATTGAGGAAAATAGTGAAGTCAGCGATATAAGATCTTTCATGGTAAACCTATTGAAAGGAGCCTTCCCTGAGTTATCAAGCTGGAATTGGGACACTGAGATTCAGCGGGCTCATCGCTTCCCACTGACCCTGAGGAAAAATACCACGGCCGGGCAATTGGAACGGCCCAGAGCGATCCTACTTTTTTGGGGGAATTTCCTCCTTCGACAGTCCATTTCAGATAAGGCAAGACCGGATGCAAAAAGATCTTACAATGGCCACACTTTCTTCACACGCCCATACTTTTGCCACACTACGGTGGAAAGGCGGTGGAGATTACGGCAACTAATCTTTCCATTGCAGGCTCTTGGCGCTGAAGCCTATTTGCTGAGCCCTGCACGCATTACAATTATATACAGAGGAAAAGTCAGGGTGCTGACATCAGAAATTAAAGCTCAAGAGTACCTGAAGGAGTTACAGGAGACAAGAGGACAGGGGGCGATTGGGGTAACAGAAAGATAAAGTGGGCTGGTATCGGCACTCAGTGACTAGGCGTTGAGGGTACACATGTGGGTATTGCCTGAACAAAATGGAACGTGGGAAGGGTGAAGTAATCATTGGTAGAAAATAGTAGGAAATAGCAGAAAGAAGTAGAAAATAAGGGGTGTGTGTTTTTGTTTTGTCTTTTCCTGAATTACTACCATGCACTCGTTTTTTGGGTTTCACAAGTGGGGGCAGACGGTATATTACCTGGAAGCCGATTAATGCACTGGAGCAGGGGGATGGGGCACAGGGGCACCTCGGGCATCCATACATGCAACATCACATGAGTCCCATTGCGACGCATTTGCTCAATTTTGGGGGGGGTTGGGTGGGGGCAGGGTGGAGGGGGAGCAGGGGGAGGGAGGTTTAGGGGGGATGCTACAGGGAGAGGGAGGGGAGGAAAACAGGAGGGGAAAATCGGTTCACAAGGATATAACTCAGTAATAAACAGCAGAGGTATGAAACAAATGGAATTAATGGCAACTTGGGGAGATATAAAAACAGGGAACGTTTTTCAGAACATCACATGATGGAAATACGAATAGCATCAATTAATGTATGCGGTTTTAACGATCCAAATAAAAGGCAAAGGATTGCAATAGAATTGAAAAGGCTTAGGGCTGATATTTTGGGCCTACAGGAGACACACATCGAGGGTTCTAGGGCTAAATTAATGGAGCAGCTAGGCTATAATTTAGTCGTGAATACACTGCAGGGGGCCAGGACTAAAGGGGTTGCTATACTGTCACGGAGGAGTGATGTAAAATGGAAAAATTGCCAGGCTGACAAACTTGGATGATGGGTGATGGTAGAAGACTGCTGTCAGGAAGCTAGGTTCACTCTCTGTTCAGTATATGGATCCACGGGTGATGACCCAGAGGTTTTACTGGAGGTAAACTCAGAGTTGGCTTCACGAGGAACGCCAGTCATACTATGTGGTGACGTAAACATTAACGGATTGGGCATAAGATGGGATGGGGGCACCAGCAAATATACAGGCCGTAAAAATAAGGTGTGCAGGGCTTTGCTGATATTGATCCAAGATAACGGCCTGACAGACATATGGACCCTGACCAGAGGATCTGATCCTGGGAGCACGTACTACTCCGCACCGCACAAACTTGTAGCACGACTTGATTATTTTTTGACCTCAGCCCATTTGGCAAAAGATTGCACTATAGAAAAGTACCCCAGAGTGTTCTCAGACCACAATCCTTTAGTATTAACCCTTAAGCTCAGAAGGGTAGAGAGGGGGAAAAAATCACCTGGGACATTTGAGAGAGGTTTGTTAAAAAACCCAGACTATATAGCACATATGAATATCTGGATCAAGGTTTTTTATTTTAAATAAACAGGGACAGTACTAGCAGTGGGGTGGTATGGGACGCTTTTAAAGCTGGGGTCAGAGGTGAGACACTTAGTTATAGTGCCAGAAGGAGGAAAAACGAAATAGAGCGTGTTAACACACTGTATGAAACAATGGCTGCTTTAGAAGAGGAGTTGACCAGGGCAATAGCACAAGGTACATCATTAGAGGTATTGATGCATAAAATTGCGGTGACTAAAGTTGAGATTGGGGCAATCTCGTCAACTAAGGTGGCTGAAAAATATCTTGCATGGCACGAGGGGTGCTATGAACTCAGCGAGCAAGTAGGGCACATGCTAGCAGTTCGGACGAGACACAAAAGGGTGATGGAGCAGATAGTAGAGATACAGGACAAAGATGGGAATATGATCAAAGGAGTTACTGCCGTAAAAGAAGTATTTCATAAATATTATAGTGATTTGTATCAGGAGGAAAGTGAGCTGTCCCGTCACTCAGTTAGTGAATATCTGAATGATATTCAAATAGAGCAATTTGCCATTCAAGATGTAGACCTCATGGAAATTATCGTATCAGAGGAGGAAATATATAGTGCCCTGATGAGTCTTCCATCCGGTAAGGCAGTGGGGCCGGATCAGATTCCTCTGGAATTCTACAAAATATTTTACCATTTACTTAAAAGGGACATGATAGGAACGTTTAGACAAGCGCAAGGCAGGAATTCAATACCAGAGTCCTGGGCTCAGGCGATAATAGTTGTTTTCCTTAAAAAAGGTAAACCTCCGACAGAACCTGGATCATATAGACCCATCACTCTTATGAACAGTGATTCCAAAATCTTTTCTAAAATATTTGCTACTCGTTTAAGCTCTATCATTAGTAATGTAATCCACCCACACCAGCACAGGTTCATACCCGGAAGGGGAACCACTGAACATGTTCGTAGGGTAATAACACTCTTCGATGCAGCAGCAGTCTCAGGAGACCCTATGGCACTCATTTTACTCGATGCTGAGAAGGCGTTTGATAGGGTCTCCTGGGACTATCTGTGGGGCTCCCTTGAACGATACGGGCTAAGAAAAGGATTCATAAAGGCAATCAGGGGTCTATACAAGAATCCGGTGGCTCGCGTTAGAGTAAATGGGGAGTATACGGAACCAATACAGATTTCAAGGGGAACCCGACAGGGGTGTCCCTCCTCTCCTTTACTCTTCACCATCTATATTGACCCCTTGATACGTAGAATAGAAGGAAATCGTGCAATCCAGCCAATGAGATTTCAGGAGCAGGAGACAAAAATCCTAGCTTACGCGGATGACTTGGCAGTTGTTTCACCCGATCCTCAAACTGCAGTTGATGAAATAGGTAAAGAAGCAGCAGCATTTGGGCTGGTCTCAGGGTATAAGCTCTACCAGCAGAAAACCCAAATTGTTGTCAATAGTGTGTCTGCCTTTGGGGACACATGGGTCACAAATATGGCTACATACCTAGGGGTAAAAATAACATTGGATCTGGAGCAATTAGTAGAGCCTAATATTGTTCCAATAATAAGGCAAGGGAAAAGTGACTTTGATAGGTGGCATAATCTTCACCTCACTATTGTAGGGAGGTGCAATATAATAAAGATGTTGTTTCTCCCCAAGATATTATACCTCTTCAGGACTAGACCCCTGGAGTTTGGAAAGTCCTGGTTCAAAGAAATGGAAAGCATGTTCAATCGGTTTATTTGGTCACATGGCAAGACGAGAAGGGCACTTAAGCTCATGACATTAACAAGGGAGAAGGGAGGATGGGGGTTCCCGATTTAAGACTTTATTATTGGGCGGCCGCCCTTCAATATATGCGGGTGTTGTTGGGAGGTAAAACAGAAGAGCAGAGGAACCACCCCGGATCAGAGGATGTGTATGAATTACTAATAGGGGAGGCCGCATGAGGCTGTTTCCTGAACTATAGTGAGCCAAGCTACTATAAAAAAGTTAGGTTCAAAACCCTGCATGCAGCTTTTAAGATTTGGGCATCTCTTAAACGGAAAGTCGGACTTGGTCGGCTGAACTATTATACACAACTTTTTAAAAACCCAACTAGGCCAGAGATCTTCCAAGATAACATCATGTCAAGGTGGGAGGAAGCAGGAATTCGCTCAATAGGAGATCTTTTAGACATATCAGGCATACTAACATTTAGGGATATACAAAACAGATTTGGGATACATATCAGAGACTTTTTTAAGTACTTGCAAGTCCAGAGCTGCCTAACCCAAAAGAAAGGGGGTCTAATGGGCTTTAATAACAATGATATTGTGGATGTGGTCTGCTCTGAAGAAGGGTGCACAATTAGTCAGATATACTCTAAGCTGACTGCGCTTATTCAGGATGACCTAGAAAAACATGGGTCCAAATGGGAACAGAAGCTGTGTATGGCACAGAATATATTTTAAGAGTCCCTTGAATTGGGGAGGACGGTGCTTCGATCAGCAGGGTTACAGGCTCAACACTACAAAACACTGTTCTCGCTATATCACACTCCGGCTAGAATTGCCCAATGGGGGGGTCAGGATGGGATTACTTGTCCGCGGTGTAGCAGCGCGGAAGCTGATTTAACACATATGTTTGCGACATGCCCTATTTTAGCTACATTGTTAGGCGAAATTGAAAACTTTATGAATAATGCATTGAAAATAAGAATGAGTCTCACAGCCCAACATATACTTCTGGGAATCAGCAACGATGATGTCTCAGAGGATCAGCGTCCCTTTCTCTTCATAGCAATGGCAGTGGCAAGAATTTGCATTGCATCAGCCTGGCTGGATCCTCTGGCTCCTGGATTCCAACAATGGTTGGGTAGATTATTAGCTACCTATAATTTAGAAAAAGGGATATATGAGAAAAAGGGTCTAAAAGCAAGAAGAATGGGTGAAAACATATGGGCCCCTCTTAAAAGATGGAAGGGGGTAACAAGGATGTATAAAAGAGGCATTGGTATGTTATGTGATTGTTTGAAATTAACTGGGTTTTTTTATTTCCTCTTATTGATGTGATTATAAATTGGGTTTTTATGTATCTCCCTTATAATAAAGATGAAGCTGTTATTATGTATTCCGGCCACATGTTTCTGTTGCGGGTCAATATTTATTTTCATGAAATCCTCTTGTATTCTAAGTATTGGAGATGATTTAATAAAAAATGTTATTAAAAAAAAAAGATGAATCGTATCTTTAGCATGTCCGATACGTCTGGCATTGTCCACCTATTTAAGACCATAGGTTCTGCACTTCTAAGCACCTTTCAGACGGTACTTGGAGTTATACCAAACTTCATACACTCCGTATTCGGAAGCATCTTTGGAGGTCTTCCGCTGATCCTGTTTCTAATAGCAGGTATCTCGATTGTTATTTTTCTGCTACGCAATGGATGTCCCAGTCACCAAGGAGATGGAAAGAGCGCTCCTGGAGCGGAAATACCGTGACCGAATGGTACAACACCTAGGCACGCCTCGCCTGAGAGAACTAAGTGCGTCTTGGTTCCTGTCATTTCGACCAGTCTGGATGGACTGCATCTTACCTGTCCTCCGACGCCTGTTTTGCGGAGAAGAATGCGTGTTAGACCTTTGTTTGACACTCCCATCATGTGCGCAACCGGACGTGAATTCTCTCCGGGACCCGATAACGGCCCATGTTCTGCAGTGTCCTCAGTGCATTCCAATGTTGTTGCCGGCGTTCCTTGAGCCACCACAGGTTGTAACTACACCTGTTGGTATGAACACCGGCTCCTCCACTGGCACCCAGGCTTTGGACGTCGCACAGGCTGTCACAGCACCGGCTGCGGACAGCGAGGAACATCATCTGTGCTCAATTGACATTCTTTGTGAGGTGTTACAGGGGCCGTCCACTGCGGAAGCAGGCAACAGATATGTTGCGTCTACCAGCCAGGACCCATAAACAATTGACTCATTTTGGCTTGTTGTGTGCTGGATAAAAATTCGCCCTTTTTAATAACAAGCTCAATTTGGAACTCAGATACAAAATTGACATTTTTTTTCATTTATGTGGGCATGAATGGCTTTCTAAGGCTTATAGTGTTTCGGACTATAACTACGGACACTTTTAGAGCTATAGTTTGCAAGCATTTTTCTCGTTACACATTTTAAGGTTTTTTTAGACTTTTTTTTTAGACGTTTTTAAACATTTTGGCAAAAGAAATGTTTTTACTTTAGTGCGTACCAATGTCTAGTTAGAATGGTAATACACTTATAAGTTACATATGTCGTCCAGTCGGAAGAGGAGCGGGTGTTATATTCCATATAGGTACCATATATAGGCGCAGGTAACACTGCAACCTTTCACCTATATCCTTCCCTACATTTCATACATAACAGTTCATAGGGACTGACCTTTTACCTAGATACGACAATGCATTCAGAACGCAGGTTTTTCCCTGGTTCAATACTTATACATTATGCATGAGGCTTCTTGGAAGCACAGCAGGACTCACAGCAGGACGAACATCTCCTGTATAATATCTATGTTAAAGTTCAGGCCTGACGTCATCCTTTAGGCCGACACAGTAACGCAGCAAGGTAGGACCCCTGGGGAGACCTATGGGTATATATACATCATGTCTTGCTTAAACAGACAGAGGAGTCCGTGACTTCCCGGCTGACACACTGACCAGAGACGCTGAGGTTCCTACATGAAGACGCTCCAGCTAGCAGTGGTCTAACATCCCTCGCGGGGTGTCCAACTCGAGACCAGGACGGGGTCCCACATTCTATAACTCTCAGGTAATGGGGTGGACTAGATCCTAGAGGGATTCTTGGTATAACACCTACATAAGTACTAGGTGCATTTAGGTACATCTAGTTAGGGAGGCATCGTAGGAGTACGCATTTTTATCATGTGTATTATGTACATGTATATATTCATGATTCCTGCAAGATGGTAGAGCTATACCATCCTTTTACTTTCATAGTATTGCTAATCATATATCTCTGCTACTGACTAATGGTTGTTGCAGCTCATATATTTTAAACTAGAATAACAACTGTTCAATAAATACTTATTGAAACGCCCAGACTGTTTATTCTGTGTATCTCTCTGAGACAAACTAAGTGAACACAAGTGACTGAGCGAAAGGTAGTTATTGTTTCCACGATCCTGGGGGATCAGGGTTGTCATGTTCTGAGGTTGCCAAGAACTATTCTCTCTCTGATAAGAGGAGACTCTAGTGGCACTCTGAGCTAGCTAATGCAAACAGGCTAACGTATCCGGTGGGGGTGCTCGGAATCCATCCGCCACCAATCCCACAGTTTATGTTATCCAAAACGCGCAGATCCTGTATAGGTAATATAGGAACTACACGACACGTCTATGAATACCCATCCTACTTAGGGCAAAAAGTGCTGCAGCATAAGGAGCAGGGTCAAGATTGATTTGCATATGGCTGGGTCCGAACTGTTCATTTTTTAAAAAGAAATCTTTTAATAACTTATTTCTATTGAAAAATAAGTTATAAATGTTTATAAATCATCTTGATTTATATTACTTCTGTATTCAAAATTGTTTTATAATGTTTTTAAAAAGATAAAGAAAATACTTCAACCTTCTTAATATTTCATTTTAATTAATTTGAAGTATATTATCCTATTTAAAATGAATACTTAGGTATTAAAATTAAGGCCTGAGTATTTTTACACTCCCCCACCCTTTACCCTTACATACTTTACTTCCTGTCCCTAAATGTAAGTGTCTTTGACTTTTATACACATAATAAATGACTTACTAATTAAATATATTGTTATAAATTAGTACTCAAGCATCAAAAGCTAATACCTGATTATTAATACACTCCCCCATCCTATATCCCTTACATCCCATACCTAAAATCCAGTCTCTTACATTTTAATGTACAGGAGGGGCAATTTTAAGAAATTAAAAATTATGTTTTAAATGAATACTCTAGATTATTTAATTAATTCCTGAGTTGTAATGCTCTTTACCACCCTTTACCCCTATATCTCTTACAACCCAACTCTAAATACAAGTACCTTGAATTTTTAAACACAAAATAAATGACTTAATATTTAAATGATTGTGTTAATAATCTGAAGCATTAACAAATAATACATTAGTGTTAATACACTTACCCACCCTATATCCCTATACCTTTAAATCCCTTAAATCCCGACCCTAAAATCAATTGTCTTTTAGTTTTATGCACACAATAAGTAAGGTTATTGCTTAAAGTTTTGTGGGGTAATTAATACTCAAGTATTTAATAAATAATACCTGAGCATTACTACACTTCCCCACCCTATACCCTATATCCCTTCCATCCCATCCCTAAAATCAATTGTCTTAGATTAAATTTAAACTTATAAATAGTACTTTTTTCTATTATAGTATTGTAGGTTAAATTAATATTATGAATTAAAAAAGAATACCTGAGTATTAATTCATTACCCCACCATATACCCCGATCTCCATTACATCCCACCCTTAAAATATATTTTTTAAAGCACATATAAAGCATTTTTTATGAATATCAATAGTGGGGCATACATTAATACTCAAGTATTAAATATAATGCTTGAGTGTTAATACTCTTCCCCCCTACTCCCAATAGAGCTTACATCCCATTCATCTTTTTTACTGTCAAGAGTTTCAAAAACATAATACTTAATTTAAAATAATGTTGTGCAATATATTTGCACTATAATACACATCAATACTCAGGAATTAAAATATTTTTCACACCCCACCTATTTTTTAAAAGCATTAGACTGTCCCAATATACTTACTATGATATTTACCTATATACTTACACATATATGCGTGGTAAAGGCAGGCGTGGCTGGCACAGGTAACGGCAGTGGGCTGGAGTGGGGCGGGGGAAGTTGACAGATGACGGGATAGGGAAAGTAAAATAAAATAAAAAATAATTAAACCACTTACCTTGTGCGCACTGCATCGCCCCTGCCTCTCCGCTGTTACCTGTGCCGACTGCGCCTTGTTAAAGGCAGCCATGGTAATGACAATTGTTGTAAAGACATATTCGGTGTAATGGCATGCGTGGTCCTGTTGAATGCGTTGTAAAGACTTTGTTGTAGATGCATGTTGTGGTAATGACCAAGTGGTAAAGGCTTTTCCCTATCAAAAAGTTAGATCACCTTTCTCCTTGTGGCTTTTACCATCACTGGATCACTAATGGAGACGTACATAACCTGACTTCGTGCCAAAGGGAGAGGAGAAGTGAGTTTCAAATGAAAAGGACTTGCAAGTAGACAAATGTTTTGCTCTGATTGGCTGAGCTTGGCTATCTGCTTGGCTGGTAACATATCACCAAGATAGGCACAAGAGAGGGCTCCAGCATGAAGGGCATTTTACACATAATTTATAATTCAGCAGAGAAATTTCAGATGCTTTAGGACATGGATTTTTGCAATCACCAACTTTTGCAAATTTACCAACAGAATTTTGCTTTGCCTGTTTTTGCTGGCTAAGGAACTATGTGCTCTTGACTCTTGCTTACTAGTAGCTCCCCCTTTCAACATGATAAAATTGGTATACCGCTGATTGGCATTTTTAACTTACCTATAACTGCCTACTATATGGTACAAAGGTGTCCAGGGACTGTAATATAAATTTCACTAGTGGACTACAGCAACTATTGTGTCATCCTCTATAGTGACATTGTAAAGCATGACTTTAGGCCTGCCATTGTGGTCTGACAACAGCTTTTAAACTGAAATTTGACTTGTCAAAATAAACTCTTTTGCCAGGTCTTAACCTTCATTTTAAATATTAATAATTCACCGTGAGTAGACCTTACTTCATGTAAGACAGGGTGTATGGTAATTAGAAATTCAATATGAAACATGTCCTTCCAATGAAAAAGCTCCAAATGTAATTTTCAGTCTAGCAGGCTGGCTGTTTCATAGGAAAACAGTTGAATGGAATATTAAATGTATTGCCATGGCAAGATGATCATTTGGGCAGTGCCCAGGAACCTATTTTTCTTTAATGGGACCTAGCCTGTTGCAGGCAGATATCAGTACCTGCACAGGTCCCTTCTTTATTATGTTATGTTATTTTATGTTATCTTATGCAGATTCATAAAGTGCACTATCTACCGGCAAGATATCCCGGCGCTAAACAAGTGTGAGTCTAGCCAAACCTAGGGACTAGTGGGACTGCTCAAAAAGTCAGGTCTTCTTATGGAATTCAAGAAATGATGAGGGGGCTGTTATGTGTAGCACCAAGTCATTCTAGGATTGAAAGTGTGGTGAGGAGTTTGAACTGTACTCGTTTGTGTATAGGGAACCAGTGGAGCTCTTTCTTGCGATATCAGAGCAGCATGGAAGGTTGAGCAGGATTCTGGTCTTCTTTGTTCACCTGTCAGCCAGGATCCAAACCCCCAGAACTGGTTTGACATGACCACGGGGAAGGGGTTTCCTCATTTCTCTGGCCGCACCCCTAAGTTGAGCAAATTATCTCTGCATATGAGAGATGGATTTCACCATTATGGCCATCACCATCTTGGCATCCTGTTCTCTCCCTTACATGTGCACCAAAGTGTTACATGTGACGCAACAGACCTGTCAGACAGTATTTGAGACTTTGGTTTCAAAAGCCCCCCCTTAGCTTGTACTATTGAGCTCAGAAGAGTGGAGAGGTGTGGTGCAGCGGCCAGGGCAGCTGACTTCGTAGCACAGGGCTCACGGTTCGATCCCGGCTCCGGCGGCAGCTCAGCTCAGCACCATGTGACTCTGGGCAATAGCTCACTTAATTTCCACGATGGCCCCCAGCGCCTTGAGACCCGTAAGGGTGAGTAGTTCGCGCTTTACAAATACGGATTTACATTTACATTTTGCCCATTCAAGTCAGCCTATTGTGTGGATCTGGGAGGAATTTCACATCTCTTTCTCACCTCTATCCCAGGCTGAGCACAGGCTGGGTGTTGCTGTACAGTTAATGCAAATTAGCCGCCAGAAACTTTAGGCAGGGAAAAAGTAACTTTTTAAAAGTAACTTTTCCTTAATATTTATTAAAGAGCCAACTTCATCAGTGAATTGGATTTTTAGTTAGCATTAAAAACTGTTCTTTAATTATTGTTTTAGATATCCCATTTCCAACATACCAAATTAGTATATCATTCTGTTCCCTGATTTTCTACATAGGAAAGATAGGCCTGCCACAATAAAAATATTTTAGGGCCTTGTAACTGTAGGGACGTAGTAACAATGATGTACCACTGGTCCTACTTTTGAACACCATGCACCTGCTAAGTGTCATGGTACCGGTCCTGTGGGCATGTCTGGCGGGGTCTGTGTGGTGTGCGTCTATGGTCCGCTTCGATTCAGCCTCTCGGCTGCACCAGGAAGTGAGTGGACCGGTTAGCGGTCCAGCTTCCCTTCCGTAAGCGACCTCTGAGCAGCCGGTATTGCACTTCCGGGTGAGATCGCATAATAGCCCGTGGTGCTTGGCCTGGCAGTGCTTCGGATTCCAGTTTTTGTCTCAGCTGCTCCTCATTGGATCTCCGTGCTTCTACATCACGTCCTAGTTCGTGATCAGGTATTCTAACGTTTGTTTAGCGCTGGAGCACATACTCTGCTTTATTACTTGTGGTTCGCGCAGGAGCCCGTAGCCACTAACTTGTGTGTTGTGGACAAGCGCAGGAGCGCTTGGACTTTGTTGCTTTTGGCTCGTGCAGGAGCGCGTAGCCACTATCCTTACCTAGAGCCTAGCGCAGGAGCGCTTGGGCTATCTTCGTTGTGGCTCGCGAAGGAGCACCTGGCCTCAACGCTTTCATTGTTGTCTAGCGCAGGAGCGCTTTGACTTTGTTGGTTTTGGCTCACGCAGGAGCACTTTGCCACAATCTTTGCCTATAGTCTAGCGCAGGAGCATTGGGCTATTCTTGTTGCGGATCGCGCCGGAGCGCGTAGCCACAACAATTGTCTTCTTAGCGCAGGAGCGCTTTGTTACATTTCATTTGGCAGCACGCGCAGGAGCGCTTTGTTACCTTTCCTTTGGCAGCATGCGCAGGAGCGCTTTGTTACATTTCATTTGGCAGCACGCGCAGGAGCGGTTTGTTACATTTCATTTGGCAGCACACGCAGGAGCGCTTTGTTTCATTTCCAAACCCATCCTGGTGTGTGAGGACTTCTCATTTCTGACTGATATGGTACCACACCCCAGGTGATTATACGATTCCTTAGAGTACAAGTATTGACTGTGTGTGCGTCTGTATGAGTGAGACCCCGTGGTGATAAGTACTTACCCATACAGTTTATCCCTACAGACAGTGTTTCCTAGAGGGGTTCCGTCGTCATCAGTGGGTGTAGCCAACCAAGTCTTCAGTAAGGATACCTCTCCACACCGCTAGGATTTCTTCCCCCGATCCCCATCTTCACCCTGGTCAGTATATATACCATTTCTAGGGAAAGGTGGGAGACAGTGGAGGTTGTTCATGTCTTCCCTGCGAGATTACTCCGCAAGCAGAAGGTAAGACTTGTGGGGTCCTGACACTAGGTGGGTTACAGGGCTTATAGAGGGGGTGAATTAATGATATTTAAAAGGAAAGGTTTTTTGCCTCTCAAAAATGATTATGTTGACAGGTCACACTGCAGGTTTTATGCTGCAGAAGTCAGGCTACACATGGTAGGCCTTTAGACATATTTGGACTTCCACTGTAGTGGATTGCAAAATAGGTGCTGCAGTCTACCAATAGCATTTAAATTCCAGGACCTGGGTGCACTTTCTGCACTACAGACAAGTTAAATGTGCCAGTTAGGATAAAGCCAATTTAACCATTTTTAAAGGGGGACCCTGGTTAGCAAGGGTAAAGTGGACAGAGTTGAAAAACCAGCAAAAATAGGATCCAACGTAGTGCAATAAAACTGGGAACATTCTGCTAGCAGACTCTTTAATACATGTAGCCATAAGTTGGGAAGAACACTCATTTTATCAGTAATTAGTAATTTCGTTTGCAGGCCCTTTGTGGCTTTATTGAAGTATATTTTCGGGCACGCTAAATTATCAAGTTCTATGTCACTGCGTCCAAAATGTAAGGATAAATTGTACGATACAATTTAACGAACTGTCCCTTTCGTAAGAAGACTTTAAAGTGTGCAGTCCTTTAGTGGTGCATGGAACATCGTCTGTCCCAACCCTGGAGCGCATTCTTGTCTCGGAAGAATCACGCTACCATTATTCTTCGGTGACATCTTACATGGAAGAAGCCCATGGGGAGTCTGCTTACAAGGTGAACGAGATTCCCTCTTCATCAAAACAAAGGCAGTTGATACATGATAGAAAGCAGCTCGGTATTGCTGTAAGCAGATAAATTACACTGCTGATATGAAATGAAACCGAGAAGGATGACTTTGGGAATTGTACTTATTACATATTCGTTTATACTAAAAACAAGCATCATCGACCTTATTATGTAAAGTTAGCACCAGGGTACAAAAATGGATGCAACACTTTCCCAACATTTTTTGCTGCCGAAAAGTATTTGATAGTAAATAAATGGTTTAACGCCAGGGCTTTGTTTCCCTTCTTATTCCAGTCCTAAATTTCTAGAATTCTGTAGACTTGCCTCTGGTTTTCTCTCGCCATCGGAGGAGTGCAGGATTCAATTCGGAAAACCGAGGAGGCCACGATGAAGCGTCTTGTGCTTGATGCAGGCCTCTTGAAAGTTAGTTTTGTCTTCGTGAGGTTGCCAATGTACATCAAGCAGAAGTGGGGTTGTATTATATGATCTTTTTGCAACTTTGACTGGTAGGCTGCTGAATGCGGGATGGGTTTGGAGGGGAGCGCCCTGCTGTTCTGAAGAGCTAGTGTGAGGATTGTAAGATTTCAGCTTCTTAATTAGGAATAGCTGGAATGATGCAGTTTTTGCAAGTTTTTCAATATGAGGTATCAGTGAGCTTTTAATCTATGAAGAATTCCAATGATTTGGCACAGGTGGTCAGTTTGAAAGAAGCTGAGGTATGGGAGCTGAAGGAATCATTATTGGACTGGCTGTTGGGATGTTTCCATTAAGTAGAGGAAAAGAGATTCAGTTATTACCCGATTTGGTTTTAGGAAGAATAAATGTATATCCAATGCATCAGACGCTCTAAAAAGAATATAAATGTTTTAATGTAGGAGATTTTGGATACTTTAAAGTGCAGTTGTATATAATGTACCAAATGGTGTATCTGGATATCTTTTTCCTGTGCCATCTGATGAAGAGGTTCCGATTAGAGATTGAATAACGAGGGTGGAATGATGGAACCCTGTTTTACATCATATTTTACAAGTAACTGTAATTTTACAGATCATGCTCTAGCAGAAAGCACAGAAGGAAATCATAGAACTGCTTGACCATTAGTTCCCATTCTGCAGACAGTGTGGAGAGAAGTATGCCATAGTCAATAGTGTCCACAGCTGCTTATAGATCCAGTACTGCCAGCAGATACGCATCACTGTTGCCAATTGCACATTGAATATCATCCACTATTTGCAGGATTGGTCTCTCCGTACTGAATGTCGGTTGCGGTCGTCATTGGTTGGTGTTTAAGACGTCTTTGTTGAAGAGGTGTGATAGTAGTTACACTGATACTGTTTTTACGAACATTTTCTAAGAAACGGGAGATTGGAGACTAGTCTCAAGCTTCTGTAAGTCCATTGACACAATTTTAGTACTGATGGGAAAGGTCCCTCTTCAATTACTATTTTAATGATTAGTGGGGCGATGTCTTGGGCACAAGGTTTTAGCAAATCCGTTTCTGATGAAGAGTTAGTTGATGTAGTGTTGGAAATATAACCTTTCTGCAGGGTCACCCCGGAATTTTGCCTTCTTTTGAAGAAACTGTTTTTGTTGTTCATAGAACTCTGTACACTTTACCCCTGCTAACCAGTGGTAAAGAGCTTGCACCCTCCCTTTCAAGCAAGTTATAAATGGCACATTTAATTTACTTGAAGTCCCTAGTATACTGTACTACCTTTACCCATGGCCAGTAGATTAAGTGCTACTAGTGACAGGCAGCATCCATTGTGCCACACATTAAAGCAGCACTGTAAAACGTGCCTCCAGCATTGCCTTTGCAGCCTGGGTGTGCAGTTTTAAAACTGTCATTTCGACCTGGCATCATTACCCTTTTGCCAGTTGTTAGACCTGGCATCCTTAGGGTGGACTTCCCCCAGAATTGTTGCCTTTTGTCCCCATGTTTTGCTGATTCTTTTTGTTGGCCTTAGGACCCTGAGCACTCTACCTCTGCTAACCAGTGCTAAAGTGCATGTGCTTCTCTCCTAAAACATGATTACATTGGTGTTTACCTCATTGGCATATTTGTTGTACTGGTAAGTCCCTTATAAAGTGGTATACCATATACCCAGGGCCTGTACTTCAAATGTTACTAGTCGGCTGCAGCACTAATTGTGCCACCCACAGAAGTAGCCTTTCAAACTGTCTCCGGCCTGCCACTGCAGTGTCTGTATGTCCAGTTTACTGACCCCTTGGACTTGGCATTTAAAACCACTTGCCAAGCCTTAAACTCCCCTGTTATTGCATATAAGTCACCTCTAAGGAAGGCCCTAAGTAACCCTAAGTGCAGGGTGCTATGTAAGTAAACAGTAGGACATGTACCTTTATGTTTTTCATGTCCTGGTAGTGATAAACAGCCCATTTTGTTTTCACTACAGTGAGGCCTATTCATCTCATGGGTTAGCATTGAGAATTCCTTAATACATTTTTAATCTGTAATTCATGATCAGAGAAGCGCAGTTTTAACATGTTTCATATCTTTGGAATGGTACTGATAAATCTTCCATACTACTTAAGTTGGATTTAACATCTCTGTTTTAGGAATACCACTTTTAGAAAGTGGGCATTTCTCTGTACTTACTGCTGTATGTGTCTGACAGCCTGTCTCCAATATACGTCTAGGGTGGGTGACAGCTCCACTTTGTGCATTCCCTCTAGACAGCCACAACACAGGAGGATAGGTGTGTCTGAGTACCTATCTACGTACATCTGCATTCTAGTGGCCTTTACCTGGGCAGGATTGAAGGTAGGGGCTATGACTTCACTTGAATAGGCTGTGATTTGTCCCCAAACAAAGGACTGCTTACCCCCCACAGATAGCCTGGCAGACAGAACTGGGTTGAAAGGGATCCTTGTGCACTTCAGAGAGCTGCTTTGAAGTCTCCCCCTACATCAGAGGCACTTTTGGGTATAAGTACTGGGTCTCTGACCAACTGAAAAGAGACACTTCTGGATCTTGAACTGAACCTCTGTCAGAAGGACGGCTGTGCGGCTAAAAGGACTCATCTTTGGGCTGCAGACTTGGAAAGCCTGCTTTTCTCTTGTGTTCCCCTGCTGCATGCTGCTCTCTGACTCTGCTGAGGGTGAGCTAGACATCGCCTTCCCTCCAAGTGATCTCAAAGGACTTTCTGGCTTTCCTACTTTTTTCTGAACTCTCAGCGACACAAAAGACTTCTTGTAATCCCACTGGTGCTGTGAATCCTACCCTTGCCTGGGGTGCTCTCTCTAGTCCTGCAGCTGGTTTGCTACAACATCGATGCATCGTCACCGCTGCATCGATCGGAACAGACGCATTGCCCCTTGATGCCAGGCCAATCTGGAGACAGTCCTGCGTGGCTCAACGACCATGCAGACCCGACTGCAAGGTTCGACGATACGAGGTCCCGACTTCAAGACTCGACTTCAGCACATCAACCCGACTGTGTGATTCGGAACTGACACAACGCTTCTTGCATCTCAACTCTGGCACCCATCGTTGAAACCGATGCTTCACCTTCACTGCATAAAGAAGATTCACTCATCTCATTGCTTGCAACCAGGAAAGGTAATTTGTTCACGGGGGCTTGCATGGGTCCTGTAGCATGCCGGCGCTCCATGGTGGTCGGCCTGAACTTTGACTTTGCCCCGGTCCAGTCCGACCTAAAGTAACCTTTTTAGTGCTACTTGCTTCTAAACGCTTTACTACATTTATTCCTTTAAAATTAAATATCTCAAATTCTATACATTAGATTTGTGTCGTTTTGCCTTGCTTTGTTTATAATATAATAATCTATTTGAATAAACTTGTGTGTGGAGTCTGTTTGTGGCGTATTCATTGTGCTACTGTGTGATTGTGTTGCACAAATACTTTACACATTGCCTATTTAGGTAAGCCTGACTGCTGCGGGACAAGCTCCCAGAGGGTGAACACAGGTTCTCTTTTAGTGTGTGTCTAGCTTACTCTGACTAGAGTGTTGGATCCTGCCTGGCCTGGGTGCATACCTTAGCCAACCAGGAATTCCATTTCTAACACCAGGCCTAAACCTTCCATTTTAATAAAGATAAATCACTCCGAAGGTAGGCCGTAAATAGCCATAGTGCAAGGTGCATTGTATTTAAACAGTGGGACATGTATATTTCATGTTTTACATGCCCAGGTAGTCAAAAATATCCAAAGTGATTTTTCACAGTGGCAAGGCTTGCTCTCCTATAGGCTAATGGTGGTTGACAATATTGCATTTCTTAAGTGCTAAATTCAGTTTGGGAGTAGCTAGAAAAATGGTTTAATTACTCACTGTAATAGCAATTTGAACGGCAATTTAAAATTAGATTTCATATTACTATTTTAGAAATTACACAATTTCAGAAAGTTGTCATTCTCCTGCCTAAAACCAAACAGCTTCACTGCCAGTATCCAGTTGCCACCTGACCCCTGATTGCTCCCTTGTGGTACATGTGAACGTCATATTATCTCCTATCATGTGGGCTTTTGAGATGTTTCTTGGACTGTGACTAAACCATAAATAATTGCAAAATGACAGAGGACTTAATTTATCTCCTGTAATGGCTTGCCCCAGTGGAATTTCAGGAAGATTACCAATTTCCATCTTTTCTTTAGCATAATCCCTTGGCATTTATTAGTTGCTACTTAATGCTACATGCACCTTTAGGGAAGTAGTCATGTTTGAAAGTACAATGTTTGATGTCCCAATAGACTTGCTCTGACCCTAGAAAGACACTTTTATTGACAATAAGATTTAGAAACTTTGAATACCAAGGTGAAAACTCTTATGCAGAAACATCTATCCGTGCTTATCGAGTTATTCATATGCAGTCACAGCTTTTTTTCCACCATCTGGTCTGTCTTTCATAATTCCTAAGTACAGTCCTCTTCCTTTGCTTTTTCAGGCAGCTATGGCATTATGTTTTCCAATGGGTTTGCCCTTCTACAACCATGTAGTATCATGCCCAAGTTGTAACAGAGATTGACATGCACTAACCTGTGGTTTCTGACCCAGCGGGAGCAGTGCACAACGTTAGTCCTTCCATGCCTCTATGCTCCGCGGTGTGAATCTTACACGCTAACTTCCATGAATCACTGAAGGGAATGGGGGAAAGGGACAAAATAACAAATGACCAACCGCTGGCCACATTTTGTCACATTCGTGCCTCCTCTGCTTCTGGTGCACTTGTGTTCTTGTGATCTAGTAAACAAAGGTGCAAGATATTTCTCAACTTGCACTCGGTATGCCATCATTTCACACTTCTTGGACATACATATCATGCCACGCACTTTCAACTCTGTTACATGGTTGTCTATGAGCTAGTGTATTGATATGCTTGTTTGATGTGTACAATTGCCCAGGTCTGTAACATATCAGCGTGTCTAAGGCCCAAGTTTGAAAAGTTTTCCAAACTATTGTTATAGAGTAAGGTGACTTAGCTGGCACAATGGTCATTGCTCTTGAGTCTTTCAATTTGAGTGTCATCCCACAATCATGAACTATGGGGCCTATTCCGATCTCGGCTGGTAGGGCTCCGAATCGGATTCGGCTTAACCGGATCCGATTCGGAGCCCTATTTCCCGACCGATACGTACGCGCGTCCGGGCGTGCGAGTACGATGCGTATTCGCCGACCGACTCGTCCGGGCGTCCCGACCGCTCCGACCGACTCGATCCCGGGTCGAACTGCACCGACCGACTCACACGGACACGACTCGCACCGCGCAATGGAGACGTTCCCCGGCCGGGTAAGTACGATGCGCGCCGCGAGCAGTCCGACCGAGCCGCGCACTCCGGCTCGAAAGAGCTGTCGGAGCCGTACTTTGGGGGTCCGTGTCGGACCCCCTGTACGCGTAGCCGCGCGAGTCGCACACAGGGGGGACCCATGGGTCCCCCTACCTGTGCGTGTACGGCGCGAATCGCTTCGCCGCGTACACGCTGTAGGGGCGCACTTGTCCGCATCGCACCCATTGAGTCAATGGGAGCCCGCGTACGCGTTGTACGACAGGCTCCCATTGACTTCAATGGGAGTCCGACCGACTCGAGTCCGATGGCATACGTGCGCATCGTACTCGTTCGGTCGGGCTGCACGGGTCCGATTCGGTCGGAAATCTCTCCGGGTCCGGCTCGGTCGGAGAGATTTCCGGCCCGAATCGGAATCGGCCCCTAAGTCTCTCAAACTCGAGCCTGGATCACTGCATCTCTCAAGTCTCTTAAATTCGAGCCTGGCTCGATGTGTCTCTAAAGTCTTCTAAACTCAAACCTGGTTTGATGCGTCTCTCAAGTATTTTATCTATCTTTTATCGACAAATCTGAGTCTCTAAGAATTAAGAGCCGTGTCTTGCTTCAAGCATAGGTCAGTGTTGTTAGAGTGAGCAAAGTGGACATGCATGTGAGTGTCTCTTTACTCACTAATTCATTGTTTTCTCTTTCGCTTCCACTTAGGTAATTCGGCTGGAAGCGTCAGCACCATCACCTAGGAACCCGCAGCTTGTCGCTCAGCCGAGGACAAGCAGGAAGTCAGGTCTCTGGAATGGCTCTCAGGTAAGTGTTGTCCACAGATTCAGCCACCAATCGCCTAACAATGGGTGTAGTGAAAGGGCATGGCTTAAGTAGGCTGTCAACCAAGATGGCCCCCAGGAGTTTGCAATCCCACAAGACTTCCCAAAGTTTCTCGAGAGGCAGCGCGGTGCCACTCTGGGCATGGCCTGTGATTATTATGCTCTGTGCGCTAATGTGCCTCATGTGTTCTCGCGGCCATGACATATAGGTACAATAGTACATCAGTGAAAGACAAAAATGTTATATCATCTTCCATACATTTGCAATAAGTGGTCGACTTTGCATTTTCATCCCTAATCAAGAACACTGCAAAATGGGCAATACCTTGGGTCCAATAAATAATATTGAAAACTTGTATGATTGGACTGCATTCTTAGATGTAATCTGGTACATCTATGATTGATGTTCTAATGAAATGATCTTTAAGCAAGGTTAAGAGTACAATCTGTTTCATGTTTCATGTTCAGGGGTCGCCCCCCATCCGCACAGCGCCACCTGTGCGTCCAGCTCCCTGCTGCTGCTGCTGATCTGAGGCCCTCCTTCACCCGCAGGCTACCACCTGCGCCTCATCCCTGGTGGCCAGTGGTAGGCCGTAGGTAGGTTCTTGTCATTGTGAGCATCACTGTTACTGTCTTTCCCCCCTATATTTGTGCCCCCACTGTTTTTCCACTGTTTTGCCCTTCCGTTCGGTGCCCCCACTGCTGTGACTGTTTTCATTCTGTGCCCCCACTGTTTTCCACAGTTTTTGCCCTTCCGTGCCCCCACTGCTGTGACTGTTTTTCGTTCTGTGCCCCCACTGCTTTTCCACTGTTTTTGCCCTTCCGTTCTGTGCCCCCACTGCTGTGACTGTTTTTCGTTCTGTGCCCACACTGTTTTTCCCCTGTTTTTGCCCTTCCGTTCTGTGCCCCCACTGCTGTGACTGTTTTTCGTTCTGTGCCCCCACTGCTTTTCCACTGTTTTTGCCCTTCCGTTCTGTGCCCCCACTGCTGTGCACTGTTTTTCGTTCTGTGCCCCCCTGTGCCCCTTTTGATTTCTGTACCCCTTCGCCCTCCCGTTTCCCACCGCTGTGTCCCCTGCGGCCCCGCCCCCCTCGCTGACCACTCGCTGCCCCTGCCTCCCGCCTCCCAGCTGCTCCTCCCTCTCACCTCCCCATATATGGCGGCCGCTGTGCGGCCGCGCCGCTGGTGCGCCCAAGGCGCACCTAAGGCAAGCCCGTCTGCGCCCATCCGCGCCTGGACCGCGCCCAGCGCCAGAACCCCTGGCCCCCGCATCCGCCACGAAGACCACCTCCGATACGACGCCAGCACCCTCATTGCTCTCAACCCAGGACGGACCTCCACCTGCTTCAAGGCCGCCCCGAAATGCACCCATGGTCCCTTCACCTGCCGGAACTGCAGCTTCACCTGCCTCGGAGAGCCCGAGACTCCCGCCAAGAAGGACCTCAACCATCTCCGGTGCATCCTACTAAACACCCGCTCCGCCCGCAAACACGCCGTCGAGCTCTGGGACCTACTCGACACCTCATCACCGGACGTTGCCTTCCTGACAGAGACCTGGATGAACGAATCCTCCGCACCCGACATCGCTATAGCCATCCCCGATGGCTACAAGATCACCCACAGAGACTGCACCAATGGAATCGGAGGAGGAATCGCCATCTTCCACAAAGACACCATCAGGGTCTCGAACAGCACCAACGACACTCTCAGCACCGCCGAACACATGCACTTCCAGATCCACACAGATCCCAACACCACCGTAAGAGGCACCCTCATCTACAGACCCCCCGGACTCCAACCCCAGTTCAGCGACTCCATCGCCGACTTCATCAGCACGCACGCCCTGACCTCCACTGACTACATCCTCCTCGGAGACCTGAACTTTCACCTGGAGAACAACAACGACAGCAACTCCTCCACCCTGATCGACAACCTCGCCAACCTCGGATTGAAACAGCTCGTCACGACGCCGACCCACATCGCCGGACACACGCTCAATGCCATCTTCTCCTCAAGCTCCCACGACTCCTTCAGCCACACCTCCGAACTCACCTGGACCGACCACCACTGCATCCACTTCACCTTCCGGAAACCCGCCGCACACCACCGCACCCTACAGATCCCCCGCAGATGCTGGAGCAAAGTCACCGAAGACCAACTCCAGACAAACCTCGCACTCAGCCCACCCAACGACCCCTCCAACCCCGCCGCCGCCGCCCGCAATCTCAGACGATGGATGGACAACTGCGGCAACACCTTAGCCCCGCTGAAAAAAACAACCTACAAAGACACCAGCAAGAGAGCCAGCTGGTTCACCCCGGAACTCCTAGCATCCAAGCGCACCTGCCGGAAACTGGAGAACAAATGGCACAGCGAGAAGACGCCGGACAGCCACGCAGCCCACAAAGACGCCATCCGCAACCACCATCACCTCATCAGGTCTGCCAAGAGGACCTCCTTCAAAGACCGCCTCGACAACAACGCACACAACAGGAAGGAGCTCTTCAGCATCGTGAAGGAACTCTCCAACCACAGCTCCAACGCCAACGACATCCCGCCGTCGCAAGCCCTGTGTGATTCCCTCGCCACCTTCTTCCACCGCAAGATCGCCGACATCCATGAAAGCTTCGACTCCCGGACGACCCCAACAGGCCCGACACATCAGACCCGCAGCACCCCATCGACCACGACCCCCTGACAGCCTGGGTCAACGTGAACACCGAGGACACAATCAAGACCATGGGCACAATCCACTCCGGGTCCCCAACAGACCCTTTTCCACACCACATCTTCAACAAAGCCGGCAGCTCCATCGCACCCCACCTGCGCAACGTCATCAACCTCTCCTTCGAGACCGCGACCTTCCCAGAGAGCTGGAAACACGCCGAGATCAACACCCTACTCAAAAAACCCAAGGCGGACCCGAGCGACCTCAAGAACTTCCGGCCCATCTCCCTGCTTCCATTCCCAGCTAAGGTCATCGAGAAGATCGTCAACAGACAGCTCACCCGCTACCTCGGAGATAACAGCATCCTGGACCCCTCCCAGTCAGGATTCTGCAGCAACCACAGCACCGAGACCGCCCTCATCGCCGCCACAGACGACATCAGGATCCTGCTGGAAAACGGCGAGACAGCGGCCCTCATCCTCCTGGACCTATCCGCCACCTTCGACACTGTCTGCCACTGCACACTACGCACACGCCTCCACGACGCAGGGATCCGAGACAAGGCCCTGGATTGGACCACCTCCTTCCTTTCCGGCAGAACCCAGAGCGTCCGCCTCCCCCCATTCCGATCCGAAGCCTCCGAGATCATCTGCGGCGCACCCCAGGGATCTTCCCTCAGCCTGACACTGTTCAACATCTACATGGCTCCACTCGCACGCATCGCCCGACAGCACGACCTCAACATAATCTCCTACGCCGACGACACTCAACTGATCCTCTCCCTCACCAAGGACCCCCTCACCGCCAAATCCAACCTCCACGAAGGAATGAAAGCCGTCGCCGACTGGATGAAGTGCAGCCGACTTAAGCTGAACACAGACAAGACGGAGATCCTCATCCTCGGCTCCAACCCATCAGCCTGGGACGACTCCTGGTGGCCCTCGTCACTAGGGGCACCCCCGACACCAACCGACCACGCACGCAACCTGGGAGTCATCCTCGACTCAACGCTCACCATGACCAAGCAAGTCAACGCAGTCTCCTCCTCCTGCTTCAACACCCTCTGCATGCTCCGCAAGATCTACAGGTGAATCCCGACAGACACGAGAAGAACAGTCACCCAGGCCCTCGTCAGCCACAGACTCGACTACGGAAACGCCCTCTACGCAGGAGCCCCGACCAAGCTCATCAAACGACTGCAAAGAATCCAAAACGCCTCTGCATGCCTGATCCTCGACATTCCATGCCACAGCCACATCACCCCCCACCTGAAAAACCTGCACTGGCTCCCCGTCGACAAGAGAATCTCCTTCAAACTCCTGATCCATGCACACAAGGCACTCCACAAAACCGGCCCAGCCTACCTCAACAGTCGACTCTCCTTCTACGTCCCCAACCGTCAGCTCCGCTCTGCCGACCTCTCCCTGGCCACCGTCCCACACATCCGGAGAACCACCACCGGGGGCAGATCCTTCTCTCACCGCACCGCCAAGATCTGGAACACCCTTCCCCTCAACCTACGACAGACCCAAGACCTGCTGACCTTCAGGAGACGACTCAAGACCTGGCTATTCGACCAGTAGCGGCAACACCCCCTCTCCTCTCCCTCAGCGCCTTGAGACCCTCGCGGGTAAGTAGTGCGCTTTACAAATCTTGTGATTGATTGATTGATGCTTATCGGTTCATCATGGAGTCTGGTTATCCAGAGCAAAAAAAATCTGAGCATTTTAGCATTATTTACAAGATTAAACCATGGATGAATTAAGTCAAGCTGAGCCTCGGCTCCCTCCTCCTAAATTATGACCAATGTATATACAACCCAAAGTGAAGACCTAAAAGAACAGAATAGATGAAAGCATAGTAGGTCATAAAATGTTGTGTTATGTCATGCTTCTAACATGAAACACAAACAAGACTTCTGCTAAGCTTAGTATTAGAGCTGTTAATTTGATGACATGAATCTACCACCATAAATCACTGTTCATTCAACATCAGGACAAAGCTTCTGTGGCTCCACAAATATATTTCCCCCAGGGGTAATCATCAACAAAATGTAGTCACATTTGACAAGTAACAGGAAACTGAACAAAGTCATTTAACAAATACTTACCCCAGTTAAACCTATCAGGCTTAAGATGGTCTTCCCCTAAACCTTTTTCCGACTTACCTCTATTTTTTTGCTGGAATTTGTTTTTTTTGGCCTTAGGACTCTGTGCACTTTGCCAGTACTAACCAGTGCTAAAGTGCTTGTGTTTACTCCTTTAAACATGGTTAATTTGGTATTCAGCTGATTGGCATATTTAATTTAATTATGTCACTTTTAGAGTAGTATACCTTATACCCAGGGATTGTAAATTAAATGCTAATAGTGGGCCTGGAGCTCTTATTGTGCCCCCCAATTATGTAGCCCCTTAAAACATGTCCCAGACCTGCCATTGCCTGAATGCAGTTTTAAATTGCCAGTTTGGAATTATAACCCCCTTGCCAAGCCTTAATGTTCCCTTTTATTGCATATAAGTCATCCACAAGGCAGACCATAGGTTGCACATAGGGCATACTGCATTGTAAATGCGAGGTTTGACAAGTAAATTTAGGTTTTACATGTTCTGGTAGTGAAAATCTCCTAAATTTGTTTTTCACTACAGTAAGGCCTACCTATCCTATAGGATAACATTGGGTTGCCTTATTACATTTAATAAGTACTAACTTGTGATTGGGACCACATCAGCATCTCATGTTTGGAATCTAAGAATCTGAAATGCAAAATCCTCTTTAATGGTTAAAGTCAGATTTTAAATGACAAATTTCAAAATGCCACTTTTAGAAAATTTGTATTTTCCTGCCCTTAGCCTTTTGGTGCCTGCAGTCTGTACTGGGTCACATGACTGGGTGTATCTGACAGTTAGAATTTGTGAATTCCTCCTAGATGGTCACAGAATAGATGGATTAGGTGTGCCTGAATAGGCCAGCTGCTGGCAGGATGTTGCAACTAAATAGGCTCTGCTCTGCCTTCACATAAAGGGCTCATCACCTCCACATTATCTCTGAACCCAGTTTGAAGCCAATGCAGGGGAGTCAGGCAGTTCCAAGCACTTTAAAGTAAAACATTTAAAACTTCTTGCAACTTCAAAGGAGGCGCCAGATATAAAAGTAGGGCACTCAGATCCACTCTTCTGTTCTCTTTCGGACCTGCAGAAGGACTCTCAGAGGACTGCCTGCTGCTGGGACCTGCTGGCCACACTGCAAGACAGCTTTGCTGTACCTGGAAGGACTGTTTTGATGCCTGGAGCCTGCCTATAACCCATAGAGGCTAACCCTGCTGTTTGAGCTCTGAATCTTTACCTGAACCTAGAAAAGTGACTCCCAGGGTTAGTGTTCTGGCCTCCTGTTCAGAGCCACAGGGACACTAAAGGCTCCCACAACTTCAACTCATGCCTGGAAACAGCCTGAGTGAGCTCTGAGCCCCAAAGTTGTGTCCCACCAGACCTGGACCCTTGTTGCGAGCTAAATATGATCAGATAGCCAATGTCTAAACTTTGTACTAGGTCTTTGCAAAAAACTGCTCTGAGAACTGAGGATAGACCGGAATCAACCTACTTGTTGAGCCACCCAAGGTGCATCGCTGGATGGCGTGACTTCACGGCTGCTCCCACTACTGTTATGTTCCATATAGGTACCCTAATATAGGCCCGGGTAACATCATACCCCTTCACCTACATTACCTCCCCTACACTACACTGTAACAAGCCTTTTAGGATTGAACCTTTACCTAGTTCTAGTCCTGGGTGCAGAAGGAGGGTTTCTCCTAAACAATAGAGCCCTATAACTCTATCAATAGACTCACACAGTATCAATGAATATTCATAAGGGTTCTTAAAAACCAGGATGGGGCTACACCATCTTCCTCCCCATATCTACGTACACGGTTCATCCCATAAGTCATCCTCAAATCCAACAATGGCGATTACAAGCAACAAGGGACAAAGGAGCCCTAGATACTTTCTGTATAAATACAGCACGTCTTGCTAGTGTTAGTTAGAGGGAACCAAGACTTCCAGGCCAACACACTGACCAGAGACGCTGAGACTCCTGCATGCAGATGCTCCAGCTAACAGTGGTCTGAACATCCCTCGCAAGTTGTCCAACTCGAGACCAAGAAGGGCTCCTACATTCTCACACTTCAGGTAATGGGGTTCGACTAAATCCTAGAAGGATTCTTGGCTTCACACCTACTCACATGCTAGGTACACTTAGGTACATCTAGATAGGCATCGTAGGAGTACGCGCTTTCTTTTATCATGCATTTTATGTTCATGTATTTATTCATGCGTATTGCAAGATGGTAGAACAGTACTATCCATTTATATTCACTCTACTGCTAATCATATATCTCTGCTACTGTCTAATGGTTGTTGCAGCTCATATATTCTACACATGAATAACGACTGTTCAATAAACCCTTATTGAAATGCCCAGGTTGTTTATTCTGTGTATCTCTGAGACAAGATAAGTAAGCACGAGTGACTGAGCGAAAAGTAGTTCATTGTTTCCACGACCCTGAGGGATCAGGGTTGTCATGTTCTGAGGTCGCCAAAAACTATTCTCTCCCCGATAAGAGGAGACACTAGTGGCACTGTGAGCTAGCTTATGCAAACAGGCTAACATTTCTCAGTGGGGGTGCTCAGAGTCTGTCTGCCACCAAACCCACAGTTTATGTTATCCGAACGCAGAGGTCCTGTATGGGTAATATAGGAACTACACAACACTACATTCTTCTCTTCAGCAGCAAATCTTGTTCAGCGGTCCTTCACCAAAGGATTATCTGGCCACCTGGTACTGTCTTCGACTACAGTTTCCTGCCTCGTCCCACTGAAGATTTTCAACTTCCATAAAAGTGCCTTAGGGCCTTATTATTAGTTTAGCAGTGCAGGAGTGGGACCGCCCTCCTCCCTCACTGTCAAACATGTGTAAGAACCACCCGCCAGATCAGGAGTTTTTTGGGGTTCCCAGGGTGGGCCTATGAAATAGGCACCGCAATGGAAACATCAAAGGTTGTACTTGCACGGTCCTTCTGTGTACATCCATATGGCATGAGGCACCACGGGGCTCTGTAGGGCCCCCTTTGTTTCCTCTCCACCACAGTTTTCATGGTGTGCTCACTGCCATGAAAACCATGGCAGAGAGGAAACTTGTATTATGCTTGGTGGGACTGACGCGGTCCCACAAGTATATTGCGGTCTCCGGACTGCCGCACAACCACCAGGAAACGGCAATTCCCTTGCGGTTGCGATGGTTGCAGCAGTACCAGGGCAGCCCAACAACCCTAGTCATAATAGGGTGGTCAGGAGAATGCCATAGTGAATCTGGCGGTATGTGGACCGCCTGACTCATAATAAGGGCCTAAGTCCGGTTTAGAAATCTTTGCTGTGACTTCGTTCAGCAGCTCCCCGACGATAACACTCCCTCCTCATACACTTCCTGCATCCTGACCCCGCTCAACTTTACTTTCTCATTTTCTTGAATATTCTTCTAAGTCCGAACTTCGACTCTGACCCAGTCTTGCGCGGCTAGAGGTCGCTAGAATTCATAACTCCAGTTCTACTGATTTGATTTTTGTTGTTTTGGTGTCAAATAATTTATTAAAATGTACTCTTATTTTTAAAATTGGTATGAGAGAATTCTTGTGCTGTTTTTTCTGTTGGGTTGTGTTGTACTGTTTGGGTGCTGCATAAATAATTTACCCTTTGACTGTAGGTTAAGCCTGACTGCTTTTTGTGCCAAGCTACCCAGGGCTAAGCACAGGTAATTTAGTGACTTTCTGTGCTTCACCCAGCCGGGTATTGTGGCTGTTGCTTGACCAGGGCTCACAACCTAGTCAACCAATAACCCAATTTCTCACAGCCAGTGATTTCTCCATGCATGCCCCCCATGGAGAATGACCTGGAAGTGCTTTTGCATCAGCCCCAATCGCCTCCCATGGCTGATTAAAGATGGCACAAAGGCACTCTGATGTTGTCATCCCTCTGGAAGATGTGGCTGCTGAAGATGAGCAAGTTGGAAGGTCCACCTCCCACCTTTGAATATCCCAATGCACTGGAGACGCACCGTTGGAAAAAGGAAAGTCTTCTGTCTGGTATGGTAGTCCCAGCCACAAAATTAGGGAATTGTCCTTAATCAGGAAAACTTTGGGATTGGTGTGTGCTTGTTTTGTTTATCAATCCTTGGAGATTCTGCATTTTGCACTTCCAGAAATGTGAGGAGAATCTGCGTTAGTAGCCAAAGTTTGATGTTTGCATGGCAGTATGGGTAAGAAAATATGATGGGTCCAAGTAAACCACACCACCCTGAACTTCCCTAGATTTCAAGATTGAAGAAATGGCTGGGGTTGGTAGGCTTGCTAAGTGCTAGTTGGCCCTGGACCCAAATACCAAAGCTACCAAATTAATCGGAAAATTCCTACTAATAAGCTTCATGTCTCCACAAACGTGTATTTGTAAAGTGCACGTTCACCCAAAAGGGTATCTTGGTGCTGAATAACAGATGTTTATGGTTACCCAACTAAATGGTACTCATGTTATCAACCTAAGAAGGATAAAAGGCTGAGTTAACCCACCAGGATTTAAACCTGTTACGATAAGGTTAAACACAGGCTCCTACAGTGGTCGCATTAGTCCACTAAACAACTAAACCTGACAGATTGCATTTGTGGGCCTTTCTTGCCATGGATGATTAGCCCAACCATAGAAACCTCGTTCTGGTTTAAGAGGAAAGATGTGGAAATGATAGGTAGGGAACTTCTTTTGATCTCTGCAGATTCCCAAATGTTCCCTTACAGAAAAGAAAGTCTGTAATACTAGCCACAGTTTCTCGTTTGAAGGGCATTCTGGGAAAGTATAAATGATGGAATTCATGTAAGCCATACCATCCCAGACTTCCCTTGGTGTCTAGTTTTCAGGAATGTATGAGGTTGGAAGATTTCCCGAGGTGTCAGTCAACTCTGGGCCCAAACACCATAGCTACCCATATTCCCCAAAAAACTGAAACAACAATGAAAAATCTTAGGCATATTACAAAACTGCACAGCTTTCTTTCAAAACCATTTTATATTCGTTAGATTTTACCATATACATTGGTGCATGACCTGTACACAATGAAAAATCTGTATTAGATGCAACTTGATTAATGTCTCTAGGTTTCATATGTTTTTGGACAAACAACAAACACTATGGGCCTGATTACATCTTTGGCGGTACAGCACCGAATCCACCCGCCCCACCCCCACCCCACACCGCCAACTTCGTGTCAGACCCTTGCCAGATTAGGAGTTTCCTCCTGTCTTGCGTGCTGGTTTTTGGCATTCCCCCAGCGGTGCGTCCGAAAATGGGCACCGCATTGGGAATGCCAAAAACAGTTCCTGCATGGCATGGACTGAAACGTCCATGCTGTGCAGGAACTGGGGTGCAATCACACAGGGGGGCACATGTTATGCCGCCCTGTGTGCATCCCCATGCGGACGAGGCACAGGGGGCCCTGCAGGGCTCCCTTTGTTTCCTCTCTACCGCGATGTTCATGGAGTAGGAACCTCCATGACATTGCCAGCGGAGAGAAAACTCGTAATATGCTTGGCGGGATCACAGCAGTCCCACCAAGCATATTGTGACTGCCAGTACGCCACAATACCACCAGGGAGTGGCAGCTCCCTTTGGGCAGTGCAATGGCGGTCTAACCGCCCTACTCATAATAGAGCGGTAGGGAGACTGCCGTGCCCCCACGAATCTGGCGGTCCGTGGACAGCCAGAGTCATAATCGGCCTCTATACATTCTTGTGATAGGGAGAATCTGATGGTCTTAATGATATGCTACTTTTTTAAATTAGTCCTTGGAACAAAAAAATGACAGACGTTATGTTATTCAGATTTGGAGAGTGTACTATCACCGGGAGGGTATCCTGACGCTGAGCAGGTGCGAGTCTAGGCACTCCTAGGGCCTAGTGGGACTATTTGAAAAGCCCAGTCTTCAGGTTCTTGTGGAATTCAAGAAGTAAGGAAGAAGATCTTATGTGTAGCAGCGGGCCGTTCCATGCTTTAGGAACGATGTAGGAGAAGGCTCACCCGCTGGATCTGGTTTTCCATATGCATGGGATTTGTGTAAGTAGACAAGCGGAGATATCTGGAAGGTTTGCGAAAGCAGATGTGATTGTTGAGCTATGCTGGGTTAGTGTTATGTAGTACTTGAAAGTGAGGAATAGGCCTGTGATGGAGATTATAGACCCCATAAAGCTAAATGCTGTTACATTGCTATGTACGGGGCAGGAGTGTAGCAGTAGCATAACTGTACCAGAATTCAAAAAGTAAAAAATTGTTTTCTGCGTGGATTCTTATGGTGCTCTCGGTCTCGCTCAGCTTTCTTTGTTACTCGTAAGTGGGCTTAAATTACTTGGAGGATGCTCTTTGGCTTGCCCGCTGTTATTATAGTTGAAAATTAGGTAATCCTCTGAGCAAAGTCTCTCTAAATGTATTCTTTTGGATTGGTTTGCCTCGGACAAATCAGACAACATTCCTTGGTAAGTTTATGTCAAGAGTATCTTTATCTGATTGGTAGCCTCAGAGTTTTATAACAATCCAAATTTGATCACCATACTGCCAGAGCCCTGGAAAAGTCTGTTTTTTATGAACAAGTGATTTTCACTTGTAGGCACAAGGCACTTCCAGGGGCGGCTCCTCCGCTAAGGCAGAGGAGCATCGTCCCACTGCTCTCAGAGCAGTGGAAAAGGGAAAAATCATACTCACAAGATAATCTTATTATTTTTTGTTGCTGCTGGGCTGGGCAAGGCAGGGCAGGGCTGGTGGCTCACAGAGGAGTAGACTGTGGACAGTAAGTTTGCATGACTGCTTGGCCAGCCATCTTGGCCCCGCCACCCCGTCATAAATACTTTGCATGTTCCCCACCAGGCTGCATTACACAGTCTGGAGGAGAACATGCCCAGGCCCCCAGTCCTCATCTGAGCTCCGATCCAAGGCACTCAGACTAATCACAAAGCTGCATTGCAGCGTTGTGGTTGGATTAAGGGGAGCCAATCACAACACTGCATTGCAGTATTGTGATTGGCTTTGGGGAGCCTGAGTACTTCCGGCCTCTTCAGTATCAATAGAGGAGAGACAGAGGTGGCGCGAGGAGGTAAATATTTTCTTTTAAAATATCTCCCCCCCCCATGTTCCCTGCCAGCCGCCACAGGACACTTCAACTGCCCTCATTGGATAATTACCATTCTTTATCATCTAGTCATGAGCTGGAATTTTATCTTACTTATATAGAAAATGTCCAATACAGATTTTCTCTGACTAGGCTACGAATAGAGTCCTATCATTTTTATTTAACCTTCCTGCAGCAAGGTGCGTGGTTTGTAAACCTACCGGCCTGTCCTTGTGACACCCTCTCACATTGCACTTTATACTTTTCTGTTCACTCTACAAATCTGTTCGTACTAGATTTTGGCCCACTACAGTTTAACTCATATAAGAATGGCTTCATATACCTACAACAATTACACTCGCCAAGGATTTGCCACACTGTGATAAGTTATAACAGAGGGTCTCTAACTATTAGAAAGATGTATTCTTAACTCGTTTTGTCGAGCACTGCCACAATTGTAATTTGGTTTCTGGGAATGTTTATTGTATATCTACTTTTAAGAAGGTTTTATATTTACAAAGTCAGCTTTTATTTGTTAGGCCACATTTTTCCATGGTATGAAATTGATTGCATAGATTGTGCGGACGTTTATTTATATGTTGATATTTTATGGCTGAATTGCGGAACAAAGTTTATGACTTGACTTGAATGAATGCTTGCTTTGAATACCAACAGCAACCTAAGTTTACCCTGTTTCACAAATGATGCTGATGTTGTGCCCTGCGAAGAACTGTGCAATGTCCGAGGACACAGAAAGCATTCATGGACATGTACCAAACGATTGCATTTTTTCATATTATCCTTTAACCACATTATTATGGTCGAAGCCGATGCCTCTAAAACACTTTTTAGGTGGAGGTTTCAATCACATAAACACATATTCACACTATTATTTGTGAAAAAACACATGGACGCTTTGTATACTGGCGAATGCAGGTTGACATTTTGAAAAGTAGTCCAAAGCCAGACATTGCTTTAGACTCTCTCTTTTTCACTGATTGTGATTTTATGATCACAATTTGACCTGGATCAGCGTTTCACAAGGAAAATGTCTTTTTCAGTCTACAAGATACCCATTACCCATATTGTACTGGAATGACTTGCAGCCTTACTACTCTAGAGATCATTTCCAGTTACATACATTTTCGTCGTGGGCCTAAGGCATTATTATAACGGGATCAGATAGGATCGAGCTGATCCTGCTGAAGAATTACGGTGTTTGTACCTTTCTCAGAAGGTATACAAAAAGATGGTCTAGAATAGTTCAGTGTTCCTTGCAAAGACTGTCGTTTTTGGTTTTAAATGCCATTAGTGGTCCAGCTGTATATGTTGCATTGTGGAACATATGAATGGTTTAATACAGAAAGAAAATAGCAACCATAGTAACTTTCCGTGTTACATACGATTTATGTGGCACACTCGTTACAATTAATGGTTTCACTTCCCAAAATAAAAGGTCTCATCACTGTGCAGATCCTAATACACTGTTCGATATACCTATTCTCTTTGTCATTGTCTATGCATGTTTTATTTCCGGTTGCCATAATCGTCATGTTTCCCAATATCACTGCTGTCAGAGTACTGAGTCTTAAAATAATTTATTTAGCAAAAACATGCAACCAAGTATATATGGGTTGCGCTAACAGATTTGAGTGAAATGGCCATGAACTGAACGTTATCAAGCAAAAATACTGCAGACAGCAAAGAAGCTGGTGATTCAAGGTACATAGCTTAGGCATACTTAGAGATTGGGTATTGTCACGTTTTAACATTGTGGAGTATGATATTCTAAAGGGGAGAAGAGGAGCGGAGAGTACTGGAAGTTAATCCTTTCCATGGTTTTTATTTTACCCCCGCAGTTAGTCGAATTAAAGGCCTGATTACGAGTGCTACGGTCTTCTGACCGCCGCACTCGTGGTGGCGCAGCAGTGGCGGTCCACTGTTCGCTAGATTACGACTTTCAAATTCATACTGGCGGTCGAATACCGTCTGTGCCAGGGAACAGTCATTCCCTGGCAGTGGCAGAGCTGCACCACAATGTAAAATGCTCATCAGGACTGCGCCTGTCCCGCTGAGCATATTACGAGTTCCTGCACCTTGAGCCATTTCATGGCGGGAGCCCTACCATGAAAAGTCTGGCGGTGCAGTAACAATGGGGGCCCTACAGGGCACCCATGTCCCCCGCCATAGGGATACATTCAGTGGGGTCACAACATGCGCCCCGCTGTCTGTATTCCCGCAAAGTTCCAGCACGGCATGGACGTCACCGTCCATGACGTGCTGAAACTTTTTTTGCAGTTCCCTTTGCGGTGCCTGTTTTCCAGGCACAGCCATGGGAAAGGCAAAGGACTGTGGGGCATATTATCAACGGCCAGCGATAATTATCGCTGGCCGTGCTTAGCGACAGATTCCCTATCGCAGGCTATCTCTGGAATTTATCGCCCTGGTAGCGCGTTATTAACAACGCGCTTCTCCAGGGCGATAAAAATTCCAGAGATAGCGAGGTTATCGCCGTTTTGCAGGGAACATCGCTGGTTTTCCAGCGATGTTCCCTGCAAAACGGCGATAACCTTGCTGATACGACCCTGTGGTCGTATCAGCAGAATCCACCCCTATGTTAGGGATGGTTAAGTCAGGATTTTAGCAGACGTTAGATTTTGGTTAAAACGGCCGTTTTTGCCGAAATCTAACCTCTGCTAAAATCATGTGGGCTGCCTTGTAAATATCGCGATGTGAACATCAGCGATATTTGCAACGTAGTCCATCTGGGTACGCCACTTTGCATCTCATTAGAGATGCAAAGATGGGCGTTGAGGGAAAGGGCGATAATGCAAGGATTCACGCGATAGCGTGACCTTGCTGATTAGGCGATAAAATTATCGCCGCTTCGTCCGAAAACGGACGCAAAAGCGGCGATAATTGTTTATCGCCTCGTTGCTAATATGCCCCTGTCTGCCTTACACCAGTTCAACTCGTCGTAAGGCGGGTGGTCCTTGCACGGCTTTGGTGCAGCTGTGCAGGCAGAGAGCCGGCGCAACTGCGCCAAAGTCGTAATCGGGCCCTTAAACTCCGACAGCAGCTCCTAATTCTGACAAGCCTACACCACAATTGTACCAATTTCTGAATGAGAGGTCCCTGAATAAGCACAAAAAGGGAAATACTTCCTACTTTTTCCATGTGTAAATTAAAGAAAGAAAGTACACTGAAGCAGTACTAAAAGGGTGGTTTGAAATAACTGAGGATAACACAGAAAGTCTAATTATGGAAACTGCTAGAGATTAATAAAGGACAACTATGGCCAAGAGCTCATATGAATCGAAAGAGACATCTAAATTATACCAAATGGTTAAACAACTTTTCAAATAATTTTTTTTGCAATTTTTAATTTTAAGTATTATTCCCATACCATTTCTAGATAGGTATTTTTCATGCGTAGGAAGAGATTGTACAATGACTTGTTTAAAAACGCAATCATCCTTAGAGGTGAATAATCTGCTGTTATGAGTTAGTTCTAATTTTTCAATAACATTATCCTCTGTTTAACACTCATCCTGAATCCAATGATTATGCATGCATAAAGGAGCAATGTGAAAAAAAGATAACGAAAAATGCCTTTGATCGGGGGTTATGCAGTTATTTCAAACATCTAGCTAAAGCTTGCATACCTTTCTCATAGAAGTAGGGAAGAGTAGAGTGGGATTTCTTAAGCCAATACTTAAATTACTCTGTTCTGGTGACATTTTTCGTTTCATTAATAGTTATAGGGTTCTGAGCATAGTAGATGTGGTTACAGGATGGTCCATGCATTTCGTATTCAAACGTCTCTACCAAATCTCTGTGATTAGTAGCTGTTTGATTAGTCCTTGCAGCCTTTTTAAATTAAATATCTCAAAAACCACAGAACACTACATCAAACCAATAAAAAGGCACTGCTCTATGTAAAGCCTAGATTTATGCATGTTTGATAGCATGCAGCGTTGAGTGAAATAGTGGAATTAGATCGTATTGTGTGTGTATCTCATCAACATAAATTACACATATTTTAGGACTTGCAGGTGGTTTGGGAGGATAAAATCTCTCAAACTGTGCATCTGAATAAATGTTTTTGTCATGTAGGTACTGATGTCATTGTGGCACCACATCATGACGTTATAATGATCCCCAACAGCAATATCAACAATTTAATTTGACATGTCATCAGTCATCAAATCTATGATGTTATTTGAGATGCCATCCGTTATGTTATGTTTGAGGTTGAGGGAAGGTTTTTATTAAAATGCAAAAATACTCTAGTTAAAGTCACATGTGCAATGTTAACCTGCCATTTATATTGAACTGACATGATTAAACTGTCCAAAATACAAGATGTAGTTATACTTATTACCACTAGGCCTCAAGATGTTTAAAGCAAGCTACATTTTCTAGCAGCAAAGTTAAATGTGCTAAGGCGTGCACAAAATGTTTAAAATTGACCTTACCCTAACATGCCTTTAGTGAAGACTTTATATTGTATTAAAAAATGTATTTGAATAATATAAAATTGTATTATTAATTATGCTTTGCTAGGAACACTTAATCATTGAATAGAATTACCTCAAATTATTTCACACAATAAATACATTGCATACATAGAAAATGTTGATCTTTTAACCTAATTTTGCTTATTTCATAATGAAGATATGAGCTGCTTAATACTATTCTTTGCAGCAGATAATTCTAATTGACATAGCCTATTATTTACCCTAACATGTAATGTCTCATTAGAAGGTTAAGAATGTTCTCACACCCATGGAAAAGAAGAAGGTTTAAGAGTCGAAAAAGCCTCCTACGTATACATAGTTTAATAAATGTTTCATACATCATGATAAGTTTGAGTAAACCCTTTGTATGTGAACGTGGGTAAGGAGGAGAAGAATTTGTTCTCAAGAATAATTGAGAGATGATTAGATGAGAGAAGGAAAAGAAGCTACACCAACTGCAACATTTCTTTCGACTGTTTATAATAGTGAGTGTTTCTAGAGTAGGTTAATGCTTTTCCCCGATGCTTTTCCAGACCCATCAATTTGTCCGCACTGAAGCTGAATGCTAACAGCTTTATGCTGAAGGCTGAATGCTGATTTGGCATCCTTTCTGACCAGTTTGCTGATTGCAAATTCTGCTTCTATTGCATGATTATTTTTGCTTTGTTGAACCTCTCTTTATGGGAAGTTCAGTTGATACGGACAGATAGAATTTGAGCTTCATGCTCTCTCTGACTTTTTCCTCTTGAACTTAAGCTCGTTATGGGTTCCTGCTAACACCCATATCCCCCCATTCTTTAGAATAGGGGTTCTTTCCCTTAAGGAATGCTCTGTATTGTATAGTTTATAAGACGTGTTCTAACCATATTTTTTATTACCAATTCTGTAATATGACTGATACTTAAACTATCAAAACTCTCATTATTGATTGAACTTAGAATTATTATTGTGATCTAAATGTATAGCTCCTGATCTTCTCATAAACAATGGCAAAAGTCTGTCAAAGAGAATATCCCAAGCAGGAATCAACCCTGTTGGTGTGAGATAGAGATGTTAAACCATCTATTTTAAATTGATTCCTGCTTCAGCAGAATCTGATAGCAGAGTGGCGGTTTACATCTTGAGAAGAGGAGCTATATAAAATACTTGCCCAAGTTAGAATAATGTCTGAATCCCAAAGCCCAATGCCCAGAACCTGAAGACTGACAAGGTGTGATTTTCAAAGGTGATTGATGTTATATGTTCATTGTTATTTGTGAAGAAGCTGAAGAGTTATCAGACTCGGTGTAGCCTTAGATCCCGGGATAGATAAACAAATATTGATATATGTGTGTGAATATGTGTGTGAAGTGTGGAAGACACTTAATAGTTAATGGTTTCTTTTCTGCTACAGGTTTGCGGTGTAGATCATGAGGTACAGTGGACTCCACAAATTGAGATAGTGACATTAATAAACTGTTGTTGGTCGAGATATCACTTGTGAATCTAAAAATATATTTGTGGGAAAAGTCAGACGGTGTAAAGACCTCACTATTCTGATTTTGAACAGCCTTTGAATTCCTTAATGGAGCAGAAAAAAGTTGTTTATTTTCATTGTGTTTAAAGTTGTTGAATTGTTTGTACAAGAGTAATTGTAAAGGAGAGTGAACAGCTGAAAGGAATGAGGCCATACGATATAGAGTGACGCGTTGGGATAGGTTGGTTAGTCTGTTGCGCTGTGATTGGTTGATGATGACACATAGTGCCATGCTTTGATAGGTTAACTGCCTTGTGTATTTTACATTGAGATTGGTTGAAAAGGTCTCCAAGAATACAGATTGTGACAGGATTGGGGGAAAATATTTGATGTTTATAAAACAGAATCCAAATATTGAATTGAATTGCATGTATTTGAATTGATTATTGTTGAACTTATGAGTTTTGTGAAAGGTGATGTTACAATTCTGATATAGGAAGATGAAGAGGCACCTCCCAAGGGTACACCTGCACATTACATGACAACCGAACTGGGATTACATGCATGCTTGTGGCTTTGTCAATGGTGTAAGATTACTGAAAAAGAAAGTCCATTGAGTCTTCCTAAAAATGATACCTAGAATTATTGAAAAATTGAAGGAAAAGCTGTACGAAATGAAACCACTACCTAGACCAACACAGTCCAAAGCATTTAATACATGGGAGAAGGCATCAAGACACAAAGAAAGGGAGAAATACCACAGTAAGGGCCAGATTACAAGTTTGGCTGTCTGACCGCCAGACCACCATTTCAGTGGTCAGGACAACGGCGCCAAGCTGGGGGCATCCCGACTGCCGTATTATGAGTACACTGCCGGGCTGGCGGTGTTGTGTCAGCAGTGCTACAGCGGTGGCATGCTTCAGCTCATAGAAAGAGTCTAAAGCATATGCCGGCGCCGTGGCAGCACCGCTTGCACATCGCTGCACTGTGTAACATGCACCAAGTAGAGGAGGGGCACAACATGGGCAAATTTGTCCTCGCCATAAACATGTCGGCGGAAAGGCAGCTTGTGATCAGCATGGCGATTCTGGCATCGGCACAACAGCTATTGATCACCGCTTTCCCGACTGCCACTCCTTCAGGATCGAGGATCCTGGCGGTGGCGGCAGTCTTACATAAGGCTTGTGGTGGTCCGACCACCAACCTCGTAATTGGCCAGTCGGACCAAGTTGGATCCAGTGGTCGGACCGCCACCATGGGTGAAACGGTCTTTGGACTGCCGTACTTGTAATTAGGTCCTAAGACTAAAAGAGCAATGCGTAATTATGCAGAAACTTGATATGTTGATCCACAGCAGAGACGGAGGAAAACTGTAGTTGAAAGGACTAAACAGTATCCAGTTATTACCACATCTGAAAATTTGAAAAAGACTAAGACACATGTGAAAGACAAAGGAAAGATGAAAAGATGGATGAGACATTGTGTGATTCAGGGAACGAGATTTTTTAAGAAATGTTATCCGTGCGTCCTCCACCTTATGCAAACCCCACCACTGGTACTGATAATAATGCAACTACCAGTACTAAAATGGCTACTGCCCCTGTTGAACCATGTATAACACAGATTGAGAGACAATTACATACGTTTACGATTGCTCCACCAACTGTTGTTCAGACACCAGCAGTTATTACACCTAGGATTACTACATCAATTATGATTGTTCTGGTAAAATTACCACAAATTGCAACTGTGCAGAGAGTGCCTAGATCATTTGTGCTCTGATTGTAATTGCCCCCCCACATCCGACTGCCCCAAAAATCTTTGTCCAAACTCCAGAAGCTGAGGGAGCTGTAGGAGAATTGGTTACATAAGGGTTTATCCCGACATCCCAAAATTCATAGATCATTGCCTGGAAACCACAGCATACTATTTAGTCATTGAGATATGGGAGAAGGATTGTGTTTACCACCTGAATAATGAAGGGAGAGGCACATTTATTTGAGAATGGGATTTTCCCACTATGGTTTGAGGAAGCAGCAGGCTTAAAAAGACAGAAATTGCAGAATGACAAGTTACCACAGAGCCCAAAAAAGAGAGAACACTCAGTGTTTCAAAACTAAAAGTCAAACTTGAAGAAATCATTAGGGGATGTTTAGATCTTGATTAGTTGAACCAATATCAGGAGAAAGAATCAATTTACCTGAGTAAGGAAATTACAGGATGTGCAGCCATCACACATGATACATTGATTGACTTAGCCCAAAAATATGATGTTGACCTCTCAAAAATGTTTGCCTTTGCAGAGAAGTTAAAGGGTTCAATTAGTTGATGGAGCAGTTGAAGCAATGCGTTCTTCAGGTATGCAGTTACACATAACTGAATTGGTGAAATACATTTGTTACTGGAGTGATTTCGAGAGGTTAGAAATTAAATGTTCCCAGAAGCATGAAAAGAAAAAGAAACAATCAGAAGTAGATGGGGAAAATAAAAGTCATTTACCAATTCACATGATGTAGAAGAAGCTTCACTTTATCCACTGAGAGAGGGAGTGGGTGGGGTATATGTCCATGTACCATTGAGTAAAGGTGATCTTGCAGCATTTATGAACAATTTTTCAAAATTGGGGGACAAACACTTGCTGTAGTACACATAGGTTGACAGATTTGTAAAAATAACAAAGGTGTTGTGGATTGATTTGAATACATTCTTTGATATTGTGGTGGCAAATGATTTGTGGGCTGAATGAAAAGTTGTTGTGTAATGGCCATGTGAAGAATCAACAAGAAATGCATGTACTAATGGACCATCTACTATAGTTATGGAGCAGTATGAAGCATCGATTACTTTCCTGAAAGGCAAGGTTCCTCCAAAAGATCTTGATTGGATAAAGATTAAAAGATTAAAAGAACTTGACAAGAACCAAAAGAATTAGTACATGATTTCTATCAGATATTCAGATGTTTCAAGAATTCAGTGGGAGAGAATATCCCGATGTCAGTGATATGGGATTCATTATATCTCAGTTTGTTATTGGGTTAAGACCGGAGATTAGTGGTCATATACAACAAAGTGTGGTTTGCTGGCAGAATAACTCACTTGGTGAGATCCTGAGGTATGCAAAATATTGTACTGATGAACAAGAAATGAAGCAAAAAAGCTTAATGAGAAGTTCATGTTGGCCCAAACGAAGTTTGCTCAGAGAGGGTTTCAAAACCAGTCTTTTGCAGGAAATGAAGGTGGCATTCAAGGTGTTGGCAAACAGCAGGAGTAAAAGGTAATGAAGGAGGTTTCAATAGAGGAGAGTTTTGGCTCTGATTATTCAAAATGATTGTGCCTCTGGGGGGATGAAGATTGTGTGCTTGGCGCAGAACGCCACCTAACAAGTACTATGCCAAACATGTTTTGGGGGATTATAAATGCACAACATGCACCCAACAATAATTAACTGCTGATTCTCACCCATGCTGAGGTCTACCGGAGTGATTGATCTCACATCTAAAATGGTGACCCCGCTGTCTCTTGTAGTTCAAAATAGGTCGCTAAATACTGTAAAGTTCTGCGATTCTTCAATTAAGCGCTTGGCAATTAATAGTGCTCAGTGCCACTTTCCTAGCTGCAGCCTGTCAGTCACGTCTGTGTGCAGCGATTCCCTTGCTTCCTGTTGGACCCTCGCCCCAAATCTCTGCAAACAGACTCACCATTCAATTCCATGCGTTGACTGCAGCAACCAATTTCACAGCGGGAGTTACAGGTCCAAATCTGTACCCAAAATCTGCTCACCCAAGTCTATATGCTGTGGTTCCCATGCCCCCACTGGAGCCCTGCACTGCTGCTCCTCAAATATACTCCTTGGCCAGCTTAAGTCAACGACTTCAGCTTCCCTCATCATAGCAGGGGTATAGTACTAAAAATCTATTCAGCGCTACATTCTGTCCACAACCCACCCAGTGACAGTCCATAATATAGCCAGCGTTGCAACTTGCCCAAATCTGCCCAGCGCTACAACAAATGTGCTGTATACTGTGACCTTGCAGATGACAGGTATACGCCTTATTAATGGCTTCAATGGCATCCTGAAGCAAGCAATACTTATAACTGGTGAAATCAAATACTGGAATGTGCATGTCTGTATGAGCACTGTCTTATATTTAATAAACTGTTCCTCTCTATAAGGCACACTGTGAGCAAGCTCTGAACAGCCTAACCAATTGAGTGACTAACAATCCCCTCAGTTCAGCAATAAACATCAAAATGTGGCCTCCTGTTCCATCAACCTACTTATTACACCTACATCTGGTGAACCAAAGGTGAACAGGTGCCCAAAAGTACACAGTACTACCCCTACATTGTTCCTGATTTCAAACTCCCAGCCGCACCCAATATATGGCAGAAATGAGACACAGAGCTACCAGCAAGGAGTATAATTGCTCCAGTGACTCTTATCCTGAACCCATCAGTGCACCTCTCCATCAGATGGCCAACACAGAAACCCCCTAGCCGGACTCGTCAATGCCCAATTGTACGCAAGCCACTACACTATCAACATGTGGATAAAATCATTTCATTTATGAAGAAACATAACCATATACAATGCAAGGGCGTCCATGTTTTCATCCCACAAGACTATTCTAAATCTGCTGCTGAGACTAGAAGGGCTTTCTTTCCCTGCACCCTAGGTTGGAAGCAATGAACTGCCAATTTTCTTTTGTAGGTCAGGCCAAATATCATTTGACAATACAGGGCATTTCGCACATCTTTAATGATTATCTCACCCTCACGAAGTTCTTGGATGATAAAGATGATTCAGACATGGACACCTCCTCGCACAAGGCTGCATTGTTGAGGAACAAACACTAACTCTTTCTCGAAATTCCACTTACCAAAAATAACTCCTAACCCGTTCTACAAATTGAGAATATTCTCCTGCAGCCTTTTTCTTAACTTGCTACTTATGTTGCTCTTCAGAGGCTCACATCCTCCAAGATTCTAATGTTTTCGTGATCCTTACTTTGGTGATTAAGGTCCTTGGAACAAGTATTCTAACACACTCCCAGTGTCTGTAAGTACTCTCTCTATGTAGTGCTATCGAGTCTGCCCTCAATAGACCCTTAAAAGTCAACAGAATTAAGGTATGAGATCATTACAATTATGAATGTGATATATAATAATACATCAAACAATGGGTGAATGTACAATTGGTATTCTGATGGCTTTCTAATAAATTTCTTCTTTAAGTTCATTTATTGTCGGTCCGATACACTGCGACCTTTAACACTGTGATAGCATTGGTTCTACCTGTTATCTACCTCAAAACTTCTATTCAGAGGAGCATCTTTGTATGGAGAACACTTGTATTGTATGGTTACTTTGCCTAATCATTTATGCTATTATTGTTTAAAACTTTAAATTTTCATTTGCCTCATGAGCAGGGAATGTATACCATTCTTGACAAACTATATATGTAATACTATCTGTTTTGTTCCTGACTTACCGTTTCCCTGTTATTCTGACACACCATGTATTACTCAGGATGAGTCTAATTGCTGACAGCTTGTATACAGATTCCACCTCAACATTCTGAGCACATCTGCTAGACCCTGTAAAGGAGCCACACAAACCCATACCCTTACTTATGTCAAATCCTAATCAGAATATTAAGATAAAATCACCTAATGTAAAAGGGATCAACCATCCAATTAAAAAAGGGAAATCATTGACTACTTAATCATACGTCAAGGTATTATCCTTCTTCAGGAATCCAAGGTTGACTCCACACACATCACATCACTCAGAAATAATCAGGTTTTCAACGTAGCATGCTCCTCCGCGGTTGAGAAAAAAATGGTGTCCTAACTTTTAACACTAAGAAGTCAAATATAGACATGGTGTCAAATCTTTCTGGTAAACAATGTCTATGTACCTACGGTGGATGACCCATCCCTCTGGAATGAGCTTTCTGCTCAACTTAAAATGATCCCAGACTCAGCTACACCATCTTTTCAGGAGACTTTAATCTACCAATGGACCCTACATTAGATAGAAACTCACAATTTGCATTTCGCCCTAACAAAACTCATAAAGCTCTAAAGAACCTATACTCTAGATACAATCTCATTCATGCTTGGAGAATGCAAAACCCAGATGAAAGGGATTATACCTTTTTCTCATTCCCTCACAATTCATATTCTCAAATTGACTACTTGCTAATCATGGGACACTCCATTAGAAAGGTTGACCAAACAACATCTGAGCCAAGAGGGATATCAGATCCTTCCTGTATAAGTATGTCTATCACTGACCCCTTACCAGACTCAAAGCAAACACAATAGAGGTTCAATGACAAAATACTCAAACACCAAAATAATGTACAAATCATTGAAGACCCAATACAGAACTTGCTCATAGAAAAAGATTCCTCTGACATCACTAGATGGGAAGCCTTGAAACAACAATAAGAGATGTAATTATTAAAATTAAATCTAATATGAACAAAGAAGTTAAGACTAAACTCCTGTTTTAGAAAAACAAGTTATAGTTCTGGAAAAACGCTATGTATCCTGTAAAGATAACTTCATATTAAATTAGATTTCAAAGAAAAAATATGAATACAATGAAATTATTAGCACTAGAGCAGTCATATGGGTCAATAAACAAAAAAGCATCAGACTATTTGAAGCCAATAAAGCGGGCAAGATCCTAGCATCAAGATTGCAAAGATACTCCATAAACGCCATTAAAGACAACAAAGGACTTGTTCACACTAACCTTAATAAAATTGCAGAGGTCTTTCAAAAATTTTACAAAAACCTTTGGAAAACAATTCTTCCCTTGATCACGATAAATAGGAAATATATGTGGATAATGCCAAATTGCCCAAACTAACAGACAAGGAAATTAAATCGATTAATGGCCAAAGAACCAAAGAAACTATGGTCTCAGAAAATGTATCGGATGAGTTCACAGCCATGAAATGTATTTGCCTACAGTGGCATGCCACCTGTGGCAAGGTTGACATTGCCAATAGTCTACCAGATCTAAAGGAGACACAGATATAGGTCCATCACTATCAAGTCACACACATGCATTGTGTCATTACTCTGTGTACATGAGTGGGTCCAAATTCACTACCATGTACTCACATCCCATATCTACCCAGGTGTATTGATGAGACAGGTGTCTTTCTGTACATCATAAACATGTGCAGCATGCTCCTCCTAAACTGTAGTACTTAGTGACACTTGCACTATGGTGACATAGGAAAGCATGACCTATGTGCAATTGTGATGTGAATTAGTAAAGGTTTGTGACTTCATGTCACACTCATAGTCAAAACTGATGTGGACAATGACACCCAGAAAATGTAGACACAAAAGTCTGGAATACATACTGTCAAAGTGCACATACTCCATGGACCATAGGAAATCCGTGCCATACTAACATCATTTTAGGCTTACACTACTACTTGTACATGATTAACAGTTGACTTAACGAACAATTTGATGACTACAGAAATCTGAAAATGCAAATTTGAATCAGCTTTATTCAGCATGATAAATTAAGAAAATAAATACCACACGGCCAATGGCCAGTCCATTAATTTCCATATGCCCAATAGGCACAAACAACTAAACCTGGGCATGAACTCCGCTCCGCTCACGGAGTTTGCGGAGTTTTCCGCACTCTGCGTTACGGGGAGATTGCGGAGTTCCAAAAAACTCCTCTTCGCGTTGTGGAGCAGAGTTTTTTTCCTCGCTCGCGTGCATCAACGTCATGTTGGCGAGCGTGAGCGGGGAAAATCCACCTCCCGGCGAGATTTTTCCTCGTTCGCAATCGTCAACATCAAGTTGGCGAGTGTGAGCATGGAAAATCAACCTCCTGGCAAGATTTCTCAACGCAGGGGGGGGGTCAGATTTCTCATTGCGGGAGGTTGCGTATGCTCGCGACCCCTCGCGTTGAGAAACTGTCCATTCGCGTTGAGAAAGCTGCAGTTCGAGTAAAAATCTACTCGATCAACAGAAAAGAAAGCAGAGCCCGCTTGCACTGTGCATGGTGCCGTTTGTGATGATTGCACAGTGCGGACAAGCATCTGGTACCGCAAATCACCGCGAACGGCATTTTTCTATCACACTCCGTGTGAGAAGTTGGCCTGGCATATGCTGTCCACTAATTAAAGTGGGCACCGTGCACCAGTCCAAATCGACTCTTATGGTAGGTAGGTTAAAGACAACCTTATTGGAAAGCTATCCTAGTGGTAGCTATGGAGAGCAGCCTTCAGGCTAAGTCTTGAAGGAATGTAAAGCAGCTTGTTTTACCAGTCTATAATCTCTTGAGTGATCAAATGAAAGAGCACCACACCAGGTATATATTCAAAATATATGTATTTATTACTAAACACACCCCTCTAGTCTCTTTATGAGGCTAGAGTTCGAAGTACATAGGTTATAAGATCTTAAATTACAGTAATAGCACAAATACACGCTTTGGGCCCTAGGGGCGTACTCAAACCATATACCAATAAAGTGGTATGCGAACCACGACTGAACTAGACACTAGGCCTAGAGCCTCTAGAAGTGCTTGGACCACAAGGAACCACCCAAGGTAGTGACACAGGGGACCCACGGGAGACGCGTGCAGTGTAAATACACAACCGCGATACGCCGTTTACTTCTATGGAGAAAGTCGGGATCGGGAAAATAGAGGAAAGGGACACTTTAAAAGGACTAGGACAAAACCCTTTGAGATCTAGGACTTTGAAGAGTCTCTACCCACGGGAGCACCGGAGTACTGTGTTACCTCACCCAGGGAAGCCGGGTGCATAGGTGCCTTTCGGGTCGGGTTTCGTCGTCGTTTCTTATGGCGATCTGCTGCAAAGTGCTGCTGGCGACCAGGAGAAAAGTGTCCGGGTGGATCCAAGAGTGGATCGGAGTTCTGAAGAACCTGAAAGCAGAGGGGACAGAGTCTGGGTCACTAGCCAGTGACCAGGAGGGCGATGGACAGATGCCCACCGATGTCGAGTGCTTCAAGTTCGTTGACAGTCGTCTTGACTCTTCAGCCACGAGGTCCGGGAGGCGTTGTCGCCGACCAGGAGCAGGATTCGGGCTGTTGCTCGATGTCTGTCGAGTGCAGAGGTGTCGGCGACCAGATTGGACCCAACAGGCCTTGGCAACGGCAAGTCTCGAGTAAGATGTAGATCGTCGATGATGCAGACCAGCAAGGTCTGGGGAACTCACCCAGCAAGGGTAAGTGAGGGCAGGCCTGGAGCAACCAGACTGCCAAGTAAAGAAAAGATTG